>OX463843.1:50959857-51207501 GCA_949825065.1 Odontocerum albicorne
TCACAAAATATCTCTGATGTGTCCGATAAGTACTAATTATTATTAATATTATTTTTTCATTCAATACGTTAATGTTTTACGGAGGAATACCTAAAATCTGAAGCCAGTATTTATTATATTTATAGAGAAATTAAAGTTTTTAGAAGCAATGTATACAAGTTACACATCACAGGGAAGGAAGGGTTAGGTACTCGTAGTTTCAAATTAGTTATATATAACGCATAGTTAATACAAACTACAAAGAAACCTTTTGTAGATCTGCCGATATGTGGTAGTAACATATTCGATTTGAGGTGTAATGTAGTGTAGTATTCGAGAAATGTGAATAAAAAAAGCTAAAAATAAATTTTGGGAAATCCAGTCACAATTATTAAAAAGGAGAAAAGGAAAAGAAAATGTGATATTTGGGGGAACAGTGAGTAATTCGAAGAAATTGAAGAATTCTACTTTTTTAAAAGTATGTTCTAAGTCATGGAAATATGGAACGATATAATGAACTGTGAGTTGCGATTGAAAACAAAGTCAATGGTTTAGCAAAAAAAATATATATATATACTCGTACATTCAAACTTAACAATTCGAAGATCTGCTAAAACTATTCACGTCAGTGTTTAAAGGATAACAGGAAAACATATTTATTTAATTGAATTTATATTTAATAGGTAAGCCGAACAAATTAAATATCAAGCAAAATATGAGATCTTCCAACCTTGACATTCAATTCGGGAGAAAACTGAAAAATGGTAGAGTAAAAATAAAGTTTATTTTAAAAATGCTCCCTGCTCGACGTAAAAATTGCCCAGCCTTTTCTTTTAAAAAAATTAAAAGCAGTTCTTTAGAAATTCTCGCCAGCTTCCTTATATCTGAAAGTGTATGCTTCATTTATAAAGTGGCATCAAATTAAGTTTTTAGACGAACAAAAAAGAACGCCCATCTCTTGTTACAATTAATTCATGGAATGGAATCTGTTCTCCATTTATTTTATGAAAGGTCTGAATTTTTTTATTGTTTTATTCGTAAAATGGTCGAGGCTTTATCACCTACACAATGTTCTGACACTTTGCTTGGTCCTACGAAATCTCTATGTTTGATTACAGGTCTAACCTTAAGCATATTTTCACTTTCTGCTTTCTTTATATTAATATATTATATATACGAGTATATATCATCATTATCATTGTCAACCAGGGTCGATCCACTGCTGGATGAAGGTCTCTCCAAGTTGACTCCAAATAGTTCGGTTTTTTTATTGTTGATGCAATGTGATGCTTCCATGTTTCCTGATTTCGATACATACGATTAAATACGAGTATATATATATATATACATATATATATATATATATATATATATATATATATATATATATATATATATATATATATATATATATATATATATATATATATATATATATATATATATATATATATATATATATATATATATATATATATATATATATATATATATATATATATATATATATATATATATATATATATATATATATATATATATATATATATATATATATATATATATATATATATATATATATATATATATATATATATATATATATATATATATATATATATATATATATATATATATATATATATATATATATATATATATATATATATATATATATATATATATATATATATATATATATATATATATATATATATATATATATATATATATATATATATATATATATATATATATACACGAGTATATATACAGGAGTATTTTCCCAGTACTTACTTACTTACTTAGTTCGCGAGACATGGACGCTCACAGTAAAGAACACACAAAAGCTCCAGACCAAACAAAGAGGCATGGAGAGATGCATGTTTGGATATACTAAAAGATACCGTAAACGAAACACATGAATTCGCAATATAACAAAGGTAGAAGACGTTATAAAGGTGCGCCAAAGAATGAAGTGGCTATGGGCAGGAGACGTAGCCAGAATATCAGACTCCCGATGGACATCTGAAATAATCCAATGGTACCCGAGAGACATAAAGAGGCCCAGGAGAAGACCGAAGGTATGCTGCATAGATGAAATCAGGAAGCATGGCAGCATCACATGGCGGCATTAACGAGTAAAAAACCGAACTATTTGGAGTCAACTTGGGGAGACCTTCATCCAGCAGTGGATCGACCCTGGTTAACAATGATGATGAATTATTATCATCATCATTGTTAACCAGGGTCGATCAAAAAAAAAAAAAAAAAATCTAATTATTCTACTCCCTCTGGAATTTAAATGACACCAGTTCAATGTTAGGTAAGCGTCTACTCAATTTGGTTTATTTTAAGTGTTCATTTAAATTTTTATTTAAGAAAAAACCGAATGAAAAAAAAGGAGAATCCAATAACTTTGAAAAAAAAAAAACAAAGTACGAGGATAGATAACATTTTATAAACATGCATAGTTTTTTCAGGTTCGTCTCTGTTTTCAGGAATTACGTTGAGCGCACAAGCGACGCGAGTTTTACTGAAATTGTATTTATAGTAACATGACTAGCATATACTTCAAGACGTAAGCGTTTATTAAACTTCATTTTAGAGTTCGTGCAAGAGAAAATCACTTTAAGATGCTTGATATTGAAGAGGGAACCTTGTTTCTCTCTCAAGATTTTCGATTACAATAATATAATAAGCAAGAGAATCTATTAAGTCAAAACTGAGATACGTTTCCATTACGATCGCAATAAATTTTAAAAATAAAATTATAGAGAAGTGCGAATAAACTAAGTTGCCATTAATAAAAAAAGAAGCTTGAGATTATTTAAATTCAGGGAAAATTGGCAGTGAAAGTTTAAATACCATAATTACAGCCTGTTTGACCAGAACGTGTACATACATTTGTTTCTCCTGAAAACCGGTAGAGGGTAGATTTAAACGCGAGCAGGTAGCAGGACCTTTTCACCAAGATGGTATAGAAAAAAACTCAGTTGTTATTAAATCTTGGTTACACAAGAATATATTTTATGGGTGCTGCGTACGCATCACGTTACGAAGTCGTTTTTCTGTGTACAAATCCGAAAGGACCGAAAATATCATACGGAGTCGCTGCTAAATACATGTGAAAGTCAAATACATTTGTAAGTAAGTGGGTGAAACGCTATTCCGACGTAAAATACGTCGATGCCCTACCAGATTGTAGCACTGAACATAAAACGACGAAAAAGGAGGACAGAGTGATTTAACGGGTGTTTGAGAAGAATCCTCGTCTATCATTGCGTAGCGGACAAGTGGTTTTACGTAAAAGGGTTTTATTGTGTCACGTAACACTATAAGAAGACGTTTACTAGCTCGTGGAGTAAAGTTTTGAAACACTGTGAAGAAACCACTACTGTCCGAAAAACAAGTCGAAAAAAAGACTCGCATGGGCGAAAGAAAATTTGGACCGCGATTGAGACAACGTATTTTTTAGGACGAAACTTCTTTTTGGACACATTCTTCCATTGTTTAATTATATCTGGTGTACCCGCACTAATAGACTCATCTAGCGGACCGTTAAACACCCGGTAAAAGTCCACATCTGGGACTATTTCTTAAAGCGGGGATTTGTCACTTTGCACATCTTCACAAATAATATGAACGCTGCCAAAATGGTTAAAATATATCAGATGTCTTTATTACCATCTGCTCAAAGGTCGTTGTCCTCTTGCAGTAGCGTATAAGAAAAATGAAATTTGGCTACTGCAAGAGGACAACGACCCAAAACATCGGAGTTGTCTTTGTACTGCGTGGAAACAGGAAAATGACGTTGGTCGTCGCAGAATAGATTGGTCGTCGCAGAAGTCTCGTGAAGTTCAAGCTCTGAGGGAAAAATATCTGGTACGTCAAACAGTTATTTCGACAGATTCGACTTATATGGATGTGTTTGCCCCTAGATTATGCTATAAAATTAATAGAAAGTATGTCTCGGAGATGTTGGGCAATTATTACTAGTGGAGGTGACTGGACCACTTAATAATAAAGCATCACGGTTTATATCCTGAAGTATGCGTGTTTTTTTTTAATGCCTTATCTAAAATAGTTTTTAGGGCTTTGCCATACACGTTCTTGTCGAACAGAGTATAATAAAGCTTGTGTTAGCCACGAGCTACAAGATTGTAAAGAAGTACTCTAAATTTTCAAATAAAACTATTAGAACATATTTAAAGAACTTAAATTCTAATAGTAGAAGATTATTTATTTAAAAAGAAAAAAAATACTTCTCAATTTGAACTAAACATCTGAATGTAATGTTTCATTTTCGAGTTCGATAAATATTTATAGCTAAATCTTTTACTCTCATCCTCAGGCGATATTCAAAGCTTTAAAAAAGCTCTGAAAAATGTTTGTTTTGGTCATGAATTATTCAAGATAAAACAGTGTTTTTGGTGATATTTCCCGTTTATGATTTTAATTTATATTTTCCTAAACTATTTTACATAATTCATCTTAACTGTAAATTACATTTTTTATACGAATGTAGACGTTGATGGACGGGATTTTAATATAGTTGGGATTGTACATATAAAAGATTGAGATGTAAGTAAGTTTCAGGGGGTGAATTCAGTGTGTAAATAAAAAAAAAACAGATGCGTGAGAGTCTCGCGTGGTAGAAGTAAAACTCCTTAGCTCCAAGGAAAAGTTGATTTTACGCATTGCTTTTTTTCCATTTGTTAACAATTTTTATTGTTGTTTTTAATTAAAATCTAATTTATTTAATTATATTTTAAATTTATTTTATTTTATATAACTTTATTTAAATTTATTTTCATTCTTTCACTCAAAATAGATGAAGCGTTTCACTTTTTGTGATGTTCAGGCCATTTTGCCCTACCGTGCCTTAAGAAGTTTCACTTCAAAAAAGTGTTTTGGTATTAAATATTGACATACAAAATTTGTGATCAAGGAATTATGTTACATACCTTTAGGCCTGACGAAGTGAAAAGATTTTCTATAACCACGAAATGGAGAGTTTTTAGAATTGTTATTTACTTATAGCGCGCCGTTTGCATTTTCTGTAAAACGATGTAAATTTTATATGAATTACTGTGAAAAGTAAAAACATGTTTCGTAGTTATTCATTTCGTATTCGAACCATCAATAATGCCACGTATTTCCAGTAATTTGCAACAATCAGGTCATGCATAGAGCATAAAGCCCCGATGTTCATATAAATTAGCATGTGTTGGGAGTCCTGTATACCCCCACAATCATATTTAGTGCTATTTTTAATAGTTATTCATTTCGTGTCCAAACAACCAATAATGCCACGTATTTCCAGTTATTTACACCAATCAGGTCCTGCATAGAGCATAAAGTCCCGATGTTCAAATAAACTAGCATATATTGTGAGTCCAGTATATCCCCACAATCATATTTAGTGATATTTTTAATAGTTATTCATTTCGTGTCCAAACCATCAATAATGCCACGTATTTCCAGTTATTTAAAATAATCAGGTCCTGCATAGAGCATTAAGTCCCAATGTTCAAATAAACTAGCATATATTGTGAGTCCTGTATATCCCCACAATCATATTTAGTGATATTTTTAATAGTTGTTCATTTCGTGTCCAAACCATCAATAACGCCACGTATTTCCAGTTATTTACAATAATCAGGTCCTGCATAGAGCATAAAGTCCCGATGTTCAAATAAACTAGCATATATTGTGAGTCCTGTATATCCCCACAATCATATCTAGTGATATTTTTAATAGTTATTCATTTCGTGTCCAAACCACCAATAATGCCACGTATTTCCAGTTATTTACAACAATCAGGTCCTGCATAGAGCATAAAGCCCCGATGTTCATATAAACTAGCGTGTGTTGGGAGTCCTGTATATCCCCACAATCATATTTAGTGCTATTTTTAATAGTTATTCATTTTGTGTCCAAACCGTCAATAATGCCACGTATTTCCAGTTATTTACAACAATCAGGTCCTGCATAGAGCATAAAGCCCCGATGTTCATATAAACTAGCATGTGTTGGGAGTCCTGTATATCCCCACAATCATATTTAGTGATATTTTTAATAGTTATTCATTTCGTGTCCAAACCATCAATAATGCCATGTATTTCCAGTTATTTACACCAATCAGGTCCTGTATAGACCATACAGCCCCGATGTTCATCTAAACTAGCATGTGTTGGGAGTCCTGTATATCCCCACAATCACATTAAGTGCTATTTTAATAGTTATTCGTTTCGTGTCCAATAGTTATTCATTTCTTACGTTTCAACTAAACTCCCCTCCACAAAACATTTAACTTTCATTTTGCATTGCGGAGATGACATGCGCAAACTTGAGTTTTTGCTGGGTTCGGTTTCAGAATATATTTATTGTAATATGAAGTAATTTCATCCGAAACTTCTGTAAGGCTGCTTTCAACTTCGTCAAAACTTTTGCTCTGAACCACAATGCCAGCATCGTTCACATATAGTATATTCGTTTGTATTGTTTCTTGTACGGGATCTTCCGTAAGTCATTTGTATTAGTATTGTAAAGTGAAGAAACGAGCACAATTTCTTGCGGTGAGCAATTTTAATAGTGTAAATATTACATAGAGTAAAACTTTTCTCAAAATAAGTTAACGAAGACTTTTGATGAAATCGGAATTCTTGGAAAGTTGTTGAAACCGTCATTTATTATATTATAGAAAAGTTAAGCTAGCACCTCTCTCCATCATGTATTATATTACAGATAAGTTAAGCTAGCACCTCTTTCCATCATGTACTATATTACAGACAAGTTAAGCTAGCACCTCTTTTCATCATGTTTTATATTACAGATAAGTTAAGCTAGCACCTCTTTTCATCATGTACTCGTATTATATTACAGACAAGTTAAGGTAGCACCTCTTTCCATCATATATTATATTAGACAAGTGAAGCTAGCACCTCTTTCCATCATGTATTATATTACAGACAAGTTAAGCTAGCGCCCCTTTTCATCATGTATTATATTACAGATAAGTTAAGCTAGCACCTCTTTCCATCATGTACTCGTATTATATTACAGACAAGTTAAGCTAGCACCTATTTCTATCATGTATTATATTACAGACAAGTTAAGCTAGCACCTCTTTCCAGATTTTTATTATTTTTCTTTAGGATTAGAAAATGGTTATATGGAATTTAATTCAAGAAAATCTCTCTTAATTCAATAAAAAATGGTTATGTGGAATTTAATTGTAGAAAATCTCTCTTAATTAAAAAAAATATACATATTTTTTAATAATAAATAATAATAATTTTAATGATAAATAATTATTAAAATAATAAGTTATAATGTATTAATAAATAAAATATTTAATAATAATAAATAATAATTTAATAATAATAAAATAATAATATAATACGCCGTTTCACTTTTCGTGACGTACAGGCCAATTTTTCTTACCGCGCCTATAGAAGCTTCAATTCAATAATCATAAATTTTATTGAGTACAAGAATTATCCCATTCAGAAAAATAGAGATCGTTTTTAAATAAAATAAGTTAGACACATTAAGGTTACACTATCATTTAAGGCAGTGCTCCGCAACCGGTGTGCCGTGAGCCGGATACAGGTGTGCCGCGGTCAAATTCAATGTACGAGTATTTGACATTTTACAATTTTTCATAGTGTATTTAATACACAATAACTGGTGCCAACTGTTGAAAACTGCGTAGTGTGCTTTGTACACACCAAATTAGTCATAGACAAAGAAAAATTACCTTTATGCGCATCGCTGAAGACTCATGCCTAATTTAATACCTATATATTTTAGCTTTTGATGTGCCGCGGAATTCTAGGAAGAATTTTGGTGTGTCGTAGGTGAGAAAAGGTTGCAGAGCACTGATTTAAGGTAAAGGGTAAATCGGATGCTATAAAAAAGATCGAGGTTGATCTTAGGTAATTCTTTTAGTCAATAATTCTAACCAATTGGTGGTAATATCCAATTTTTACAAAAAGGTTTTCATTCTGATTTTTTTCATTCTTTCCTACATCCGACCTCATAAAAATCTTCCTCGTTAGTTGAAAAAGATGACAATATGGCCAGAAACTATTCATATTGTACTATATAAAAAGAAATGTCATACATAATATAAATATTATAACAAAGGAAAAACACCTGTTCGAGAAGAATCAGATATTTTTAAGCCGACACTTTACTCTGGAAATACGAGTGGCTGCCTACCTATCTAGGTATCATCGTCGTTGCCGGGTTGCCGAAGATTCCCTTACCACTCCAACGTCAGTCTTGAACCGTTCTTCCACGTCAATCATGTGATCTTCTGTGAGAAAACAGCCTAGATGCGCACTCCCTTCCGCAAATGCCACAGACATGTGGACCCTGCTAAACCACCTAGCCATGCTGACGCATGTTCGCAGGGCGCTGACTGTTTCTCACACGTCAAGCCGCTGAGACGCCATCAGCCCGAGAGCATACGGCTCTCCACCCCTCACGGTCCTTAGCCACCTGCTCCCAGTCGTCAGGCGCCCTGCACAAAGTAAGCGACTCACGCAGATTGTCATTACGGCGCTTCCTCTCTCTCGAATCTCGTCAGTGTTCAGATTTGAAAAATCGGTTCTCGTTTCGTTGCCCCCAAAATATTTTTTCATGCCCATTAATTTTATCAGACTGTTTTTAAAAAAATGTCTTGGATAATATCCCTTTAAAATTAAGTTGATTGAAATTAAAATATATTATAACTTCCTTTTTTTTTGCGTTTTTGTGTGAATCAAATAGAAATTGTGTATTGACGTGTGAAAAATATTTATTTATTAATTTAACACTTTTATTGCAAATACAATCTGGCGAGATTATTGCCAGGTGGCAATCTTTTCCAGCCAACCAGACAAAAGTAAATGAAGCAAGTTACGTAGCCGCACAAATCATTCAAATGACTATCTATCCCCACGAAATCCATAAACATATACGTGAGCCCGTGCCCACGAACCCCACAAAGACGGACAGTCACCCGAACATTATTTTTCATATAAAGTGAGATATCATCAATCAAAAGGAAAGGAAGGGATGGTGAAGAGCAAAGGTAAAGAAAAATCAGGAATGAAACACGTTATATTACTGACTAGAAATTCAAAAGTTTTTCAGTCGCTTCTTAAAGCATGCCAAGGACGGAGCGAGTCTTATATTGGTTTGTAACTAATTCCAGAGTCCACTCTAAAATAATGCATGACTTGAACATATAAACACACTCTGGAACGTAAATTTAAATTGTATTTATAAAAAATATTTAATACAACACAGTAGACCCTTTTAGCGTTCAGTTCATGAAATATTTTTTTCTTTTACTTCATAAAATATTGCCTACATACGAGAGCGATGGAGCCAAAACTGGATTTCGAATTTAAACATATGAAATTCAGCTTTTAGTTCGTTGAAAAAAATTGTAACACCCAAAATTGAAATGTTTGTAAAGAGAGAATAATTAAAATATTTGTTTTTAGTTTAACCTTTCCCTTTCTGTGCTAAAAAAACCGCGCGTTCCGGTGCTGTGTATAGTATTCAATACACATGTTAAAATGAACGATTTAAAATCGGAAAAATTAAAACATTCATAACCAATCGCTTAAATTACTTTAATTTGAAGTCAAAAGTGATAATATTCGTAATTGAAATTAAATTGCCAAAACATGAAAAAAAAAACATCGGCCGACGTTCACAAAACGGGCGAAGCGACCACCTCAAAAGAAAACCCGCGAGCTACTGAAGTGAGAGAAGCGAACGGACTGAGATTCTATTTCTTGCGTTCCCATACACCGAAGAAGAGTGAGAATGAGACCTGAATAGGGTCGCTTCCTCACCCATAGCGGTATTTTTAGAATGAATATACCTACGTCACAAACTGGCACAGGTTTGATTGTATTGGTGAATTTATTCCCGATTTTCACAAAATATCTCTGATGTGGCCGATAAGTGCTAATTATTATTAATATTATTTTTTCATTCAATGCGTAAATGTATAACAGAGGAATACCTAAAATCTGAAGCCAGTATTTATTATATTTATAGAGATATTAAAGTTTTTTAGAAGCAATGTGTACTAGTTACACATCACAGGACATGGAGGGTTAAGATTGTAAATTCGTTTTATGCGTTTATGGTAACCGTGACTAGCGTCGCTTCCTCACCTATAGCGGTTTTTTTAGAATGAATATACCTACGTCACACACTGGCACGGTTTAATTGTATTGGTATATTTATTCCCGATTTTCACAAAATATCTGATGTGGCTGATAAGTGCTAATTATTATTAATATTATTTTTTTCATTCAATGCTTAAATGTATTAAGGAGGAATACCTAAAATCTGAACCAAGTATTAATTATATTTATAGAGATATTCAAGTTTTTAGAAGCAATGTGTACTAATTACATATCACAGGGAAGGAAGGGATAGTTAATTAATTAATTTAATTATACAAAATCATAATTCTCGGTATGTAACCAAATTTAAATAAAATGTTATCATTCAAAATATTTAATGAGAATACATGATTTCATTGTAATTAGGTTTTATTTTCCCGCACCATTTATTCATCACTTCGTCTCACATAGTCACCACATATACTCGTACATAATTCCAGATGAACGAATGCCTATACATTAATTCGATTTCTGTCAATCACCATTACGGAGCACTGTTCTTGATGTGTATTGGCTATGGTGTCCCTTAAAAGCAAACCCTAGCACCAGCCTTTGGATGGATATATCTGAAACGACCCAATTTCCCAATGGATGAAGGAGATAAAATATTGTCTCTTTATAGATCAATAGTATAAGCATTGACGGCTTCTTTCACAACCACTGAAAACTATTTTTATTTCGTATTTTATTTATAGTATATTCATTCTAATATACTATAAATAAAGTATAATACATTCTGGAAGTTTAAAGACATTGTTGTTCTTAAGTTTAAATTTTTTTTAACATTTTTGCCTTTTTGCTTCTACAGGCGGCCCTCGACTTTCGCACGTTCAACTTTCGCACAATTCGCTATTTCGCACATTCAAAAAAACCATTTTTTTTAAGATTTTTGTCGATAATGCAAAAAAATGTTCGCTTCAATGCAGTCGCTCCCACTTTTTTGGAAGAACTATAATATATGGAACGCAATAAACAATATTGGAGACTCGTGGGTCGAAATAAAAGAGTCAACAATGAAAGGTTCCTGAAAACAATTATGCCCACAAATGACAAGTGATTTTTTAAATTCTGAAGAAACTCCGGAAACTATCACAGATGAAATAGTTAGCCTAATGAATGAACTAAACTTGGACGTCAACAACGAAGATGTTAATGAGTTGATTGAATCTCACTTAGTACCTCCGTCAAATTAATACTTGATTGAGCAACAAGAGTTAAATGAAATACACAATGAAAGTAAGGAAGAAGAAGCTGATAAAATCGTCAAAACTTTGACAATAAAAAATATGAATGAAGCCTTCATGCATCTTGACAAATTTTTGACTATCATGGAATGTGATCCCAATGGAGAACGTATATCTCAAGTACGCAGGGCGATTGAGAAAGATACAGCATGTTATAACAACTCTTTATAAAAATCTTTCAACATTTCATGAGACATACTCTATCCAATCCAAGCAGACTGCTTTTCAAAGAGCCTTCTGCCTTTTTTATTTGTAGTAATGTTATTTAAGATGGCTTTATATCACTTGCTCAAACAAGAGTGTTGTTAGCTCCCCTGATGATGAGGTGAAAGCCTTGAAACCTGTAGGGTTATACCGTTACTTAAAGTGGAATAAACGATGTTTGATAAAACAAATTACAAACTTCTTCAGTGTTTTGACGTCTTTCTCGTGTCTTAGCAGACATTGAAAAATGCACACATTAAAATTTTTCAACATTTTATTAGATATACTCTATCCAATCGAAGCCGACTGCTTTTCAAAGAGCTTACTGCTATTTTTATTTCTAGTTATGTTATTTAAGATGGCTTTATACCACTTTAGTTATTGTGAAGCGTTGACAATTCTTTAACACTATATGATGAGATCCATACACATCTTAGAAATAGACCTTCACGAGCCCATTTTGCTTATTTTTTTTTCAGAATAGTTTTGATAATTTCTTTTTCATTTCTCCTACTAGTTTTAAGTGTCTTTTCTATTTTTTTTTTCGGTGGTCCTAGCGGTGTCCTTTAACATTTTTTTAAAACTTTATTTTCTTTTTTCACTAACTCTCATTTCTTATATGTATTCATATTTTTACTCATCTTGACCATTGTTCATACTCGTATCACTTTTCATTTAAACTCTATATCTCATACAATATCATTTATTTTCCCTCCTTACCATTTTTTTAGCTGCAAAACAATCGTTTGATCTCGCACACCATTTCTGAAATGTCGATTCTAGTAATTAAAATGTATTGTCAAACTAATAACGTTTGACGGAATATTTCAGCAATTTGAATTTTTAATTTATTTAGTTACTGATTGTGCTTTTATTTCAGGTATGAAATGTTATTTCAGGTTGAATATATTTTCACCAGTTTTGAAAATTCGTTGTGTTTTACATATTTTGTTTAGTACGTTTTCGAAAAATTTTAATCAAATTCATCATCACGCCGTGTCCCTTGGGGGATACATAGAACAGATATTTATATTGTTCTATCTAATGCCACAATTTTCTTCTCCTTTACTTTCATATGCACAATACTTCTTTATTTTATTTTTTTGAAAATTTGGTCCATTGATTCAATCACGTTTTCCTCCGTGTTATCGTGCCTCTCTTCGCCTACTTTCCACCTCTGACTTGTAAACTCACTGAGTCATTCTTTCGTTATTCGTTTCCACTATGCCCAAACCACAATATTAATTTAAATTTAATCGGTAAAAACATCGGCCGACGTTCACAAAACGGGCGAAGTGACTATCTCGAACGAAAGTCGGCTGGCTACTAAGTGAGAGAAGCGAGCAACCTGAGATTCTATTTTTTGCGTTCCCATATACAGCTATGGGTGAGAGTGAGACGTGAATAGCGTCGCTTCCTCACCCATAGCGGTTTTTTAGAATAAATATATCCAACGTCACACACTGGCACACGTTTGATTGTATTGGTGAATTTATTCCAGATTTTCACAAAATATCTCTGATGTGGCCGATAAGTGCTAATTATTATTTGTATTTTTTTTTCATTCAATGCGTAAATGTATTACAAAGGAATACCTAAAATCGGAACCCAGTATTTATTATATTTATAGAGGTATTAAAGTTTTTAGAAACCATGTGTACTAGTTACACATCACAGGGAAAGAAGGGTTAATGGAACGTACACATAACCTTTGTTACGAATATAGTCTATTTCGCATAGCAAGGTTAACATATTTTTATTTTAACGTTTAAGATAGTAAATAGTTGAAAAAAAAATGATATACTCCATAGCAGGAAACACGGATAATATTCCTTTAAGACATCCAATAAATGTTTCCAAAAAACATTAATATCTGATAATCGATGTCATATATTATAATACAATGCAATGTCATATATTATAATACAATGTAATGTCATATATTTATAAAACAGTCCCATGTCATATATTATAATACAATGTAATGTCCTATATTATAAAACAATGCCATGTCATATATTATAATACCATGCCATGTCATATATTATAATACAATGCAATGTCATATATTATAATACGATGCAATGTCATATATTATAATACAATGCCATGTCACATATTATAATACAATGCAATGTCATATACGAGTATTATAATACAATGCCATGTCATATATTATAATACAATGCCATGTTATATATTATAATACAATGCGACGTCCTTTATTATAATATAATGCCATGTCATATATTATAATACATTGCCATGCCATATATTATAATACAATGCAATGTCATATATTATAATACAATGCAATATCATATATTATACAATAATACAATGCAATGTCATTTATTATAAAACAATCCCATGTCATATATTATAATACAACGCAATGTCATATATTATGATACAATGCCATGTCATATATTATAAAACAATGCAATGTCATATATTATATAGTAATACAATACCATGTAATATATTATAATACAATGCAATGTCATATATTATAAAACAATGCCATGTCATATATTATAATACAACGCAATGTCATATATTATAATACAATGCCATGTCATATATTATAAAACAATGCAATGTCATATATTATAATACAATGCAATGCCATATATTATAAAACAATCCCATGTCATATATTATAATACAACGCAATGTCATATATTATAATACAATGCCATATCATATATTATAAAACAATGCAATGTCATATATTATAATACAGTGCCATGTCATATATTATAATACAATGCAGTTATTTTTTACTTAATGATTTATTTAGACGATTCAATGATATTTTTTATGTATTTATAATCCATATTAGATCGCTTAGTAAAATAAATATGAAATTGCGGGACATTGAAAAGAAATTTTGGATTTGTGTTTGGTTTTATTTCTTCAAGAAGGTAAATTAAGTTATTATTCTTCGTGTGTCATCCTTCAATATACATAAATTAGCGATTCAGCAATATTGAAAAGCGCGGCAGGAAGAAAATATTTTTTTCGACCCCAGTAATCGAGTCTTCGTGTTGAAAACCTTCAGGATAGGCACGGAACTTGCGGTTCGTAATTGAACGTGTTGGCAACACTACCGCTCGGCGTGTGCAAATAATATTATCAGACGAACTCTTTTATTAAACTTCTTCTTTTTCACAGTGTCATGTAAGGTCCCCCCCAACGTTGAATATCACCTGAGAGTAGACATCTTTGTCCCTGGCAGCACGAAAAAGGTCACCAACGCCCCTTAGGCCAGTCCAATAAATTATATTGCGGAGCCAGAAGATTTGCCTCCTGCTAACACCTCTTCGGCCTTCTATTTTGCCTTGGATGATCAGGTGCAGTAATTTGTAATTTGCTCTTCTAAGTACATGCCCCAAGTAGGACACCTTTCAGATTTTAATATTAGTCAGCAACTCTCCATCATTCTTTGAAGAACCCAGCTCTTTGAAGAACCCTCGTGTTGCTGACCATATCCGTCCAGGGTATCTGCAGCATTCTCCGATGCATCCACATTTCGAATGTTTCCAGTCGGTTCATACTACCAACTTTGAGGGTTCATGATTCTACTCCATGCAATTATAAAACTAGCATCATTATTTTGTATCATCGGAAATTGAACACAAAACGCCCAGGTGGAAGTAAAAAAAATCTTACCACTAGGCTACAGTGCTAAGCTTATCAATGTTGTCGGATAGAGTGGTTGTTGATATAAATAAATTAAATCAAGCATAAGAACTTTTTAAATAAAAGTTTGTTCCGTTTATACAGTACGACCATTATAAAACTACATTTTGACAAAATTGTTTGACACGTTTATAACAAAATTTTGAAATTTTTTTTTTTTGAAAAAAAAATACAATTTTAAGAGAGAAATCGTAGCCTGGACTAAATTTTAATTACTGCGAGTATAAAAGTGTTCTGAGAAATGTTGCTAAAGAAGATTTAATTATTAAGCTTGGTTAGTTTAAATTGAACTAAAGTTTTAATCTCGAATGATATTATCAAATTATTTATATGAATGAATTTAGTTAAAAAGTTTCCAAAATTATTTGATATTTTACTCAATGAATAAATTAGAATTAAATCTTTATACAAAAGAGGGACTTTGAAAAAGTGCATATTTAATTTTCGTTTACTTTTCCAGTAGTAATGTTTTTTTAAATATTATTTTTTTTTCCGTTTTTATTTTTCGATTGACATAACCTTCGTCGCAATGTAATTTTTTTAAGTTCAACCATTTAAGTTTTTATTTTATAGTTGTTTAAATAACTGGCGTCACTTTGTGAAACTCCATCAATATAAATAAAAATGTAAATGTTCGTATATTAAAAATCTCTAATCTCCGAAAGTTGTTCTCCGATTGCTTCGAAATTTTGACAAATGGTTGCATTTGAATACAAGCATGTTTACATATATATTTTTTTATAAACAGTTGTATTTAAAAAAGTATATAAAACAGACGAAATAATAAGAGCGCCCTCTGCAGTAACACACGCAAACTAAACATTTCTCATTGGCAGTTTTGTCACATAACATTTTCGACGTTTCGGATTCTTTCATTTCGTTTTTTAACTGTTTTTCTTATTTTCGTTGCTTTGAAATTTTAACAAAAGGTTGTTATCAAATACGCGCCTGTTTATATATACAGTTGCATATAAAAATATATATAAAACAGACGATATAATGGGAGCACCCTCTACAGCAACACACGTAAACTTAACATTTCTCATTGAGAGGTTATGTCACATAGCATTTTCGACGTTTCGGATTCTTTCATTTCGTTTTTTAACTGTTTTTTTATTTTTCAAGGCAATTGGCGGTGGAATTGTGATGTGTCGATTGATTTTCATTTGAATTCAAATTATATCGTGAAATGCATTAGAATTGATCACGGAATACTAAACATAGCTCATTTACAGGTTATGTCGTGTAAGCGAATGAGCGAAACAGAAAAATAATGGCTCAAATACGTGCCGAGGAAGCAGCAGAGTTGCTTGCAGCCAGAGTTGAGGATACACGGGGATCGCGTTCTGCAGATTCAGAACTGCTTCGTTCTCAACAGAATGAACGCGACAGTCTGAGAGTGGCTGGAGGACGTCAGTAGGAATATCAAAAGTATCGTTTTTATATAGAATTTAATTTTATTTCTATGTTTATATTTCAAAATCTATTAAATCGTGTGTAGAAATGGAGATTGTTTTTAATTAGTTCCATTTATCTGTTTGTCTTCCCTTAACATTTAATTAGTTAGAATTATCTCTGTGTCTTTTCTTAACATTTAATTAGTTCAAATTATCTCTGAATTTCCTTAACAATACTATTTGACAAATATTTCCTTAAAAAAACTCTTATTTGACAAATGTGTATCCAGCTGCAAAACGATCGATCAGCTGAGATATTCCCCCATCAATTGCTGGAAATTGGGAACGGAAAGGTGCCGGTTGATATGATCTCAGGATGAATTTCATAGCCTCATAACTTCTGCAATTTAGTGACATCAAAATAAGAATTGGTTGAAAAAGTATTTCCCAATATTCAAATAAATTATAAGAATCACGATTGGCTGAGTGAACGAGCTATTCTTGCTGCCAAGAACAAAGACGTCTACGAACTTAACAATATTATTAAGTTCCTTTTTTAATGTTTCGCAATTTTATTTGTTTTTGTTATAACTTTATTTCTTCTTTTTCAGTGCAATCAATCTGCTTTAGTTTATCAAAATGCCGAGGAAGCAGCAGAGCGACGTGCAGTCAGACTTGAGGATGCACGGTTGCGAGCACGGCGATATTGTTCTGCAGCTTCAGATCTACTTCGTTCTCAACAGAAGGTGACAGGCTGAGAGTGGCTTAAAAACGTCAAAAATATTGTATACCCACAAGCATTGTGAAATTAAACATATTAGAAACGTGTGTCTTATATTTTCTTTCTTTTCCATTTAACCAGGCTGAGCTACAGAAACGCGTGTCCGGGTACAGCTAGTAACTAATATAAAATTAAAACAAAACAACCGTGTTTTAATTTTCTATATTTTATTTCACATTTCTTTTTCCAAATAACTCTTAGAGATAAAAGTATATAAAAAGATCTAATACAATAATTATGGTCGCTATAGAAATACTTTTACAATTTCGAAACAATTAAAGTAAGAAAATCCTTTTACATCGTTTAAAAGCAAACTTACTAAAAATTTAAACTTAATTAAAGCTAAATTGAATAAGTAGTGGTCAAAACTTTTGACGGAAGATTTTTTCAGAGCGTTACAAATCACAAAAAACCTTCAATCAGTTTAACTTAATTTTACATCCAGAGTTAAATAATTTGATTATTTAAGCTTTCTTTTGTCGAATAGAATATTCAAAGTTACAATTTTTTTTTATATCATACTGAAATTGATCTTTAAAGTATAGCTACCTTAATTCTTAATTAAATAGAAAATAACATGTTTTTTTCTAATTTTTTTAAAATAAATTTTACAATGAATAACTTTATTTCAATATAATTTTAAAATGAGATATCTATCCATAAATTTGTGCGCATTAATGTCATATACCGTATTCGCCCGAATATAACGCGATATTTTGTACTCAAAATATTTTTCGAAAAGTAACATTCGCGTTATATTTGGGGTTTAAACCGTGTTCAATGAGCGCAGAGCACACAGGCAAGTCTTTTCAAATATCGCACGCACAGTTTATGCATTTTTTGGTTGCGTTGGGGAGATCTACCAGATAGAAAATAAAGAAACCATTAATTCCAGTCTTAGGGGAATGGACCATGACCGCCTGGCAGAAGATTAGTGACACGTCTATTGAAAAAGGTTTTAAGAAATGTTGCATTTCCAACAATCTGGATGGGAGTGAGGATGACATTTTATGGGAAAAGAGGAAGATGCCATAAATGATGCATCGAGTAGTAATCATTCAAGAGACACTGATGATAATTCAAACATGTCTGAATAAAAAAAATCATATTTTTTATAATACAATTTACCTAATTAATTTTTGTTTCATATTTGTATTTTTCCTTTCATTCCTGCTCCAAATATATAGGTCGCGTTATATTCGAGGCCGCTTTATATTCCGGCTTATACGGTATATATATATACGGCTTATACACCATGACTCATTTCATAGAACAATACACTTCCAAAAAAATCCATCGATTTTTGTAAATAAAAGCGTTAAATACGTCAACGGATTTTGGACTTCAATGAAAAAAAAAAAAGTTATTAACCCTTCCCTTACGGTGCTAAAATTGAAACGCGCGCTCCGGTGTTGGGTAGTGAGTACGCGATCAAAAATTAGCGATTTTAAATCGGAAAAATAAGAACATTCATAGATAATCCCCTTTATTAATTATAATTGAAACTAAAAATTATAATGATTGAGATTTATTTGCTGAAAAAATTAAAACACCATCTGGCAACGCTCACGAAACGGGCGTACGTCTAATCTATTAGCAAGCCCAGAAGCAACTGCGGCGCGGGGCGGTATAGTGGCTTACCCCGGCGTGGCTTACGCTTGCGACGATTGAGACAATTGAGCTCCTTGCAATTCAGTGGAGTATGCAAGAGTGAGATGCGAATATAGTGTCGCGCTTCCCGCATACTCTTCACATATCGTCAAGACACAAGGTCGAGGCACTCACAGCGTTTAAATGCGAATTTGTTTCCGATCTTCACAAAATACCCACGATATAGTCGATAAACTCTGATTATTATTAATATTATTTTTTAAATCAATGCGTAAATATATTATGGAGGAATACCTAAAATCTTAATCTTGCATTTATTATATTTATAGAGATATTGATGGTTATTAGAAGCAACGTGTAGAAGATACCCAACACAGGGAAGGAAAGGTTAAGGCAGTTTAATGAAACTAAAATAAACTCAGGCATAAACAAAACAAATCAAAAGTGGCGATTGCAGTTCCACCAGTTATTGAAATTCGTACCATCAGTTATTAAAATTCCTTCCATCAGTTATTAACCAACCAAGTTCCGTCAGTTATTAAAATTCGAATTCGAAAGAATTTCTTCTTTAAATAATGAACAAAAAAACCTCATTGGATGATCGAAAACTTAATAACTAAAAATCGATTTTTGGAAACACTCACCCCGATGAAGGAAATCTATTTTTGACATTTACAATCAATCTTGTGGAATTAGTAGGAAATTGACGTCAAAAAGGTTATTAAGTTTTGTTAAAAATTTGTGAAATTTTATGTCAAAACGGCTAAATATAAGTAACTTATTTTGGTAAGTGTTATATGTTAACATATAAATATATTGTTTATCGATTCAAAATCATCTTCCATATTACGTTATTTGGGAAAATGTTTAATAAAAATATTTAATGTTTAAAAATAAATATTCAATGACTGATATAAAAAATAGGGATGCGCAGCTCATTGGCATCCAGAACTGGCGAACAGCAGCACAGGACCGCCAGTCATGGAGGCGTGCTTTAAGGGAGGCCAAGACCCGACCTGGGTTGTAGAGCCATTGTTGATTGATTGATTGATTGATATAAAAAAAGTTGTAACATGTTGTTTATAGTTAAGGCATTAACGTTGTGGAGGTTTAAAGACAATGTTATTTATTTTTATCAAACACTGTTTATTCCACTTTTTTGTAACGGTATAACCCTACATAAAGCCAGTTTTTTACACTAATTTTAATATCCGGAAACTCTTATTTAATGGGAAAGGCAAAAATGGAATACTTAGCAACAGTGGTGTGTATAAACTTTTATGTGCTGACTGTGATAATTTCTATATAGGAAAGACAGAAAAATCTTTTGAAAAGAGATTTCGTGAACACAAATCCGCGTTAACAAATCCTCTAATTTATTCTGAAATGGCTAATCATTGTCACCGTCAAAACCATACTTTTTTTATCGATGATGACAAATTCTTACATATCAGTTGTAACGGAAATAAATTGGACAGATTAGAGGCCCTAGACATTTCTAAGTCAGTACATCGATCCAAACATCTGGCGAACAGTTGTATCCCAAAAATCTCTCCGCTCTTGGCCGAAATCGTTCCATGCCTCCCTCACCCCTCAGCCCCCAACCGTTGAAGCATGTATATAGGTACCAGTTTGAACAGAATTTAGTCTTGTCTGTGCTCCCCTGAAGATGAGGTGTGCACCTTGAAACCGGTAGGGCTATACCGTTACAAAAAAGTGGAATAAACAGTGTTTGATAAAAATAAATTACTATATTTATTACTACATTTTTTTCCAACATTTTAGTAAACGTGACTAAAAATAGCGGTTGTCTGTATTTTATAAAATTCAATTATTACATATTTTTAAATAATTGGCACTCAAGTTAATTTTATAAAAAAATGGAATCCTCTCAAAACACACAATACTTATACTCGTTTATTCGTTACCTCAGTAGCCTAAATATTTAAACGTCTATCTTCCGATCCGGACGTTGCAGGCTTCTTTTTAGAACCCATTGTTTTAAAAGGGGTTCTAGTCTAGTTTTCACTTAAGGCCTCTTTACCACATTATTGTTGGTCGTAAGAGATTAACACATAACAATAAGTACACCCTGTTATACTTTATATAACAAAACTGTGATACATAACAGATGTTCGTTATTTAAATTAATCCTTTTGTTCTATAAGGCCACGGCCACACAGGTTGGCAGCCTCGCTTGATGCTTAGAGCTACGCTGCGAGTTAGGCGACATATTGTAGTGAACCAACGCACCGCATACTATCGCAATGGCCACACTGCAGGCTTCGCGGCACACTACATAACGATTAGTCACCGAGTGAATCTCCTAGCGAACAGACGAATTGGTTAATTTTATTGTGTCACCGAGTGATTTTACAAGATGACGGAATTTTTAATAACAGCTGTGTATAAAAGAGAGCCGTTGTGGGACACATCGAGAAAATTATACAAAAATGTACCTATTAGAAAATCACTTTGCAATGAAGTTGCACAGGAAGTGAATAAAGATGGTAAGTTGTAATGAAATTGGTTAGTTATGAGAGTGGCATCGTGTGTTGACTAAACCGCTCCCAACTGTCAAATGTAGTTATGTCTAGCACTTTGGTGTGGCCAAGGTGTGGTAATTCACAAATACTTTATTCATGTGGGAGAAAGACTAAAAAGAAAATACACGGCGAAAACTTTCCTAGTTTTATAAATAACGCATTCAAAGAGTATAATAATATTTATCTTTTTGCTAATGCATACTTTTTTTTTATATTCATGTAAATATTTATAAATGAATATGCTCAATGATCAAACAGATGGAGTTACGAGTAATTAAAACATATAATTCAATTTAATTTCATAAATTACACTAACATAGTGTATGTGTTTCACACCTCGTATTTCTAGCTCTTTAACCAATTTATATGTCAGTGGCTTGGCAAAGCGAGGAAATAACATCGTGTAAGTGAAATCACGTATTTTATTTTTGTAAGAAAACACATCCCAGAACAAATCTTACCCAACTTCACGCTGAACAGCGAGAAGAAACCCTACAACACCACATCCTCGCTTGGACCGTGAAGTTCTATAAAAGCCAACAAAATCACAGAAATCCCTTAGTCGCTGCCCTGGGGGCTTACGAGAGTAAATCTGACCTACCCTTCCGTTATAAGCACAAGCTCCCGAAGCATTATCTGTTGCCTGACTAGTCCACCTACAGTATTAGCTGGGACGACCAAGGTCTAAGTGAATGTGATGGAATACAAGTAGCCTGAACGAGTGGACTTGTTTTTGCTGAATAATTAGTGTAAGAATTGTTATCTAGTTATAAGTAGTATGTATGTGTTAATTATTTCTTAGATCTCATATATATTAAGATTGAATAAATTAAATAAAATGATATGTAGGAAAATAAGATTAAGTAAGTTCATAAATTATAACATATAATTAAGATTAGTTAAGTAATAAATATGTATATAGGTATATAGCCTTGACAAATGTTTGTACAATAATTTACTTTGTTTAATAAAAAAAAAAAAACTTCTGTGAGAAAACAGCAGGTTTCTAGACTCCCACCTGCAGATGTCACAGACATATGGGTTCTGCTGAGTCGCCTGGTAACGTCGACTATATTTAATACGTCTAGCTGTTATCAGCTCGAGATAAGACAACTCTCCACTTTCTATGACCTGAGCCACCTGCCCCCAGTCTCCAGACGCCCGCACAAAGCCAGCGGCTTTTAAAGGCTGTCATTGATTGAAATAATTATTTATGGTCAATGGCACAGTAAGAGAAAATCTATCTTCTTCTACTTCTCAGTGTCATGTCAGATCCCCACCAACGTTGAATATCACCTGAGAGTAGGTATCTTTGTTCTCGGCAGCCCGAAAAAGATCCCCAACGCTCCTTATACCAGTTCAATCACGTATATTGCGGAGCCAGATTTGCTTCATGCCAACACCTCTTCGACCCTCCATTTTGCCTTGGATGATCAGGTGCAGTAATTTATACTTTGCTCCTCTAAGTACATGAACCAAATATAACACCTTTTGGATTTTATTATTAGTCAGCCACTCTCTATCAACTTTGGCTCTTTGAGGAACCCTCGTGTTTACTGACCATATCCGTCCAGGGTAACCGTAGCAATCTCCGGTGCATCCACATTTCGAATGCTTCCAGTCGGTTCATACTACCAGCTTTGAGAGTCCATGATTACACTCCATGCAATAAATAACACTGACCAAACGTAGCATTTGACTAACCGTTGTCAAAGTTTCAAGTTTAGATTATCATCGCAGAATACGCTTCTCATTTTATTAAATGCCGCACGAGATGATTCAATTCTGCACTTGGCTTCGGTTTCTGGGTCGAGGTCTTCCACTAGGTTACTTCTATTATTTTTTTTAACTCTGTATAAAATAGGGTTATCTATTTTATTTATATAAAGTTGTTAACAAAAGGTTGGTGTTATAAAACTATGGAATTTAAACCTAAAACATTGAGGTATTTTACTGTCAAAATAATTGAACTTCAGCTTTTCAGCTGTTTAGAGTAAATAATATTTTTACTTTAAGATATAAAGGACATTTGATAAAAATGGAGCAAAAATGTTCAAGGAAAGCATTGTTGATCAGGGACAAGATTTGGTTTTACCCCTACAAGAAGCCATGTGAATAATCTAATAATCTTACTACCCCTACCCGACCCGGAGCTTTTTTGTTACTTATCAGATCTATAATTCCCAGAGTGAGAAGTGAAAGGGAGACCAAAGTCATATCTTTGTTACAATTTCAACTATTATTTGGTATTACAGAACAGCGAATTTTTTTTAAGGAAATAAGATTTGCTTCTTTTTATGTTAAATATTGTTTGAATTCGTAAAATATTAAGCTACACAATGCTTAGCTTATTAATTGAGTCACGTGTCAAGAAAGAAAAAAAGCGAGAAATTATGATGGAAGCAGTAAGAATCCTCATAATAATGAGGAAGGCTAGGGATAATTTAGGCCAAGAGCGGGGAGATTTTGGGGAAATAACTGTTCAACAGATGTTCCGATCGGTATACTGACTTAGAAATTTTTAGGGCCTCTAATATGTCCAATTTATTTCCGTTGCCACTAATATGTAAGAATTTGGCATCATCTATAGAAAAAGTTTGATTCTCACGGTGACAATGATTAGCCATTTCAGAATAAATTAGAGGATTTGTTAAGGCAGATTGGTGTTCACGAAATCTCTTTTCAAAAGATCTTCCTGTCTTTCCTATATAGAAATTATCACAGTCAGCACATAAAAGTTTATACACACCACTGTTGCTAAGTATACCATTTTTGCCTTTCCCATTAAATAAGAGTTTCCGGAGATTAATGTTAGTGTAAAAAGCCGGCTTTATGTGACTTGGAATATTTTTGGTTATTTCATATGATATATTTTTTTTAAATAGGACTTTGCTCCATTTATAGGTATGCTTATAGGTGTCGTTAAATATATAATCTTTTATAAGTTATATATTATAAAACTTATACAGCGCCGTTCAGAGAACAATATTTCATAAAAGGCTTACTCCAACTTTGTGGGTTTCGGGAGCATGTGATAATGTGTGTGTTTATGGATTTCGTGGGGATGGACAGTCATTTGAATGATTTATGCGACCACGAAACATGCTTCATTTACTTTTTTCTGGTTGGTTGGAAGCGATTGCCACCTAGCAATAAATCCACCAGATTGTATTTGCAACAGAAGTGTTAAATAAATATCAATAAACCTATATTTATTTGTTCCACGTCTACTTTTCACTGCCATAGATCAAATTGAGTTCTAAAATACTATTATGGACTATTATCCAGGCAGATTTTGATACTGTCTAGTTTAAGTAAACAGTTTTAAGGCTTTGTTTCCTATCGCTACACACCGTTCAATATTTATCGTATTAAGTCATGATCATCATTGTCAACCAGGGTCGATCCACTACTGGATGAAATACTCTTCAAGTTGACTCCAAAAAGTTCGGTTTTTTGCTCGTTGAGGCCATATGATGCTGCCATGCTTCCTGATTTCATATATCCAGCGTACCTTTGGTCTTCTTCTGGACCTCTTTATGCCTCTTGGGTACCATTGGATTATTTCGAATGTCCATAGGGAGTCTGACATTCTGGCTATATGTCCTACGTAATGCCACTTCATTTTCTTGCACACCTTTATAACGCCTTCCACCTTTGTCATATTGCGAATCCATGTGTTTCGTTTACGGTCTCTTTTAGTATATCTCAAATCGAGATCAACGAAAGATTTTCTATAACATGTAGAAAAATAATCATAACGTACTTTGGGAATATTAGAAAAAAAAACGATGAAAGTCTGAGGAAGCTGGTGATGAAAGGAATGTTAAAGAAAAGCGAACAATTTGTCCAACAAGGTGGACGGATCAAATAAAGGGGTAAACATCATCCTCTTTAAACGCTGTATTCAACATGGCCCAGGATCTGGAAAGATGTTGATCAAGGGGTGAACCAAGTTCCAGACTTAGCACAGTGCTACAATGAAGACAAAAATTGCAATGATGAAGATGATAGATAGTCAAAAAATAAATCGAACTTTTAAAAAAATTTTTTTTTTCGAAAAATGTTTTTTCTTAACCTTTCCTTCCCTGTGTTGGGTATCTTCTACACGTTGCTTCTAATAACCATCAATATCTCTATAAATATTATAAATACAAGGTTAAGATTTGAGGTATTCCTCCATAATATATTCCCGCATTGATTTAAAAAATAATATTAATAGTAATCAGAATTTATCGACTACATCGTCGGTATTTCGTGAATATCGGAAACAAATTCGCATTTAAACGCTGTGAGTGCCTCGACCTTGTGTCTTGACGATAGGTAAAAAGTATGCGGGAAGTGCGACACTATATTCGCATCTCACTTTTGCATACGTCACTGAATAGCGAGGAGCGCAATTGTCTCAACCTTGCAAGTGTAAGCCACGCCCGAGTTAGCCACCAACCCTGCCGCGCCGCAGTAGCTGTTGAGCTGGCAACGAGACTAGATCTACGCCCGTTCCGTGAGCGTTACCAGATGGTTTTGTAATGTTTTCAGCAAATAAATCTCAATTATTATAATTTTTAACTTTAATTATAATTAATTAACTCTTTCCCCGCGGGGAGCACAAACGCCTGTGATCTGACGACAATCCAAGTTTCAAATCACAAATACTTAAAAAAAATGACACAAAACCGGAATAAAAATTAAACTAAAATTTAAAATAATCTTTATTCTAGCGACATCTCTGAAAACCTTGTCAAATAATATATTAGTTTATGAGATATTGTTGAATAAACAGAGCGCCGAATTTTTTTGGTTTCTCATTAACGACCTGTCTTTCCAGCATTAACGACCTGTCGCGCGGATCGAGTCCTGCGATGAGTCTCTCTTACGTAAATAAACATTACTAGTGCTATATGCATTTCATTGAGTGAGTGTTATGAAGCATTGATTTGATCGTAGCATTCCTTTGTTTATTTTACGTAATGTTAAGTTTATCTCCTTTATTTAATGAGTCTCCTTAAGAGTAATGACTATTATTTATTATCAGAAAATTACTTAAGTGTCATGTTTACTTGGTGTTGTAATCAAATATCAGTGGTTCTAGACAAAATATGTGTTTAAACTTAGAAATTAAAAAACGCTGAAATTGTGCCGCGCACAGGATTCGTGGAATTTGATTTTTAACGCGGTGAACAGGTTAAGGGGACTATCTATGAATGTTCTTATTTTTCAGATTTAAAATCGCAAATTTTTGATCGCGTCCTCTCTATCCAACACCGGAACACGCGTTTCATTTTTATCACCGTAAGGGAAGGTTTAAACCCATTTGGTTCATACTTCGTGAAAGTAATAAATGAAGCGTAAATATCGATATGTCATCGACTCATTTCAAAGCTATTTACGGAGTTTCTCCTAACATAGCATTCACACAAAATAAAAATGTTCATGAACCAATTTTATACATCAATACACAAAACCCTTTCATAGGATTCAATGAAATGAAACATTTTGGAATACCTATTGAATTAAATAAGCCATGTTTTCAGCAGATTATTTCAGAACAAAGCGTGTTCAATACATTTATCAAATGAACATTATATACGTATATAATTATTTACGTGGATTTGATAAACAAACATAGTTATTTTAAAACTTTAAATATATTCAATAGTGATACCAGACAATTTTAAGCGTTTTAGAATACATATTTTCTTAATTCTCTGTGTACATGTTTAACCCTTCTCGTACGGTGATAAAAATAATACGCGTGCTCCGGTGTTGCGTAGTGAGTACGCAGTAAAAAATTAGCGATTTTAAATCGAAAAAATAAGAACATTTATAGATAATCCCCTTAATTAATTATAATTGAAGTTAAAAATTTTAATAATTGAGATTTATTTGGTGAAAACATTAAAAACCATCTGGCAACGCTCACGGAACGGGCGTACGTCTAACCTATTTGCAAGCTTAGAAGCTACTAGTGGCGCGGAACGTCAGTCGCATACCCCGGCGCTTACGCTTATGCTTGCGACGTTGAGAAAATTCAGCTCCTCGCAATTCAGTGGAGTATGCAAGAGTGAGATGCGAATATAGTGTCGCGCTTCCCGCATACTATTCACCTATCGTCAAGACGAGGCACTCGTAGCGTTTAAATGCGAATTTGTTTTCGATCTTTACAAAACACCTCGATGTAGTCGATAAATTCTGATTATTATTAATATTATTTTTTAAATCAATGCGTAAATATATTATGGAGGAATACCTAAAATCTTAACCTTGTATTTATTATATTTATAGAGATATTGATAGTTATTAGAAGCAACGTGTAGAAGATACTCAACACAGGGAAGGAAAGGTTAAATATTGTTTATTCAGCGGGGTTATTGCAATACAGCAATTTCATCGAACAAACCAGCTCATCCTAGATATGTTAAATTGTTTAACCTTTCCCTTTCTGCGCTAAAAAAATCCGTCCGTTCCGGTGATGTGTATTTAATAAAGTCGTTCGAGGAGTTGTGAGCTGTCCAGCATTACCACTAAGATTAGCGTTAAATGTTCCTAACAATTACACTAGACTGCGCCGGCAAGAACTGTTCTCAATAACATACGCAAGAACGGGTCTTCTAGCCGTTATGCCTGTTGGAAGAGCCTTAACTCTTCTGAACGGGACTGCTTCGGATATTGACATATTTCATATCACATTACCAAAAGCAAAAGTTAATTTTCTTCTTAGATTGAGCGCGTTAGAAAGCACTCATCAACATACTTAAGTGTCTGTGAATATATGTGTATCATATGTTTGTGTGTATATACTCGTATGTATGCATAAACATCATTTTTTTTATATAATTTTTTTTCTATGCAATTTTTCTTCTTTTTTAATGTCTTGTATTTTACCAAGGAATTGGGCTAAGCCTGTTTTGAAAAAAAATAAAAAATAAATGTCTTCCACATCACACATGTAAAAAAGAGCGATTTAAAATCGAAAAAAAAAGAGTATTCATAGCCAATCGCTTAAATTAATTCAATTTGAAGTCAAAAGTGATAATAATTCAAATTTAATTGCTGAAAACATGAAAAAAAAAAAAGATCGGACGACGTTCACAAAACGGACGGAGCGACCATTTCGAACGAAAACCGGTTGGCTACTAAAAAGAGAGAAGCGACCGAACTGAGATTCTATTTTTTGCGTTCCCATATACCGAAGTAGAGTAAGAGTGAGACGTGAATAGCGTCGTTTTCTCACCCATGGTGGTTTTTTAGAATGAATATACCTACGTCACACACTGGCACACTTTTGATTGTATTGGGGAATTTATTCCCGATTTTCACAAAATATCTGATGAAGCCGATAAGGGCTAATTATTATTATTAATATTTTTTTCATTCAATGCGTAAATGTATTACGGAGGAACGCTCACGGAATCTGAAGCCAGTATTTATTATATTTATAGAGATATTAATTTTTTTAGAAGCGATGTGTACTAGTTACACATCACCGTACAGGAAGGGTTGATCTATCAGCATGTATCATGTATGTGTGCAAATAATACATTCATTTAAATTTAAGTAAAAAAGCAAACAGATGACTAATCCTTATCAAATATAGAAGAACTAAAGGAAAGAAATTTGTTCAAGGGTAAGGAAGGGAATCAAAGGAATATTACGATGAAATGATATTCTGAGTGTTGTTATATTTTTTCCATAATCTTTTTAACGTAAAGGAGAATCCGATAATTTTTTGAAGTTTGTTTCAGTCACGCCGAGGGCATTGCAAATAGAAATATGTAAAAGTGCGTGTAATGTGTTGATATTCAAATCTCTCACCGTCTGATCGAAGAGATCCTTCGTATTCTGAAAGAAATTGGAAGTTTTTCACGAAGATATGAAGGAGAAGAAAAAAGGAGAATAACCAACAATGAAGGATGCGAGGCTGATGAAATGGCAGAAAACGCAAAGTCACTGGAAAATATATGGACGAGCGGAAACTGGAAAATATATGGACTGGAAAATATAAACTGGAAAATATATGGACTGGAAAATATAAACTGGAAAATATATGGACGAGCGGAAACTGGAAAATATATGGACTGGAAAATATAAACTGGAAAATATATGGACTGGAAAATATAAACTGGAAAATATATGGACGAGCGGAAACTGGAAAATATATGGACTGGAAAATATATGGACGAGCGGAAACTGGAAAATATATGGACTGGAAAATATAAACTGGAAAATATATGGACTGGAAAATATAAACTGGAAAATATATGGACTGGAAAATATAAACTGGAAAATATATGGACGAGCGGAAACTGGAAAATATATGGACTGGAAAATATATGGACGAGCGGAAACTGGAAAATATATGGACTGGAAAATATAAACTGGAAAATATATGGACTGGAAAATATAAACTGGAAAATATATGGACTGGAAAATATAAACTGGAAAATATATGGACCGGAAAATATAAACTGGAAAATATATGGACCGGAAAATATAAACTGGAAAATATATGGACTGGAAAATATAAACTGGAAAATATATGGACTGGAAAATATAAACTGGAAAATATATGGACGAGCGGAAACTGGAAAATATATGGACTGGAAAATATAAACTGGAAAATATATGGACTGGAAAATATAAACTGGAAAATATATGGACGAGCGGAAACTGGAAAATATATGGACTGGAAAATATATGGACGAGCGGAAACTGGAAAATATATGGACTGGAAAATATAAACTGGAAAATATATGGACTGGAAAATATAAACTGGAAAATATATGGACTGGAAAATATAAACTGGAAAATATATGGACGAGCGGAAACTGGAAAATATATGGACTGGAAAATATATGGACGAGCGGAAACTGGAAAATATATGGACTGGAAAATATAAACTGGAAAATATATGGACTGGAAAATATAAACTGGAAAATATATGGACTGGAAAATATAAACTGGAAAATATATGGACTGGAAAATATAAACTGGAAAATATATGGACTGGAAAATATAAACTGGAAAATATATGGACGAGCACAATTATCACCACCATGACGAATATGCGGCTAGTTAAGTGTCTCGCCTTCGCAATATTCATTAATGGCGCGGAGACTTGGACTCTGAGAGCAAGCGAGACACATATTTAGGAGAGCCGATGAGGATGATTTGTTGATAAATAAAACTTGTTTAGATCGCAATGCGGAAAAAGAAATTTAATTTATAGACGTAGGTATTTATACCATTCTTGAATCTGTTTCTGCATTTACAATACGATTCTTGCTACGTGTAGGTATCATTCTGTTTTGGGATTTGGCGCGACAGATGTGTTGCCTTGTCGCTCTAGCATGGAATGCGCTCCACGCCTGATAGTGAGTTGAATGACCGGCGTGTGGACCTTGCACTTGTTTGTTTCAAATTGTTAAGGTATGCAAAGGTCGTTTCGCCGGTCATTGACCGCGCATACAAACGCCACACATATAATAGATGCATTTATAATGTGGTACAAGAGAAGAATGTTACGAATTACATAAACAACAAGGCGAACTAACGCCTCCATTCTGAGAAGAACTGAAAATCACCGACATATTGTCAACAATAACGGGTTCTTTGATTCTTTGGAAACATTGCTCGTGGTTAAGGAAACAATTCGGAGAGGTTTGTGGTTACTGGAGTTGTAGAAAGGCGCACATGAAGCAGATTCCAAATGCGTTGGACTGACCAAGTGAAAGACGCAACAGGACTACCCTTAACAATTGCACTTTGAACCGCAGAATACAGGGATGAATGGAGAGGAGTCATCAGAGGCTGTCATGGGAGTCACGATGATCAGTCATGAACTAAACGACAGGATGGATGAAGAAGAAGAAGTGGAATAGTCAAGCACTTAAAGTGTTGTAATTTGTTTTATCGAAAACTGTTTATTCCACTTTTTGTAACGGTATAACCCTACCGATTTCAAGGCTTTCACCTCATCTTCAGGGGAGCACAAACAAGATCTGAAGATGATGTGAAAGCCTTGAAACCGATAGGGTTTTACCGTTACAAAAAGTAGAATAAACAGTGTTTGATAAAACATATTACAATGTTTTTAAACCTCTACAACGTTAATGCCTTAACTTTAAATAATATACGTAAAATATTGTTGACAGAATGTGAAAGTTCTTTTGCTACCTTATCTTGAGCAATGTCAGTTTGTATCAAAACTCTAAGAAGTGGTCATTCTTTCTTAGGTTAAATATTAGGTCCTTACATATGAAATTGGCGTTTTGCCGTACTGGCAACTTTGATCTCAAATATCTTCTCTTTGGTTAGGAATTCCAAATTCAAATTTATACAGCTATTTACTCAAGTATTTGTGTTTCGAAAATTATAATTCATTTGTTTTTTCCTCAATTGTTTTTTTTCTTTGCGTCACTCAGTTTACAAAATGGAAAACTTGAAATATCGCGTTATTTACGAGTACGAGTTCCACCGTGGCACCAGTGCTGCAGAAACGGCTCGAAGGATTAATGATGTGTATGGCGACGGTGCCGCAAAAGAAAACACAGTGCGTTTTTGGTTCCAACGTTTTCGTTCTGGAAATTTCGACCTGCAGAACAAGCCCCGTGGACGGCCGGAGACCAAAGTTGATAATGAAGAATTGAAGGCTATTGTTGAAGCGGATCCATCGCAAACCACGTCCGAGTTAGCTGCAGGCTGCGGTGTTAGTGATAAAACTGTTTTAATCCACTTGAAGCAAATTGGGAAGGTGAAAAAGCTCGAAAGGTGGGTACCTCACGAATTGAGTGAAGCAAATCAACAAACGCGCGTTGACTGCTGCGTTGCATTACTCAACCGGCACAATAATGAAGGGATTTTGAATCGAATCATTACCTGTGATGAAAAGTGGATCCTGTATGATAATCGGAAGCGCTCATCGCAATGGCTGAACCCTGCCGAACCAGCCAAACCATGCCCCGAGCGAAAATTGACTCCAAAAAAGTTACTTGTGAGCGTTTGGTAGACTAGTGCTGGTGTCGTTCACTACAGCTTTCTTAAATCTGGCCAGACGATTACGGCAGATGTCTTTTGTCAGCGACTGCAAACCATGATGGAAAAGCTAGCTGCTAAACAACCGAGGCTGGTTAATCGCTCTAGGCCACTGCTGCTTCATGGTAACGCTAGACCACACACTGCACAACAGACGGCTACCAAATTAGAAGAGCTTCAATTGGAATGTCTAAGACATCCACCGTACTCTCCGGACCTTGCCCCGACAGATTACTATTTTTTTCGAAATTTGGATAACTTCTTGCAAGGGAAAAAATTCAACTCCGATGGGGCAGTCCAAACCGACTTCAAAGATTTTATTGATTCCCGTCCGAATGGTTTTTTTAGTAAAGGGATCGATGAACTACCTATGAGATGGCAAAAGTGCATAGATAGCAATGGTACATACTTTGATTAAATAAATATATTATATTTAAAAAAAATCAACTTTATGTTCCTCCCAAACAAAACGCCAATTTCATATGTAAGGACCTAATATTATATTAATTGGATGGAAATGTTTTGAAGTTTTTCTAGCTTATCCAACATTTCCTCGTTATTGTAATTAAGTAATGGAAAAATAAGACATTAACACAAAAGTATTTTACTCATAATATATAGAAAGTTCCATAACCTATTATGAGAATGAAGTGAAGCAAATATCTTGCGGCTTAACGCAGAGACATAATTATGCAAACTAAAATGTTCAGTTATTAACCCTTATCATGGCATTGTAACACAGGTGTTACACTTATTAAGGAATTTAAAAAAAATCCAGAAATTGTAACGTAATTTCAAATATGGCAACACATTCAAATACAATACATGCACTATTGTGTGCATTTGTATCATCTTGTGATAAATATTGACAACGCTACAAGCTTTCAAACGACATCGGGTCAACATGTCTGGACAGCGTGGGTGCGTTTTGAAAATTGGGGTAAATAATCTTTAAATATCTTATTAATCACTACATGTAGAGAAAAATATATTCAAACCATTTTATTTGTTGACATTTCAGCTACGTAAAGGTTCTTCATGTTTTAGATTATAGAATCATTTTATAGCCCTTTTTGTGTTTTATGAAAATTGATATTTTGGCAATGTAACGTGGGTGTTACATATAGAAAAAAAACTATGTTATAAGGAAAAGTTGTGATTTTTTTTCCACAATTTTTCTTTATAACTTATCATTTGACAAAGAATCACCAAAGAAAAACGTTAATATTTATATAAATTGTACTTTGCCAATATAAGGGATGATTGTCATTTCAAGTTTTCTGCATTTTGTTAATAATTTGAATTTTGGACATTGCGTTTCGAATTAACTTAATTTACTTTTGAAATTTTGTAAATTTCTTTATAAGTACGAGTTTATTGTATTTTACAATTTGTACAAAAAAATTGGTCCAATTTTTGCCATAATTCTGTTATATTATTTGTGTTACCTATATAACGGCATAACGTAATTTCCTTGATGGGGTAGCGAGGGGAAGGAATAACAAAGTTTTCATCTTCGACACACATCTTTAGCTTCGTCAACGTCCATACACCTTCTCACACAACTGATTCTCAAACTCTGACTTTTTATATATCTTTCTTACAAACTCTTAATTTATTGTTTATAGTTAAGGCATTAACGTTGTGGAGGTTTAAATACATTGTAATTTATTTTATCAAACACTGTTTATTCCACTTTTTTGTAATGGTATAACACTACCGGTTTCAAGGTGCACACCTCATCTTCAGGGGAGCACAAATAAGTCTTGTTTGTGATCCCCTGAAGATGAGGTGAAAACCTTGAAACCGGTAGGGTTATAACGTTACAAAAAAGTGGAATAAACAGTGTTTGATAAAATAAATTACTAACTCATAATTTCTAGTCAGTAAAATAACGTGTTTCATTCCTGATTTTTCTTTTCCTTACCTCTCCACCATCCCTTTCTTTCCTTTTGATTAATGATATCTCACTTTATATGAAAAATAATGTTCGGATGATTGTACGTTTTTGTGGGGTTCGTGGGCATATGCTCACGTACGTGTTTATGGATTTCGTGAGGATGGATAGTCATTTGAACTATTTATGCGACCACGTAACTAGCTTAATTTTCTATTGTCTGATTAGTTGGAAGAGATTGCCGCCTGGCGATAAGTCCACAAGATTGTATTTGCAATAAAAGTGTTAAATAAATATAATTTACTTAAATCAATTATACTTTCCTTGGCCTTCCTCTACCACACATTTGACTCAAATTTACGCTATAAAGGTTTTCGCAAAAAAATATATATTCGTTACATATAAAAAGAAAATATTTATGTTCACAATAAAAAAAAACGTTGAAAGAAAACCGTATGCTAAGAAATACAGACTTTATAATCATTAAAATTGTGGATACATTTTTTGCGACACCATGTATATTTGTTTTACTTATTTATTTCCTGACTTGTTCATAACATAATACCCAAATAATTTCAAAGTGCAATCTTCCATCTGATTCAAAATGTCAGAATTTTCTTTTCTACATGTTCAAACCAGTTCGGAGTGCTTTTCTTTACATTTTTTTAATACAACAACCATAAGTTTACGTTCATCCTAGTCACTTCATTCCGTATTCTGGCATTTATTTTCATTCCGTATATCGTTGTCAGTAAACGCATTTCTACAACATTTATTCGTCTCCTTTCAGTCTTTTTTTACTCCCACGTATCACTTCCATACATAAATATTAGTACAAGCATACTGCTATGCACTATCATGTAAGATATTTTTATGTTTGATTATTATTTGTTTATTGAAATATTTATTTAATAGATATGTTTATTTGTTTTTGAACTTATATAAAAGTTATTTTAACCCTTCCCTTACGGTGTTAAAATTGAAACGCGTGCTCCGGTGCTGGGTAGTGAGTACGCGATCAAAAATTATCGATTTTAAATCGGAAAAATAAGAACATTCATAGAGAATCCCCTTAATTAATTATAATTGAAGTTAAAAATTATAATAATTGTGATTTATTTGCTGAAAACATTAAAAAACCATCTGTCAACGCTCACGGGATGGGCGGACGTCTAACCTATTTGCAAGCCTAGAAGCTACTGTGGCGCGGAACGTCAGTCGCATACCCCGGCGCTTACGCTTATGCTTGCGACGTTGAGACAATTCAGCTCCTCGCAATTCAGTGGAGTATGCAAAAGTGAGATGCAAATATAGTGTCGCGCTTCCCGCATACTATTCACCTATCGTCAAGACACAAGGTCGAGGCACTCACAGCGTTTAAATGCGAATTTGTTTCCGATATCTTCACAAAATACCCACGATGTAGTCGATAAATTCTGATTATTATTATTTAAATCAATGCGTAAATATATTATGGAGGAATACCTAAAATCATAAACTTGTATTTATTATATTTATAGAGATATTGATGGTTATTAGAAGCAACGTGTAGAAGATACCCAGCACAGGGAAGGAAAGGTTAATGAACCATTAAAAAATATATAATGCCATCTTTGTTTGTTATACCCTAATAAAAAAATAAATTAAAATAGAATCACCGAATTATTTCTTTATTAAATTGAATGAAATATTAATGTTGACAATTTTATTACAATTCATATTGTGCCTTTTATCGAGCAGACACATAATATTGATTCGAACCTTGGTGAAGGTTTTTTTTTTAGTATCTAGACGATATTTTTCCCAATTGTTGCGAGTTTCCTGAAGGAAAAATTCGAATGAACAGGAAATTATTAATAAAAATTCGAGATCGAAAAGCTAATCCTTTACAAAGATACGTAATTCACGCAATCCATTCGTTTCGGCTGCCCAAACAAAATTTATTATCTGAAACTGAGCATATGCGTCCGGTTGGAAGATTGTCAAAAAAAAAATATAGAAAACAGACGGAGGAAGTCTATCGAAAAATATGTAGTTGAAGTGGGTACAAGGTTTGAAAGGTTCTCGGGAGATGAAAGGGTGGCAATCCCTTATCCAAGCTGTCAGCTTCGTAATTTTTTAGTGGACAGAGGGGCCATACTTAAAAATACATGAAGTTTTTGTTCATTTTTACCTTAAAATCAAAGAATTGGGTCGAGTGGATTATTAGAGAGGATTTTTTTAATATTTATGATGTAAAATCGATTGTGCTGCGGTCATTTAAAAAAAAAATAAGAACTACGTTGGCCTAACTAGAAGAAAACGTAACTCCATATGAATAACTTTACATTCTGGAAAAGGAAAAGTCTGTACGGAAAAGTAAATGAGTTATATGGGAGAGCAATGAGAGACTATATCAAGAGACTTTATATTGATTTAAAATACTTAAATTATTAAGTGAGTTATAGAATATGTGAGTTATAGTTATATGTGCCGAGTCTTACTTATTTCTTGTACATATCACATACTTTGCAAGTTGTACAATATTTTTTTTTTTCTTTTTATCAGTTGATAGAATACAAAGCAATACATATGAGTGGGTCAGAACCAGACTTGTCTATCCCACAAAAATATAAAATTTGAGTTAGGCACATACGCTACATCTTTAGACCCATTTCTATCAGAACCCATTTACTTTTTATTTTGTTTTCTGCCATACGTTTTTGTTTTTTTTTTTTTTTTCTTTTTTATTATATTTATTCTTTAATCTAGATATGCGAGGGTGTGGGATGGAAGCCCCCTGATGCCCTTGCGGTCGGGCTCGCCCTACATTGGTGGGGTGTATCTCGGCCGTGGGAATGTTTGTGGGATGAGCCCGGACCTTTTGGTGTATTCTCTCTTGAATGTATTTTTTTCTTTTTTTCTTTTTTTTTTTTTTCTTTTTTGTCATCTACTATATTTATTTTCTGTGTTTATTTTTTTGTATATATTCCTGTTTCTACGTGTTTAAGGGTGTGGGCTGAAAAACATCTGGTGTCCCCGTGGCTGGGTTCGCCCTATATTGGTGGGGTGTATTTTGGCCGAGGGGATGCTATTAGATGAGCCCAGACCTTTTGACAGCTTCTGTGTTTGATGTATTGTCTGCAATTTATGTGTTTAAGAAGTGTTATTCAGGTGTGATCTTGTACATACTATGTTGCTGTCAATAAACTTAATATTTATTTATTTATATTTAACCAAACATGATTATGAGTTTATAGTTCACCATAACGTGCAGACATATACCGTTCAATTTTGGAAACAACAGAAAACAAACCATTTTTAAATAGATCTGCAACTTGGAAGTCAATTATCTCAAAACAAGATAAATGTGGGATAGTCATGTCTGGTTCTGACCCACTCATATATAGACACGTATTTTGACAACCTGTTAGGAAGATCTTGCAAATTCCTTTTTTTTCATTTGGACTCAGATACTGTAGTTAGTCTCCAGATTCATATGTCAAAATCCTCAACACTGCCCATTGATGACGTCCGAATTTATTCATTGGTTTGAATATATATTGCAGCGGTCGGCATACCAATATTAGCATAAATGTATGAGTATGAGTGAACAATTTGAGGCCCCTGCTCAATGTTAGACTATCGTTTCAAGCTGGAAAGATGCTAGATGACGTATGATGTATAGAAAGACGTATGATGCTGGAAATATGCTAGATCAGGAGCGCGAGGTTAATCAAGGCCAGAATGTTGTATATCAATCGGTTGAAAAATCTCATCGTTGGATGTGGCAAAAAACTGCATTTGTTGGAACGGTACGCTCAAACAAAACATTCGTTTCGCCTCAGTTTTTGAAAAGGTTTTCAGCTCATTGTTTCTACGAAGGTGATATTTCATTGTACTTATATATGCCCAAGAAGAATAAATCGGTACTGCTGTTGTCTACAATGCATTATATTATATTTGTGAGTTAGATAATGAAACCGATACGCGAAAGCCAATGGTCATTCTGGACTACAATACCCTCAAATCTGGGGTGGACACAATGGATCAGATGCTTGGCACTTATTCAAGCAAACGTTCAACAAATCGTTGGCGCTTGCAATGTTCTACAACATGATAGATATTCTTGCATTCGTAATTTACGATGAGATGAAGCCTGTTCAAAAAACAGACAAGCGACGTACGTTTTTGCAATTGTTGACGAAATAATTAGCAACTCCAAATATTGAAGAACGAGCCACCAATACACGTATAATGTGCTATCCCAAAATTCGAAGTGCTATGGAAACATTTGATGTAAAGGTGAAGTTGAAATTAAATATTAAAACGCATAAAAATAGAAATAATAATATCTTTCGTATTTTTTTTATCTTTTCAAGTAACAACACCAGGTAACAACACCAGGTGCTGCACCTTCATTTGCAACCCGTACTAATCGGCCGTCATGCCAGTTATGTCGTGCGCAGTACGGACGCCACGCGCCAGTGTAAAACCAGATCATATTGCTACCTGCCATAAAGCGGTTTGTGATGAGCATTCAGCATTATTGTATCGGTGCGGTGGGATACCTGCCCTGCATTCAGCATTATTGCATCAGTGCGATCCCTGCCCTGTATTCAGCATTATTGTATCGGTGCGGTGCGATACTTCTCCTGCATTCTTGCGTTAGCTGACCATGAGAATAAGCAGCATAATAATACATTTATTTCATTTATTATTTTTTACCTGTCAAATTAAACCTGATTTACCAAAAAGATTCTTCTTTTTTTGCCTTTATATTTATATTTTATCCCTCTATATACATTTAGGTACTTTATACAATCATAAGCTAACATACAAAACCATCAATGATGATAAAACCATACAATTTTTTGAAGGTCCCTAGGGACCTTGTCACTTTTTTAACGCCACCGATCAGAAGGTTAAAACATGTGATCAGGATACAGGGTCTCAAAATATTCCTATTAGGAAAATAGACCACACACACTTCATCAGTTAGAAGTAAACATTGTTTCTATAGCAAATGTATATCATTCCCCTTTTATAAACGGTAGAAAAACGTGTCGGCGATAAAGTGTAATTAGCGAAATAAAAAATATTTTTTTTTGTTTAGTATTCCACAAACGATGTGATTATCGAGTTCATTTTCCACATTTATCATAAATGATATATAATATTTGATGTGATGAGGTTTTAGAGTTCTTGAGGGTAGAAAAATATACATTGTAGGCTAACTGTCCAAAGTTGTCAAGTCGTTTTGTATTATATTGCATTTAACTTTCATTGTATACTGAATAACCGAGTGGGTTTATTGACATATAGCAAAGTCCTGTAACCAAAAATAAATGTGTCAAATAATCCGTAAGTAAAAACTAGACTAGAACCACTTTTTTGTTACCAACATGAATCAAACCCACAAACCCCGGGCTGAAAGACAGGTGTGTTACCAACATGAATCAAACCCACAAATCCCGGGCTGAAAGACAGGTGTGTTACCAACATGAATCAAACCCACAAATTCCGGGTTGAAAAACAGGTGTGTTACCAACATGAATCAAACCCACAAATCCCGGGCTGAAAGACAGGTATGTTACCAACATGAATCAAACCCACAAACCCCGGGCTGAAAGACAGGTGTGTTACCAACATGAATCGAACAACGGGCTGAAATACAGGTGTGTTACCCACATGAATCAAACCCACAAATCCCGGGTTGAAAGACCGGTGTGTTACCAACATGAATCAAACCCACATACCCCGGCTGAAAGACAGGTTACCAACATGAATCAAACCCACAAATCCCGGGTTGAAAAACAGGTGTGTTATCCACATGGATCAAATCCACAAACCCCGGGTTGAAATACAGGTGTGTTACCCAAATGAATCAAACCCACAAGTCCCGGGCTGAAAAACAGGTGTGTTACCAACATGAATCAAACCCACAAACCCTTGGCTGAAAGACAGGTGCGTTACCCACATGAATTAAACCCACAAATCCCGGGTTGAAAGACCGGTGTGTTACCAACATGAATCAAACCCACATACCCCGGGCTGAAAGACAGGTTACCAACATGAATCAAATCCACAAACCCCGGGCTGAAAGACAGGTATGTTACCAACATGAATCAAACCCACAAACCCCGGGCTGAAAGACAGGTGTGTTACCGACTTGGTCACGAAGTTTATCAATCGCTGAATATCGTAATCGATATATCATAATTTTATGGATCGGCACGTTCTTACAATTTATTTTTTGTAAATCATTATTATTTTAATGTGCTGTAGTATGTCATGGTTATAAAAATGTTTGCTTGTATGTTTATTAAAAATATTGACTAGGAATTTTAATCATTAGAATGATTTAAATGTGATAATTATTTTTAAGATAGCAAAAGATTAATAAAGAGACTGAGGCGTGTTTAACCTTTCCTTCCCTGTGTTGGGTATCTTCTACACGTTGCTTCTAATAACCATCAATATCTCTATAAATATTATAAATACAAGGTTAAGATTTTAGGTATTCCTCCATAATATATTTACGCATTGATTTAAAAAATAATATTAATAATAATCAGAATTTATCGACTACATCGAGGTGTTTTGTAAAGATCGAAAACAAATTCGCATTTAAACGCTGCGAGTGCCTCGTCTTGACGATAGGTGAATGGTATGCGGGAAGCGCTACACTATATTCGCATCTCACTCTTGCATACTAGACTGAATTGCGAGGAGCTGAATTGTCTCAACGTCGCAAGCATAAGCGTAAGCGCCGGGGTATGCGACTGACGTTCCGCGCCACTAGTAGCTTCTAGGCTTGCAAATAAGTTAGACGTACGCCCGTTCCGTGAGCGTTGCCAGATGGTTTTTTAATGTTTTCAGCAAATAAATCTCAATTATTATAATTTTTAACTTCAATTATAATTAATTAAGGGGATTATCTATGAATGTTCTTATTTTTCCGATTTAAAATCGCAAATTTTTTATTGCGCACTCACTACCCAACACCGGAGCACGCGTATTATTTTTATCACCGTAAGGGAAGGGTTAATAAATGGAGTAGAAACGTGATATTTAATGGTAGAAGATGAAACTAAGGAAATAAAAATGAATGTAAACTTAACGTTGATTTTCTATTACCATTAAGTAAGAAATAAATGAATAAAATCACTTAAGTGGTTTGGGCACGTAAAAAGAATGAATGAAGAAAAACTAACAAAATAAATATGCACACCACATGTGAGTGAAAAGCATGGAAGACCATGGAAAGTGTGGGTGGATCAATTGAATGACATTTAAAAAAAATAGACTTTATAAAGCCTAAAAAATGCGTACGTATGTAGATGAGCTGTATGAGAGTGTGTATGGATATAGAGAAGGCGTAAGATTTATGTTGCGATAGAAAATTATTACGCTCTGTCCTCTCTGCTTTCGTCGATAGCGAAACGGCTTGATAGTAAAAATGTATGTAAAACATTTTATTTTTCAAAAAATATTGTTAAAACTTAACATATATGTGTTATTAGTACCATAATTTATGTTAAACTTGGATCGAGTATTATACTCAAGAAAATGTAGCATGGTCCCTGTGGTGACGTATAAAATGTCACGTCTCAAAGGGATGGGGTAAAATCGTTTTTTTTTACAAATCGAATCGTTTATTTTATAAATCGAAAAATTATTTTTCTCTAAATTGACGTTTTAATTCCTAATTTTCGTTATACTGACTTTCTAATGTATTGTATGATTAAGATAATTAATTAAATAGGCCAAGATCCAGTATGAATTAATACTAATTACGAACATTTAATTTTATGAATAAAAATAATCGAAAATCCAATTATCGTATACCCCATCCCTAGCCAAATATTATTTGATTAGCCAATGCAGACTAACGTAGTGGCTTTTGACGAACGTCGTCAAGTATTATTTGATTTTAACAAACTGACATATTTTTGCTAATTTGTAACACGATGTATTAATTTGTCATTATTGTTAGTTTTATGTTATGTATTTACCTAAATAACTTGCTATTTATTAGATTCGAGGCTTATATTAAAGTTGATAAAATAATTAAAATTACTGAACATCGTTACAAGGTTGTATTGGGGCAAATTTGTGAAACGTCACAGGGATCATGCTACATTTTCTTTATAGTTCGGAAATTCTAGGATGAGTCTTGTGACAGCTCACAAATTTGCCCCAATACAACCTTATGTAATGTATTTACCTAAATAACTTGCTATTTATTAGAATTGAGGCTTATATTAAAGTAAATAAAATAATTAAAATTACTGAACATCGTAACAAGGTTGTATTGGGGCAAATTGTGAGCTGTCACAGGACTCATCCTAGAATTTCCAAATTATAGTATAATCATGCCTTGTTTGTTTTTCTTTTCCTATCTCGTAAGCTCTATGGCACAAAAACAAGTATTATACACTTTGAATCGATAAATATAAAGGTATATTCTGGTATTTCAGTAGCAAAAATGGCAGTTGGCTTACAAATGACTTGACGTGGGTATGCTTCTCATAAATAATTTAACAATTGTATACCCCATTGTCACACAGCCAGGGTTCGTAGAATATTTACGAAGTGGTATATCATATTCAGTTTCTCTGACATTTCCCGTTAGAACGTTTAGTGATAGGTTGAAAGAATTAATGAAACACGAAAAAATATACTTCCTTAAAGATTTTGTTTTACGATAATACAATTTTCTTATCTTTACTACCTATATATCACCATAAAAAACACGCACTGAAAAACACATTTTGATTAACTAAAAAAAAATATTTGTTAAACTAACAAACATATATGTAATACTTCCTTTGTCGAATTTACGTTTCCTTTAGTTTTCAGATGAAATAAAGCTGTAGAATTAATTTTTCTTATATTGTATCAAATTTTAACCCCTTAATTGGATATTATAATTTAAAGGGGATCTTCATGAATAATATAGTTTAAGCAGTCCTCATCGAAGTCCACTGGTCGTCGGGAACGCTCCATGTCTTTCAGCTCGAAATTACTGTCTTTGAAACGCAAAAAACCAAACGCAACAAGCTGTCCTTTAATTCATAGCATCTTCACCGTACACTTTGCAAATATCGCGAGCAGCTTTGACAGCTTTATTCCTTCGATTGAACGCGAACAGAAGGAGGTGTCTAAAATGCTCACTTTCGTCTACTTGACATTACATTTTGAAGGCTTGTAATCAAATAAATTAATATTATATATGTAACGTAAAAGCAAACACAATATCTTGTAGAGCAGACAATTTTCTTTTGAATGACGTATAACATTAACCATTTTGTTTTACTTTTGGTGCTCATTTTTAGATAGGATAAAAACGGACACAACTTATGTTAACACCTAATATTTAATGTGGCTATTTTCTCGATTGGTGTAAAGGGTGATTATGTATTTTAATACAATAGAGAGGCGAATACAATTTGTCATGACCCGATGAGTAAAAATTTGGAAAGATCAAGATATTTACAATCTTATTGAAATAACACTAATATGAACTCTAATCTTTCCAGGCTTTTAATATTCATGTTTGTGTTGCACTGAAACATGAATATTAAAGCCTGGAAATGGATATGCTCCACAATAAATCTTTTTTGAGCTGTGATGTTTTCTTCGGATGCTGATAATCCCGTGGACTGCCTGAAGAACGAATGTCTCCATACTCTGTGTGATAATCCTTAATACGATTTAGAGCCTTCTGCGCGTTTTTTGTCACATTTCCTGATGTGGGTCAGATAACCAGGATACATTAATAGTCGTATAAAGTATGTAGTGTCTTGATGTATGGCTGCGATATATGGTGCCTATCCGAAAGAGATAGACGAAGACTAGAGGCTTTTGAGATGTGGTCCTATAGAAGACTATTAGGAATTTCCTGGAGAGACCACATCACAAATGAAGAGGTTCTCCAACGAATCGAAGGAGGAAGGCACCTGCTCAGGATCCTGTCCGAAAGGCGTGCAGGATGGATCGGTCATATAATACGACAAGAGGGCCTCTTGCATGCCATAATGGAGGGTATGACCGAGGGGACAAACTCTAGGAGACGCCCACGCCGAGAGTACCTGGAGGACCTGTTGGTGGACGTGCGCTGCTCAACATATACAGATTTAAAAAGAGCCGCACAGGACAGGGAGGAATGGAGGAGAAGAGTTGAAATTGCTGCAAACCAGTCTTAGGACTGCAAACACGGAGGAGAAAGTATGCCAGGTAGAATGCCATTAGAATGAAGAAATCAGGTGAATTAATTGCTCGAGAAGAGCCTATACACTACCATACAAAGGACAAAAGACAGAGGAGTGGAGACATGTCATCACAACTTGAACCAACAAAATTCCATCTTGTCCCAAAAAAAATGTATACACAAATAATAATTTTAAAATCAGTATTTGTTCAAATTAATCTAAATCAAAACTCCAAATTGAAGGAGATAAAAGTTTTTTTTTTCATTATCGCAAATTCTCAAATTGTACATGCACTGCTTATAACGTGGAGCTGCAAATATCACGAATATTTTGTTTTGGTATTTGGGCGCATTTTTTTTTCAATGTAGGCTTACAATTCACTAACTGTAGCCAGTTTTGTGTCATGAACTTTATTTTTTATGAGATTCTATAAAAAAGTTAAATAAAATAAAAAATAAAAAAAATTAAAGAAATAAAAAATAAATAAAAAAAATAAAAAAATTGAAAATAAATAAAATAAATAAAAAAATAAAAAAAAATAAAAATAAAAAAGTTAAATCTAAATCAAAACTCCAAATTGAAGGAGATAAAAGTTTTTTTTTTTAATTATCGCAAATTCTCAAATTGATGGCCGTTCTGGTACATGCACTGCTTATAACGTGGAGTTGCAAAGAATCACGAATATTTTGTTTTGGTATTTGGGCGCATTTTTTTTCAATGTAGGCTTACAATTCACTAACTGTAGCCAGTTTTGTGTCATGAACTTTATTTTTTATGAGGTTCTATAAAAAAAGTTCATTTGCGTGAGGTATGGAGAGCGTGAGGGAATTCTAATACTACCTCTATCCCAAGTCCACCAGTTCATTAAATTTTCATAGAGTTAGGCCCTCACACCACGGAAACAGAAAAGATTGTGGAAACAAAGTACGATATGAAAAATTTAAAAATAATTAATAGTAGGAGATTTCGTGATATTGTCTACTAACCAACTTTTTTCAAAAATAGTAAAAAAAAGCAGCAAAAAAGTTATGTCATAGTTATTTATGTTACTTCGCATGAAAATAAATTTGTGCATTGTTAATAATGTAGATAATAAACCTGTAAAGAAAATAGAAGTAAAATAAAATAAATTCAAACCTGGGGATTTGCAGAGCGATCTCGTCCAGACTGTCCGAGGGATGCAAGGGCGCGCGCTCAAAGAGACGGCTGGGCCCTAGCGTGAGGTCCGTCTGCCTGAAGGGGCGAGGCCGGCGCACGGGCACATTCCGCGATTGTTGTATGCCTTGCATTCCTCGTCCGCCGCGACCTCCGCGTCCACCACGGCTCACCAAGCTGCTTGAGCTCTCTTGGTTCTGTTTGGTAACCCTGCGGCCTTCTTCAGCTCGCCGCAGGTTATGAAGTCGGAAAAAGAACATTGACATAGCTCTACTTTTCCGTGTTGTCAGAGGTATTCTAAGCACTGAAGTTCGTTTCCTTCGTTGTCCAGTTTGGCTCTGCTGACTCCCTTCTGCAGCTTCTCCTCCTTCCTCACCTACAACCCCCGACACCACCCTCTCCCCCTCCCCCCAGCCACCCGCCCCCCTGCCGACCTTTGTGCCCCCGCTCACCTCTTGCGTCAGCTTGACGACCTCTATTAGATCCACTCTAGACCTCAAAAAAATTCTATACTATTTTGGGTAAGGCTCCAAAATATATTTTATCAATTTGTGTTTACAGCATACACTTCAAATTTTGTTAAAATTTAATTTGTTTCCGCGTTTCTTTTTCCCTTGTTACGTTGTTATGTTTCCTTTATTTCTAAACCATATGACAAACTTTTACTTTGTTGACAGAAAAGTTATATTAAATTATTCAACTCCATTGCTTCAGAGTAATTGTTCCAAAACAGAAACAAACTTCCACGTTTAATTTATTTTTGTAGTTAATTCCATTTTCTTAGTTTTTTTTTTTTTACACACAATGCAAATTTTTCAGAAACGGTAAGTTTATACACATCACGAAATGTTTATTTGGTCCGCAGCACATTTTCTTAAAAATCATATTTTACGTTTTAATAGAAACATTTTGATGAAAGTGAAACTCCGAAGCCCTTTGATCACTCAATACAAACATTTAAAGCACTTCAGTATGTATGCCTAAGATGGACTCTCTAATGATGAACGTAGTTATTGAGCACTAAGCAAGACTTAGGATCTGGCTGACTGAGTATTTCACTTCTTCGTATACTCTCATAAGAATTTTTGGTCAAATTTATTAAAATGCATCTAAAAGTGTAAATACTCATGAAAATACTATAAGATTTTTTAAGCAGCTTTGATTAAACAATAAGCACATTTAATTTTCATATAAGGGGATATTCTATAAAGCACAGTTATCAAGTTAAAGCGATAGTAACTATTTAAGTCTTTGTCTCTGTAGTCCAAAAATTGACTCACTTATCACAATGGTTGGCACAATTCACTTCATTGTTCTTTAATGTTCCACAATTAAATTATTAAACTTTCAAAAGACAACTAAAGAAAGAAACAAAACGGATTATATTTTCTCGGCAATTACATTAAATTCAACTTAATTGTAACAACTCTCGCCAATTACAATAGAGTTGTTATTATCAATTACAATACAGTTAACACTTACATTTTGGAAAAATCACCCGAACCATACATACCAAAGTAAATTGAAAATCTCTCCATTCGTTCATGATTTGATATCGATTTCATAATACCTCTATTGAGTTTACACTGATGCAGTGTATTATTCCATTTTTTAATTTTTCAATGTAACATCTACTATATAATTTGCCTAATGCCATGACTCCGAAAATGAAAAAAAACAAACAGTGATAATGAAGTGAAAATGAAACAAAACATTAATTCAAAAGCTATGCATGGAGTTTAACTTGAAACGCGTGCTATCGAATTAAAACAAGTGGGAAATCGGAAGGTAGAGATACTGGCAATATTAATTTTTAACGTTTTTTTTTACTTAATGTTTCTTTTATACTTAAAAAAAAAACATTTTCTCTCATTTTCATTCATTTAAAAAATGAAGTGATTATTAAATGAAATATCTCATGATTCAATAATGCTTTAAAGAGATAACATTAAAAAAAACTTAATTTTTCTTGACATATTAAATGCATTAAATATAGATCATTCAGCCAGAAAACTCATTTTGCAGTAGTGTGAGTAACACTCTCTGTATTACACAACTTATGTAGTGGTATTGGTTTTAGAATGCCACACGATTGGTTCGCGCAGAGCGCACGTTTGTATTGTTGTTAAAGTACTCGCTGATTGGAAAAACACTACCATGTCGAAATTAGGGGTGCGATTTTTGTCTAATGTAATGTATATTTGAAAATTTTCCGAAAGCTTAGAATGTACTTTGTTATAACTTAAAGTTTCCTTTAATTTTACGGCATGACGTAATGGAATGGAATGTACTGTTAAGTAGATGTAACAAATAACAAGCATTTAGAAACAGTTGACACACATTCTTGGATGGGCTTTTCAGTTGGTATATTATATGTATTTACCGTATTGGCCCGACTATAGGGCGACCCTGATTATAAGGCGACCTCTATTTTACGGCATGACGTAATGGAATGGAATGTACTGTTCAGTAGATGTAACAAATAACAAGCATTTAGAAACAGTTGACACACATTCTTGGATGGGCTTTTCAGTTGGTATATTATATGTATTTACCGTATTGGCCCGACTATAGGGCGACCTTGATTATAAGGCGACCCCTATTTTACGGCCTGACGTAATAGAATGGAATGTACTGTTAAGTAGATGTAACAAATAACAAGCATTTAGTAACAGTTGACACACATTCTTGGATGTGCTTTTCAGCTGGTATATCATATGTATTTACCGTATTGGCCCGACTATAGGGCGACCCTGATTATAAGGCGACCCCTATTTTACGGCATGACGTAATGGAATGTACTGTTAAGTAGATGCAACAAATAACAAGCATTTAGTAACAGTTGACACACATTCTTGGATGTACTTTTCAGCTGGTATATTATATGTATTTACCGTATTGGCCCGACTATAGGGCGACCCTGATTATAAGGCGACCCCTATTTTACGGCATGACGTAATGGAATGTACTGTTAAGTAGATGCAACAAATAACAAGCATTTAGTAACAGTTGACACACATTCTTGGATGTACTTTTCAGCTGGTATATTATATGTATTTACCGTATTGGCCCGACTATAGGGCGACCCTGATTATAAGGCGACCCCTATTTTACGGCATGACGTAATGGAATGGAATGTACTGTTAAGTAGATGTAACAAATAACAAGCATTTAGTAACAGTTGACACACATTCTTGGATGTGCTTTTCAGCTGGTATATCATATGTATTTACCGTATTGGCCCAACTATAGAGCGACCCTGATTATAAGGCGACCCCTAATTTTTAATCTGCGTTTTAAAGAATAAAAGCATTTCCCTCACCACTATAATATTATGAAAAATAAAATGCAAAATGTTTGACGAAAAATATTGATTAAAACAAAGTACCCAGATTATAGTAAAGTACATGTTTAAACATGAAAAGAAGGAATAAAAACGTCCACCTACAGTAGCTTATCAGATCAGTCAGATTCACATATGACTACAGCATCCTCAGCAGCAGTCTCATCTCAACTTCAGTGATATTATTGTCTTTGGAATCCTTAATCTTATTTTCCCACAAAATACCATCTTCAGCACCGTCCATTTTACTACGCACAGGCATGTGTAAACAACGACGCCTTTTGAACGCTCTCATTACAATTTTGCCATTTCGCTAATCGCGAGTAGTGAATTTATTGTTACCCACTATGTTTGTGACTCGAATATAAGGCGACCCCCTATTTACGTGTCACCATTTTGAATAAAAACCTCGCCTCATAGTCGTCGGCCTAATACAGTAATACAAAACTCAATTTATCGTGTAGAAGAATTTTGAAAAGGATATCACTTCAACACACTTTTCTATCCAGATACACTCATTTTACTTTCTCTACATATTTTCTACATTATCATTTAAAATCTTATTTCATTCCTACACTTGATCTTGCCTCGGTCTTCCTTTTTCTCACACAATAGTGTACTCTCTCAGTCATACTTAAATAATTTTTTATCTCCTTTACGATGAATATTTATCAAAGGTTATAATTTTTGTGATATTTTTTGTTGGAACTGAACTGAAATTTTTGAAATAATATATTTTTTAAAGCATCAACACAAGAGTATGTGTTGTTAAATTAGAATTAATTTTAATTCATCTGAATTTATTATATTTTTTAATAAAAGTGGATTCGGTTCACATGAATAAACTGGGCTATAAATTTTTTTCGTTTATATAGGTTATATAACTAACGCATTTGTATATTTACGCAATTATCTTAGTTAGGTAAATAAATTTATAATTCTGATTATATAATTGATTTAGAATTCCAATAAAAATTTACGATCGATTTTATTTTTTACGTATCCAAAGTTGAATAGTAAATTGAAAAACTTCCGAGTTAGCTATTTTCCTGGATTACGGGTTTAATCGTGACAATCGTACAAAACACAAATCGGAAAAGTAAGATATGTTGATAATACTCGTAGCATATGGCATATATTCTGATCAGAATTTTTATTCATCCGACGACAAAGATGTAATCTTGAAACTAAAACAAATAGGCAGGTCCCTACCAATACACCACGCATAGAGGTTACCTTTTCTACCAAAAAAAAACACACAAGAATAACTCGAATGGCGAATGTATTGAAGAAATTATATCGTTTTATCGACGACAAAGATGTCATCTTGAAGCTATAACAAATAGGAAGGTACCTACTAATACACCGCGCATTGTGACTACCTTTTCTATAAAAAAAAACACACAGGGAGTAATTCGAATGGCGAATGTATTGAATAAATTATATCGTTTTATCGACGACAAAGATGTAATCTTGAAACTATAACAAATGGGAAGGTACCTACTAATACGCCGCGCATTGTGGTTACCTTTTCTACCAAAAAACACACAGGGAGTAATTCGAATGGCGAATGTATTGAAGAAATCATATCGTTTTATCGATGACAAAGATGTTATCTTGAAACTATAACAAATGGGAAGGTACCTACTAATACACCGCGCATTGTCGTTACCTTTTCTATCAAAAAACACACAGGGAGTAATTCGAATGGCGAATGTATTGAAGAAATTATATCGTTTTATCGATGACAAAGATGTTATCTTGAAACTATAATAAATGGGAAGGTACCTACTAATACACCGCGCATTATCGTTACCTTTTCTATCAAAAAACACACAGGGAGTAATTCGAATGGCGAATGTATTGAAGAAATCATATCGTTTTATCGATGACAAAGATGTTATCTTGAAACTATAACAAATGGGAAGGTACCTACTAATACACCGCGCATTGTCGTTACCTTTTCTATCAAAAAACACACAGGGAGTAATTCGAATGGCGAATGTATTGAAGAAATTATATCGTTTTATCGATGACAAAGATGTTATCTTGAAACTATAATAAATGGGAAGGTACCTACTAATACACCGCGCATTGTCGTTACCTTTTCTATCAAAAAACACACAGGGAGTAATTCGAATGGCGAATGTATTGAAGAAATCATATCGTTTTATCGATGACAAAGATGTTATCTTGAAACTATAACAAATGGGAAGGTACCTACTAATACACCGCGCATTGTCGTTACCTTTTCTATCAAAAAACACACAGGGAGTAATTCGAATGGCGAATGTATTGAAGAAATTATATCGTTTTATCGATGACAAAGATGTTATCTTGAAACTATAATAAATGGGAAGGTACCTACTAATACACCGCGCATTGTCGTTACCTTTTCTATCAAAAAACACACAGGGAGTAATTCGAATGGCGAATGTATTGAAGAAATTATATCGTTTTATCGATGACAAAGATGTTATCTTGAAACTATAACAAATGGAAAGGTACCTACTAATACACCACGCATTGTCGTTACCTTTTCTACCAAAAAACACACAGGGAGTAATTCGAATGGCGAATGTATTGAAGAAATTATATCGTTTTATCGATGACAAAGATGTTATCTTGAAACTATAACAAATGGAAAGGTACCTACTAATACACCGCGCATTGTCGTTACCTTTTCTATCAAAAAACACACAGGGAGTAATTCGAATGGCGAATGTATTGAAGAAATTATATCGTTTTATCGATGACAAAGATGTTATCTTGAAACTATAACAAATGGGAAGGTACCTACTAATACACCGCGCATTGTGGCTACCGTTTTTACAAAAAAACACACATGGAATAACTCCAATGGCGAGTCAATTGAAGAAATTATGTCATCAGCTATAATGGAGTCATTTTTTAATATAATTTTTGTGTATTTATAAAACATATTCATTTATTGCAGTTCTCAATAAACAACTAAAGAATCATCCTTTACGTCTAATACATTATATGAACGGCATGAAGTACATCCATCTAAGTCGGTCCACAGCCCGAAATTCCATGTTTTTATACGTTAAGCTGAGACTTTGAATATCCCTATCGTAACATCGGTGTATAGGGTAGGACGAGAGTCTGATTCGTGAGTCCCTCGCGTACGATAAAACAAAGTAACACCCTTATGGTGGTAGTTATATTCTGCTGCTATGTCCCTTAGTAAAAAAAAACCTTGAAACCTAATCCAAAATAATACCAATATAACTTGAAACCTATGAAATTAGAAAAGTCGAATTCATTGTGTGAAAATACTTGTTCTTAGAAAAATATGAAAAGTGTTACTGAAAAAAATGGAAATGTCAGTCTAGAGATGATAAAAAATAAAGAAATTTGTATAAAAAATATACGAGTCACGCTTGGAATGAAATCAGATTGGATTAAATACTTGTGTAGTATTTTAACCTGTTCACCGCGTTAAAAATCAAATTCCACGAATCCTGTGCGCGGCACAATTTCAGCGTTTTTTAATTTCTAAGTTTAAACACATATTTTGTTTAGAACCACTGATATTTGATTACAACACCAAGTAAACATGACACTTAAGTAATTTTCTGATAATAAATAATAGTCATTACTCTTAAGGAGACTCATTAAATAAAGGAGATAAACTTAACATTACGTAAAATAAACAAAGGAATGCTACGATCAAATCAATGCTTCATGACACTCACCCAATCAAATGCATATAGCACTAGTAATGTTTATTAACGTAAGAGAGACTTAGTAATGTTTATTTACGTAAGAGAGACTCATCGCAGGACTCGATCCGCGCGACAGGTCGTTAATGCTGGAAATATTGAGAAACCAAAAAAATTCGGCGCTCTGTTTATTCAACAATATCTCATAAACTAATATATTATTTGACAAGGTTTTCAGAGATGTCGCTAGAATAAAGATTATTTTAAATTTTAGTTCAATTTTTATTCCGGTTTTGTGTCATTTTTTTTAAGTATTTGTGATTTAAAACTTGGATTGTCGTCAGATCACAGGCGTTTGTGCTCCCCGCGGGGAAAGAGTTAAACGAATTTACTGAAAATACTGTTATAATAAAGTATAACTGAATAAGGTACGAGTACATACATGCTTCTTCATATTGTTTTAACTAAAACTTTATAGTTTTGAAGTTTTGAAGGATTGACTAATAATTAAACTAAGGCAAGTATGAGTATTGTAAGGCAGTTTGAACTTGTCAAAGTAATGAATGGTGAAAGTAAGATATACTTAAAATATGCACAGTGTTATTTGAAGAAGAGGGTCATTCTAAAGCAACTCGGACTTGTCAAACTATAAAAAACAATAAAAGTTTTATTCAGGAAATCTCAGATTAAAGTGTATTAATTTATTCTGTCAATTGTCGCTACTTAAAGTCTGATATTACGATATATTATTATGTAAACAGATATCAAATAGTGATAAATAGTGACGCAGAAAGCATAAATTACATATGACAAATTTAAATTTTCTCTCTGTTTGTCCGATTCGTATTAAAAATAAACATTGAAAGACAAAAATTCCATTATTTTTCTTCTTGGTACTATCCCAACTCATTGCCTAGGTAGGCTGTTGGGGTCGGCTCTTCTCGTTCTCAGGCTGTATATTCTTCGGTTCTGGGTGTCGCTTTCATCTAGGCCGTTTCTCTGCAGGATTTTAGAGCATTGAGTCATCCAGGAATTCTTTGGTCTTCTTCTGGACGGCTGTCGAGTAAGATCCACAGACATTGCCAGATTTACAGTTTGGTCTAGTGGTCTCCGTCTTATGTGCCTGTACCATCTCAGCTGTCACTCTTTTCACTTACTATTTATGTCAGTGACTCCCAGGCTACCACGAATGCGTGAGCTCTTAATTTTATCTTTTAGTGATACTCCTGCAGACTACCTGAGCAATCGCATTTCTGCAGTTTCAAGTTGCCTAGAGTAGGATCTGTATATAATCCAGCATTCTGAGCCATACATAATTGCGGGTTTAACGATAGTCTGGTATACCTTTCAGTTTTATAGGCATTTTTGGGTCACACAAGACTCCTGTTACCGATCTGAATTTCATCCATCCCACACTTATTCTATGCTCAACATTCGCGACGAACCCTTCGTCTTTGTGAATGAAAAGAAAAAAATTCAATTCTTAAATGGAATCAAATCAAATTTGTTAAGAGATTTCAAAGACATTTTTTTGTTAGTCATACATGGCTTAAGTCAAGTTTGCAAATCATTTAATATATTTGAGCACGGCGTGCTCATTAAAACATGACATAAAATTTATTCCTACAATGACTTTGGACGTCTGAAGAAAAGATAACGCGTCAAAGGAACAGCAAACGAGTGTGTCAAACACAATAATAACGTTCGTTAAAGCATGTCACTGAGGCCATTTGTGGTGACATGTATTTTTCCATGTTATCAAGATGGAGATTTACAATTTGTTCTGTAACAAAGAAAATCAAATACATAACGCAAAACTGACATTGAAGATTTGCGATAAATATTGCTTCAATTAAAAATAAAGTCACATAAATCGTAGGCGTAATATGAAATGCTGTATGAATGTAGAAGAGGCGAAGTACGGTTACGTTTTATGTTCCAGGCCGATATTTTCTTTTTAATAACTTTTAAATGAAACACAATTTTATAATTTATATTTAATTAATTGGTTATATGGTCTTTACCATTATGTATGGAATATAATGTCGGTCAAGTGGCCGCCTCTGGCCGTGGCGCAAACGTGAGCTCTTTAAAGCATATTTTTCATAACATTCTCGCAGACTTCTGGTGTTATTTCAGCATTTTTTTTTTCAAATGTTATTCTTAAGCATCGGAATTGTGGTTGGTTTGTTAGTGTACACCTTTCCCTTCAAGTACCCTCATAGGAAATCATCGGGGGCGGTCAAATCAGGGGATCGTGGGGGCCAGTTGATATCACCACTTTTTGACATTATTCGGCCGGGAAAAGTTTCTCGGAAAATTTGCATCGTAGCACGAATTACGTATGATATGGCACCGTCCTGTTGGAACCACATGTGCTGTAGTCCCCATTGATCCGATTCGGGCACAAGAAAGTTTACCAACATTTCACTATAGCAATCACCAGTAACTGTTACAGCATTGCCTCTAGCATCCTCAAAGAAATATGGACCAATGATGCCGCTGGCCTAAATTTTAAGTATGTAAGACATTACACGACATAAAATGAAGATACGAAAAGAGTCACACTAAATATTTCATTTTACTACGTTTGAAATGAAAAATTCTTATACTTTTTAAATAATAACTATTTTATTAATAATTTATAAGTCTGTCTCAAAGGATTTATCTTATACTACTTGAGAATGTTGATTGTATACAGCTAGAAAATGTTACCCGAGTTTAATAAGATATGAAATTACTTTGCAGTGTACTTGAACCGTATATAAAGATTCTAATAAAATAAACTATTGCATTTTTAACTTGAAACACCGCTCGCGTTTAATTTGATTTTTTCTAAAAAAAAGGTTCAACTCATTTTTATTAGGATCAAGTGGGAAGATGCTCTAGAGAGCAGTAAGGACAAACAGCTTCCTAAATCTCATGAGAATTCAGTATTCGTATGGAATTATAAAGATTTTAAAATATCTCCCCTAGTTAGAATAATGGTCATATAAAATATTGGTTACAAGTGTATTACACTTTAAGGTGTATAACAAGTGTAAACGATATAAGAAATAAAATAATTCTGTATATGTTTCTCGATAAAAATATTACATTACAGAAAAAACGTCGTGATAGTTATATTCTGTAGATATTATTCGCATCCATATAATGCAGATGTAAATGTCCATAAAAATAATAATTTTTGATTTTCAGTTTAAATTTACTTTGAAATCGAATATGGAAAAACATAGAATATTTTTTTTTAAAAACCATTGTTCTTTTCTGAGAATGCGAAACATAAATAACTCGTCATTGGTGTTTCTTTTTAAAGTTTCCCGGATTTGATAATAAACCCAAAAATGCATGACATCGTGGATTTTGATGAAATTTATACTCAGCATAGGAAAAGTAATGTATACAACGGGAAAAATAATAAAAAAAATCTAAAACAATTTTAAGTGTTTTTTTAAATTAAAAAATGCATTATGATGCAAATTTGCTTCCCACATATTTTATTGATTTTTACCATGCTGATAAGTGTTAACATAAAAGTATTGTGTAAATAAATAAAATATACCTTAATTGTTATTATTTTTTTAACTTCTTAAATATTTTTATTATGGTTTAATTAATTCCTGAAATCCAGTAAAAAGTTGAATCCACCATTCCTCAAACTGTCAGTCGGGTGGCATTAACCATTCCTTCCCTGTGATGTGTAACTAGTACACATTGCTTCTAAAAACTTTAATATCTCTATAAATATAATAAATACTGGCTTCAGATTTTAGGTATTCCTTCGTAATACATTGACGCATTGAATGAAAAAATAATATTAATAATAATTAGCACTTATCAGCCACATCAAAGATATTTTTTGAAAATCGGGAATAAATTCACGAATACAATCAAACGTGTGCCAGTGTGTGACGTAGGTATATTCATTCAAAAATACCGCTATGGGTGAGGAAGCGACGCTATTCACGTCTCAGTCTACTTATCTCAGTCTCAGCTTTTGACTTGAAATTTAATTAGTTTGTGGCGGTCGCCCACTCGGAACACTATAGGCGTTCATACATACGGTCAATGACCAATGAAGTGACCTTTGCATTCCTCGACAAATCTTAATAAGCAAGTCCGAAGTTCACACGCCGGCCATTCAACCCATAGCCCGGAGCGGACCGCATTCCATACTAGAGCGAGAACGCACCACGCTGTCTCGCCAGTTCCGTAAATAAATTGTCACCTACATACGACATTAATCGTTTTGCTAATGCAGAAACGAGACGAAGGATATTTTGCTCGCATTCCCGCACACACGCGGAAATAGTATAAATACCTACGTTTACTAATAAAAACTCTCTTTCCGCATTGCGATCTAACGAGTTTTATTTATCAACAAATCATCATTTCTTCCCTTAAGGACTAGCTTCCTAAAAGTTTAAGCGATTGACTATGAAATTTCTTATTTTTCCGATTTTAAATCGCTCATTTTTACATATGTATTGAATACACATCCCCGGAACGCGCGGATTATTTAGCAATGGAAGGGACTTTTATTTAACCTTTCCTTCCCTGTGTTGGGTATCTTCTACACGTTGCTTCTAATAACCATCAATATCTCTACAAATATAATAAATACAAGGTTAAGATTTTAGGTATTCTTCCATAATATATTTACGCATTGATTTAAAAATAATATTAATAATTATCAGAATTTATCGACTACATCGTAAGTATTTCATGAATATCGGAAACAAATTCGCATTTAAACGTTGTGAGTGCCTCGATCTTGGGTCTTGACGATAGGTGAAGAGTATGCGGGAAGCGCGACACTATATTCGCATCTCACTTTTGCATACGTCACTGAATAGCGAGGAGCTCAATTGTCTCAACCTCGCAAGTGTAAGCCAGGCCCGAGTAAGCCACCAACCCTGCCGCGCCGCAGTAGCTGTTAAGCTGGCAACGAGACTAGATCTACGCCCGTTCCGTGAGCGTTGCCAGATGGTTTTTTAATGTTTTCAGCAAATAAATCTCAATTATCATAATTTTTAACTTCAATTACAATTAATTAAGGGGATTATCTATGAATGTTCTTATTTTTCCGATTTAAAATCGCTAATTTTTGATCGCGTACTCACTACCCAACACCGGAGCGCGCGTTTCAATTTTATCACCGTAAGGGTGATTTCTACCTCAACTTAATTTATAAAGTTTGTTATTTAATCTACGTGAATCTTCAAAATAAAAACATTCTTTGCGTTAGATATGTAATAAAACTTCATGAGAGTTTAATTTAATTTATATTATTCATGTTTGTATAAACACGAACTGACTTTCCTTGAAATACGTTACTGTTTTTAAAATTGTGTCAGTTTGTTATTTTATTATCCTGTAGGTACAACTTTACGATCGTCATAACTCTCTAGAGGAATAAGTTGAATGTAAAAATCTTTAAATTTAACTCTCACATAAACGTTGCCTTTTCGTTAATCGTTAAACCATTTTATAAGAAAACCTTACAAAGTCCAGTTAATATTAGGTCCTTACATATGAAATTGGCGTTTTGTTTGGGAGGAACATAAAGTTGATTTTTTTTTAATATTAGGTCCCCACATACGAAACCGGCGTTTTGCCGTACTGGCAACTTTGATCTCAAATATCGTCGCCATACACATCATTAATCCTTCGAGCCGTTTCTGCAGCACTGGTGCCACGGTGGCAACTCGTACTCGTAAATAACGCGATATTTCAAGTTTTCCATTTTGTAAACTGAGTGACGCAAAGAAAAAAAACAATTGAGGAAAAACAAATGAATTATAATTTTCGAAACACAAATACTTGAGTAAATAGCTGTATAAATTTTAATTTGGAATTCCTAACCAAAGAGAAGATATTTGAGATCAAAGTTGCCAGTACGGCAAAACGCCAATTTCATATGTAAGGACCTAATATTTTACATATTATATATTGGGTGTTAGCATAAGTTGTGTACGTTTTTTCCAAATTTAAAAATGAGCACCAAAAGTAAAACAAAACGGTAAGCATTATACGTCATTCGAAATAAAATTTTCTGCTCTACAAGATATTGTGTTTGCTTTTACTTTACATATACTCGTATCATTTTATTTGATTACAAGCCTTCAAAATGAAATGTCAAGTAGACAAACTTCTGTACTTTTCCCATTGATTTCAGATGGCGGTATACAGTCATGTGACTACAAATCATCTGCTCAGCCAATTCTACGGTGGTTTGAAGGGGATCTTCATGAATAATACGGTTTAAGCGGTTCTCATCGAAGTCCACTGGTCGTCTGGAACGCTCCATGTCTTTCAAGTCGAAATTACCGTCTTTGAAACGCAAAACGCATAGACGAGCTGTCCTTTCATTCATAGCATCTTCACCGTACACTTCGCAAATATCGTGAGCAGCTTTATTCCCTCGATTGAACGCGAACAGAAAGAGATGTCGAAAATGCTCACTTTCGTCTACTTGACATTCCATTTTGAAGGCTTTTAATCAAATAAAATAATATATGTAACGTAAAAGCAAACACAATGTTTTGTAGAGCAGAAAATTTTCTTTTGAATGACGATTTTGTTTTACTTTTGGTGCTCATTTTTAAATTTGAAAAAAAAAAACTGTTCAACTTATGTTAACACCTAATAACATATAGCTGAAATATTTCGAGTAATATTTTATTGATAATATTCCCATAAAGAGGATAATATATTTTTTAAAACATTTCAAACACTGTCTTTAATAAATAAATCAAGATTGTGGGATAAGGAGTCATTAGAAACGGTTTTATGTGGTTGTTGAGATTATGTTAGTAGAATTTAGACAATAATATTAGTGATACCTTGAGATTTAAGGGAGGTATTCTACTTTGGAGGTATGAATTTCAGGCTTTTTACCCTTTTTTAATTTTTTTTTAAATAGTTAAACAATAGTTTTGATTTTTTCAAGGTAGAGACGATATAAAAATATTTGGTTAAGTTTTATACTAAGTTTGAAGGCAATCAATTGTATAGAACTTGAGATTTTATGTCGACCAGGTCGAAAAAAGTAGTTTCTAGAAAGAATATGCTAAAAACAAAAAAAAAACGAGTAGAATACCTTTTTAAATATGTTATGTGTAAGACACATCTGATAAATCTTGAAAATTCGTTCCCCAATCGGGTCAAGTAAACCGCAAATGAAAATATATAAAATATGGTTTGCTGTGTCGGTATGCAAAGGGGTCTCTCGGCTGAACTAAGAGAACGTTGGGGTTCTGAATGAAATTAGATTTTTTAACAAAGATATGAATTAGGAGTATTAAGTACGCAAAATAATGACGTCAGAATAACTACCCTCATACAATGACAATAAATTTTGTTGTATAACAGAAAAACTGGAATCTAATTTTGCTTATAACTCAACCATTTCCAGGAAAAAGAACATATTTTAAATATAACGGGATAAAAAATTCCTCTTTCGAAAATAAAAATCAGATTTAGGAATATTCTTTTGGGATTTGAACATGAAACCCCAGAGTTAAAGACAAGCGATCTACGAACTATATAACGAGTATCTTCCATTGATTTACAATGAGAATATTAATAAAATGTATGAAAAATAAGAGATAAAGAGGTTTAGGGATCAGATGTGCAAAATGTTATACATTTGTTTTATATTATTTTTTTTTTTAAATTAAAAAGTTTCAAAACTGCCCGTCTGCAAGAATAATTGTTGAATGTGTAGGGAATACCGTCGTCCCTAAATATTGTCAACATGCACGGTCAACGACCGACGAAACGAACTTTGGATATGTCCAAAGTTCGCATACCAGAACACTAATATTGTTTACACGCAAATAATATTTACGTTGCATTCCACGGTAGAAAGAGAACGCATCGCGTTGTCTCACTGTTTCGCCGATAAATATTCTACCCACTACATTGTTCGCAACGTCTGCAAACGCCTCTGCACGCGCAGGAGTGAGATAAAGTATATATTGCGGGCGCATTCACGCACATCTATAAATACCTACTTATCGACAAATAAAGATTATTCATTGCTGTTTACTATTCATTGATTGTTCACTCTCACTTTCCACATTCCTGAATCGACGTATTTTATTTTAAATACAAAACAATCATAATCATCACGACGTTCCAGTAAAGTATCCCGCTAAAAATGTAAGAACATCAAAAGTAACTGAATGTAATTTCACAAATACCATAGTCTATATTTTATTTGTATGAGTCTGTTATCTCCATAATTAAACTGTTACATTAACTATCTCCATCATTAAACACTACATTAAACTGTTACATTAATAAAAAAGGTTAGTTTTAATTATAAGAACTGCTTTTGTTAACTTGATAATTTTTTTGAGTACATCGTTTTGAGTATATTTCTCAGGAAAAAAAAAACTATCGTAGAGTGGAAAGTGTTTATTTTTTTCATTGAAGCTCTATGGTGTAGTTTCCACGTGTAAGACCAGTTGTCGAAAAACTCTATTTTTATACTGCCCTCAAGCTAAAAATGGATACACAATTTTAAATTCTTTAAATTTCAAAGTACGTGCTATAAGAAAATGGGCCAAATTTATGTTTGGTACTAGAATTAAAAACAAGATTGCAAATATTTTTTTCTTACGTTTGAATAAAGAAACTCGTATATGTGAATAGTACAGACGTTACGTATACCTTGTGATAGTTTATTTTTCAAATGTATTTTCTGCAATTTATCTTTAGATATATGTGGGATTCTGGAATTTATTTATACATCTACAAATAATGTTGCTATCGATGAACCTTTATTTATGTATTATAGCAAAAAAGACAAAATAAATATTTGTGTTAAAAAACTGTGTTTTATTTGTTCCTTTCAATATTTAAACCTCAATAACTGAAATAATAGAATGTATCGAGAAACATTATAATAAACTAACGGTCTTTCTAAAAGATATAAAGATTGACGACCTCTGTACTCTAGTAAGTAAGACGTCTGACTTCAATCCTGATGTTGTGGAATCGATTGCCGTTGGAACCCAGTTTTTTTTTCATAAAAGATTTCAGTCTGGTTTTATATTAAGACCCCTTTAACATCGTTTATTTATTTATTTAACACTTTTATTGCAATACAATCTGGTGGGCTTATTGCCAGGTGGCAATCTCTTTCAACCAACCAGACAAAAGTCAATGAAGCAAGTTACGTGGTTGCATAAATCATTCAAATGAATATCCATCCCCACGAAATCCATAAACATATACGCGAGAACATGCCTACGAACCCCACAAAGACGGACAATCACCCGAACATTATTTTTCATATAAAGTGAGATATCATCAATCAAAAGGAAACAAAAGGATTGTGGAGAGGAAAGGAAAAGAAAAATCAGGAATGAAACACGTTATTTTACTGACTAGAAATTACGAGTTTTTTCAGTCACTTCTTAAAGCATGTCAAGGACGGAGCGAGACTTATATTGCTTTGTAACTGATTCCAGAGTCTCACTGCATGGACAGTAAAGGACGACGTAAAGAAAGAGGAGTGGTGAACTGGAAAGGCCAATAAACAATCTCTGTTTGAGCGTAGCTCTAATCCATGATTGGAAAGACGCTGAAAATTTTCGGCGAGATAAGAGGGTGCGGCGGCACAGTTAAGGACATTGTACAATAGAGACAGTATGTGAATTTGGCGTATATTTCTAACATTAAACCAGTTCAATGTTCTGATTGATTGAAAAATATTGCCACAAGACAAACACCCACCAAATTGTAATGTACGAGGCGTATCCAGAAAGTAAGTGTACTGAAGCTCTCACGACCGGATGGATTTTATTTTCGACATGTTGGCTACACTTCCGTGTAGCCTGACCCTTCTCCTCCACAATGAGACCGGTTCGAGGTCAGTACGACGTCGACGCAACAACATGTTTTGTGAAAAATGTCAACCCAATCTCCCGCCAAGTGCGAAATTTTGTAAAAAGGCAAGAGTTTTTGAGGCACTGCAAACTCCATGGAGATGAATTTCTCCGCTCCATCGTTACTGGAGATGAAACTTGGGTTACACACTACACGCCTGAAACCAAAAGGCAGTCTCAACAGTGGCGTCACACCTCTTCACCCTCCGCCAAAAAGTTCAAAACCACAATTTCAGCCAAGAAAATCATGGCATCCGTGTTTTGGGACTGTCAAGGCATAACTTTAATTGAATATATGCCTCAAGGGGAGACCATCAACTCTGCAAGATACCGTGAGACCCTAAAAAAATTGCGGAGGGCGATTCAGAACAAGAGGAGAGGCATGCTGACAAAGTGAGTCTGCCTGCTGCATGACAATGCCAGACAACACACGGCCAACGCCACGAAGGAACTGCTCGCCTCGTTTAAATGGGATTTCCTGAACCATCCCGCGCATTACCCTGACCTAGCACCTTCAGATTACTATCTTTTTACCTCCCTGAAGCTGTACATGGGTGAAAAAAGGTTTTCAACCGACGAGGAGGTAAAGGAGGAGGTGGAGAAGTGGACGGAGAGGTTGGTGGGAAACTACTTCGAGGAAGGCATCAAAAAGTTGATACCCCGCTTCACCACCTGCATTGAGAGGAATGGCGACTATGTCGAAAAATAGCTTACATATGTACTACGGTAACCCGTAATTTTTTTGTTTAAATAAAAAAAAATGTAACCTACAAAAATTCAGTACACTTACTTTGTGGATATGCTTCGTATCTGTAAATGTTGTTAAAATTATCTTTTTCTAACCAATAAGAATAAATGAGAAGTTACGCTTTTATGGTAAAAAAACCTGAAACCGGTAGGGTTATACCGTCACAAAAAAGTGGAATAAACAGTGTTTGTTAAAAATGAATTACAATATCTTTAAACATCCACAACGTTAATGCCTTAACTATAAATAACATAATATATTTTCTTTTAAATTTTCTTAATTATCAGTTACTACTCGTATAATAATTGATTCTTAAATGTTGTTTAACAACATAAAAAAATATTTTATGTACATTTCGTGAAATTATCATTTATAATTCTAGTCAAACACATAACATATTGGTTATATCGATTTATCGTACTTTTAAGTCAATTCATAGCACTGTTCTTCTTATCAACGGAAAACAAACTACAAAGTTTTTATTGCAGTTTGTTTATTTAATTTGTTTTCACTTGCTAAGTTTTCTGCAGTTTTTTTACCAAATCTATTTTTCAATAATGGTTGCAGCCACCACCTTCCTATATTTACACTCAAATTATAAACGATTATATATGCATACATAAAGGATATACTATTTCCCTAAAATTATTCACAATAACTCTTGAATATGTCTTTAGTTAACTGGAACGGGACAAAAAAGGCCTAGTGATTGATGGAAAATACCTGAGTCATTTGCGAATTGCAGACGATGTTTTTGTGTAGCGTTCGTACGCTCGGTCAATGACCGAGCATACGACCTTTGCACATCTTGACAAATTCAAAACAAACAAGTACAAAGTCCACACGCCGGTCATTCAACTCATCGCCGGATGTGGAGCGCATTCCATGCCAGAGCGAGAAGGCACCACATATGTCGCGCCAGTTCCGTATTTGAATGATACCTACACACAACATTAATCGTTTTGCGAATGCAGAAACGAGATGGCGGCATATCGCGAGCGCATTCCCGTACACATTCAAAAATGATATAAATACCTACGTCTACCAAATAAATCTCTCTTTCCGCATTGCGATCTAAACGAGTTTTATTTATCAACAAATCATCATCATCTCTCCCTTAAGGACATAGCTCCTAAAGTTGTATTCTTACAAAACCCGAATGATCTTCAGCACCAACTGCGGGAACTGACAGAGGTCAGTAAAAAAGTTGGTTTAAAAATGAATATATGATGAACATCTTTACCACCCCAAAACCAATAATTGTCAATGGAAAGCAGCTGAAACTTGTCCAGGAATATGTGTATTTGGATCAACCTATTTCCTTTGTATTAAAACAAAGGTGGCATATCGGAGGAAATAGCACGTAAGACTAAACAAGCATAGAGCTCATGTGGACGTTTGAACAGCATCTTCAAAAGTCATCTCCCAATATCTCTGAAGCGAACGGTCTACGGTCAGTGTATTATCGTATAGCTGTGAGACATATACGCTCAAAGCTAACAACACACAAAGCTCCAGACCGCACGAAGAAGCACGGAGAGATGCATGTTGGGAAATACCAAAAGAGACCGTTAACGAAACTGTTGGATTCACTACAAAACAAAGATGGAAGACGGGTAAGAAAAGGAAATAATAATAAAGGTGTGCAAGAAAATGAAATGGCAATAGGCAGGACACGTAGTCATCATCCGAAATAATCCAATACTCGTAGCACCCAAGAGGCATAAAGATTCCCAGGAAAAGACCGAAGGTAAGCTGGATGAATGAAATCAGGAAGCATGACAGCATCACATGGCGCCAACGAGCAAAACACCCAACTATTTGGAGTGAACTTGGGGAGACCTTCATCCAGCAGTGGATGAACCCTGGTTGACAATAATTATGATGATTATATGAATTTATATATTTATTTGGTCTTATTTTTAATTGGGTTGAAATCCTGAAATAGAACGCTCCCTGAAAGGAGTCTGTTTTCTGAACGGTTTTATATAAATTATCAATTTGTTATCATTACCCGAAAAATACTTGTGAATACACTTGTATTGCTCGTTATCAAACCAGTAAAGAAATTTATCAAAATTATCAAAGGAGAAAAGTTTACGGTTTAGAAAAACACAATTGTATAGTTCTTCAACAAATATTTCGTTGTTACCAAACTGACACCCCTAATTGACGTACAACCCTTATGTCAAATATAAATTTTGATTTTCAGTACCGTTATGTTCCAAATGATGATAGATAATAATACCATAAATATCTTATAGCATTTTATGTTTTCTATGTTCTTTATACATTATAACTAAAATCGGTTACGACGAATCAAATGAAAAAGACTAAGAATGCCATCCCTTTATCAGGAATTCGTAATAAAAAATAGAGCATATTCAATTTTCTTTTATTATGAGTATACATTAGCTGTTAACATAAGCTGTGTCCGTTTTTTTCCATATTTAAAAATGAGCACCAAAAGTAAGATAAAATGGTAAAAGTTATACGTCTTTCGAAAGAAAATTTTCTGATCTACAAGATATTGTGTTTGCTTTTACGTTACACATATTATTTTATTTGATTACAAGCCTTCAAAATGGAATGCTAAGTAGACGAAAGTGAGCATTTTCGACACATCCTTCTGTTCGCGTTCAATCGAGGGAATAAAGCTGCCAAAGCTGCTCGCGATATTTACAAAGTGTACGGTGAAGATGCTATGAATGAAAGGACAGCTCATCGATGGTTTTTCCTTCAATAATGACGTCGAATTACGGACATGGTTGGGCGAATTCCTCGAGTCAAGACCGGATGGTTTTTATCGCACAGGCATTGAAAAACTTGTAGAACGTTGGCAAAAAGTTGTAAATAATGAAGAAGAATACATTATTGACTAATTTGTTGTAAAATTATGAAGGAGAATACATTATTGACTAATTTGTTGTATTTTTTTTGTCGTGTCCTCTTCATTTGGGAAAAAACGAACAAAACTTATGTTAACACCCAATAAATACAATTTTACGAGAACGATTTTTTTTCTTTGCAAACATCGTATTAAGGTCATTAAAATACCGTAAGTAAAAAAATACGCTAATAACTTTAATTTATAACAGAATAAAGTGTTCAAATTCAACATTTACTAAACTTGATTACTCATTTAGGGAAATCAAATTATTCTGGGAACCAGCTTCCATAAAGGGGCACTTTAGGTTCAGTACTTCATTAGCCCTATTCATATCAGCAGCGCGCAATATTTTCAACGTGCTCCTAAAAGGAATAAAATAAATATTTAATCAAAACAAATTTTATGTTATAATTTTTACTTAATACGAAAAGAGCACACAAAAGCTCCAGACCGCACAAAGGGGCATGGAGAGATGCATCTTGGAATATACTAAAAGAGACCGTAAACCAAACACCTAGATTCGCAATGTAACAAAGGTAGAATACGTTATAAAGATGTGCAAAATAATGAAGTGGCAATGGGCAGGATACATAGTCAGATTGTCAGACTCCCGATGGACATTCAAAATAATTCAATGGTGCCCAAGAGGCATAAAAAAGCCCAGGAAAAAACCGAAGGTACGCCGAAGTCAGGAAACATGGCAGCATCATATGGCATCAACGAGCAAAAAACCGAACTATTTGGAGTCAACTTGGGGAGTCTTTCATCCAGTAGTGGATCGACCCTGGTTGACAATGATGATCATGACTTAATACGAGAAATATTGAACGGTGTGTAGCGATAGGAAACAAAGCCTTAAAGCTGTATACATAAACTAGACAGTATCAAAATCTGCCTGGATAATAGTCCATAATAGTATTTTAGAACTAAATTTGATCTATGGCAGTGAAAAGTAGACGTGGAACAAATAAATATAGGTTTATTGATATTTATTTAACACTTTTGTTGCAAATACAATCTGGTGGACTTATTGCCAGGTGGCAATCGCTTCCAACCAACCAGACAAAAGTAAATGAAGCATGTTACGTGGTCGCATAAATCATTCAAATGACTGTCCATCCCCACGAAATCCATAAACACACACATGAGCACATGCTCCCGAACCCTACGAAGACGGACAATCACTCGAACATTGTTTTTTCAGTCGCTTCTTAAAGCATGCCAAGGACGGAGCGAGTCTTATATAGGTTTGTAATTGATTCCAGAGTCTCACTGCATGGACAGTAAAGGACGACGTGAAGAAAGAGGAGTGGTGAACTGGAAAAGCCAATGGGCAATCTCTGTTGAGCGTAGCGCTAATCAACTTCGAACCATTCTTGTGGCGTCAAAGAGTAGTTTTTTACGCATTCGAAGTTTTCAGTGAGAATAATCGCAACTTGCTGAAATATTTGAGTTCTTGAGAGGAACTTAAGCTGTTCTGTAAATATACTTCTCCATTCAGCTCTAAATCGCTACAACTTTGAACCAATTTTATGTCGTCTTCTTGCTGCATTTGACGTTTTCTGCGAAAGTACTTGCAACTTGCTGGGTTATTTAAATTCCAGAACTTAAGTGGTTTTATAAGTATACTTTCAAATTACATCGGTACAACTTCAAACCAATTTCGTGGCATCAAAGGGTAGTTTTACTTCATTCGAATATTTTTGCGAAAGTAATTGCAGCTTACTGGGCTACTTGAGCTTTATATAGTATACTTTTCCATTAAGCTTTACATCGGTACAACTTCCAATCAATTTTATAACGTCAAAGGATAGACTCACTGCATTTGAAGTTTAGTTAAGTTGCTTTTGTATGTATATTTACTGCGCTACGATCCATTTTTCTGTTCCCTTGACGTCAGATCTAAGTTTAGCATCATTTCACACTCCCGTAGGATGGAACTGACTTATCAAAGTAGAGCTTAATAACAACCTGCTAATAGCTGTTAAAAAGCTGTTACCATTATAACTTAACAAAGCTTAATAACAACCTGCTAATAGCTGTTAAAAAGCTGTTACCATTATAACTTAACAAAGCTTAATAACAACCTGCTAATAGCTGTTAAAAAGCTGTTACCATTATAACTTAACAAAGCTTTACAAGTTCTTGTTTTTTTTTTTCTTATAAGAAATTGACTAAAGTTCACATAAATTACATCGTAACAAAATCATCTCACAATAAAGAAATTTTTGCAAAGGGTATTTTTTCAGGACCATTTCTTAATTTTTAACGAGATTTTTCAGCGGTGAAAACGTCGCGAAATGAGACAGGAAACTGATGCTATTTGACCAACATGGGCAAAGGATGGGAAAATTAAAAATAATTAACATTGTTATTCATGGCAAGTCAACTGGTGACAGACTACCAAAAAAAGCAGAATATTTTTCAAAAAGTCTTTTTAAATTTTATATTTTTTTATAAGTTTATATTTATCAACGAATTTTGTCTTTTTTTTACGCATTTAAGTTTTGTTTGTCTTTTTTCCCCATTACACTTGAACCTAATCAATTGGTATAATTATTATCAAACGGTTGTTGTATGTTTAATAATATACCCAGACAAAAATAAATAACCCAAAAAGAAAAATGGCGTTCAGTCCATATCTCAGAAATGAAAACCCGGATAGAATTGATCAAATGGTTCTTACAGCAGATTATTCAAATATCTATTCGTGTGTTTGCATTGATGAGTATTTGAAACGCAATCGATATGAAAAAATACGTTATTTAATAAACAGAACTAACAAAGATAGAATTGGTAAATAATACAAAACTTTAGATTTTATGAATATTTGAAAAATGTAAAATGATTGAAAAAAATAATTAACTGTCTGAAATAATTGACAATAATTAAATAAAATAATGTATTGTTCTTATTTATTATCCTGTTCCTTCCTGCGCTAAAAAAACAGCCCGTTCCGGTGCTGTGTATTCAATACACATGTAAAAATAAGCGATTTAAAATCGAAAAAAAAATATTCATAGCCAATCGCTTAAATTTATTAAATTTGAAGTCAAAAGTGACAATAATTCAAATTTAATTGCTGAAAACATGAAAAAAAAACATCGGTCGACGTTCACAAATTCGGGCGAAACGAAAACCCGCTAGATACTGAGCGAGCGAACTGAAATTCTATTTCTTGCGTTCCCATACACCGAAGAAGAGTGAGAGTGAGACGTGAATAGCGTCACTTGCTCACCCATAGCGGTTTTTTAGAATGAATTTACCTACGTCACACACTGGCGCACGTTTGATTGTATTGGTGAATTTATTCCCGATTTTCACAAAATATCTCTGATGTGGCCGATAAGTGCTAATTATTATTAATATTTTTTTTTATTCAATGCGTAAATGTACTACGGAGGAATACCTAAAATCTGAACCCAGTATTTAATATATATTTATAGAGATATTAAAGTTTTTAGAAGCAATGTGTAATACTTGTAGTTACACATCACAGGACAGGAAGGGTTAAACTCCAATAAATAAGTTTCATTCGAGTTGCTCCAACTCCACGTAATAATTGTAATGTATAACACTTTCGTTATATACATCGTGGCGAGATTATTGCTATGTAATTTCTTCCAAACAACCAGATATGTGTTAAAGACACCTTGAACTAAGGCCCCACTTGCATCCTGATTTTAAAAACATGAGTATCAATGGGCAACGAACCCGCAACCCTATTGAAAGATATTCTGGTCAACTTCGTAACAGAATTATAAGTCGGAGATTAATATTGGAAATAAAACATTACATTTTAAGTCATTGTATAATTTGAGATTTTTAAATGTGAATAATCAGATGACTAAAATAAATTATTCTAATAACAGTTAAGATGATTTTGCATAACAAGTAGTCATTAAGGGGGTGTTCTACTCTAGAGGCGTGAATTTCGGGCGTTTTGTTTTCAGACCAAATAAAAAAAAGCAAAAAATATTTTTTGTACACATTTTTTACAGTTTTTTTACTGACGATTTGAGAATACACAAAAGAATTTTTGAAAAAAAAAAAGTGTAAAGTTCAAGATGTTATCAACTGTTATATATTGTAAATAAAAAATAGGGTCAACTGGTCGACATGATTGGAAGCCTTTCGTAAACTTGAAATAAAAATAATACACAGTTTCTTGATGTAAAATAATGTCGTTATAATTGGTACCAATAGAAAACATAAAATGGCGGCTGTCTAAAAAAAATTCAAAATCTTTACCCTTTTTTTTTTAATTTTTAAACTTTTTAAAAGTAGTTAATGTAAATTTTTCAAGGTAGGGACGATGGAAACACATTTGGTAATCAATTAAATGAAACTTGTGATTTTATGTCGACCAGGTCGGAAAACATAGTTTCGTGAAAAACGTGTTTAAAGTTTTGAGATTATTGTCTGAATCATTCCGGTGGGACGTAATTGCTGCCTCATTTATAGCTATAGCTTCGTAAATATTGAGAATTTTTAAACTTCCTTTTGAGGTTATATTCTGAAAGGTCTTAACTTTAAGAATATGCAAAAAACGATTTTTTCTAATTTCTAGAGTAGAATACTCCCTTAAGATATTGAAAAATTTTACTAAAAAAACTAAATTTATACCATAAAGACAAGATTATTTACACGATAATTTCTTCACTTTAAATGGGATAAAACTTTCGTAGTAAAAAATATAAATTCATTGTATTCTGTAAGAGTTTATAGTCGTATATATACATTGATTGTTGGCCAACGCGGGATGGTCCCTAAGGGTCGTTTCTCATGGATAACGACCCTCCTGCGTACAGGCACCACTAGAAAGCAATCCAACTCGAGGGCAGGCGAGTGCTATTGATCCACCGGGCTTCTAAATTTATACTACAACCGTCTTTGGTAATCAACTGACAGAAAGACGATCTTTTCTAAGGATAATAATATTATATTAAGAAAGAATATAACACTCAGATATACGGAATGTTATTGTTGTTCAATATGTTTTTATTACAAAATATTATGCTAAGTATTTTCAGAATAAATCGATTCAAATTAGAAAAGCATACGTCGATTGATTGCTAGTTTTTAAAGCATTCACACAAAACGCCAATAATTATTAATTCATTTATTCAACACTTTTATTCAAATAAAGCTGATGAATATGTATTGCTTTAAAGCATTTTTTTACATCGTCCAGATTTTGTTTTATAATTATTATTGATATGCATAATCGTGTGTAATATAGTGTATACAAGGAATATTTGAAAAAAAAAAAAAACAATCAATAATTAAAACAGTAACAATAGAAGAAAAAATCGAAAAGAACTTTCTCAAAGGCGCTTTAATTCAGGATTCTAACTCACTATGATTGACCGGTTAAAATATTATATAATAAAATAATTATAAATAAATTTAGTGTAAAAAAAGACGGTTGTAACTGCAGCAAGTAAGTATGGTACTTTGCCGCATTTACATATATTCAGAAAAACATATTTGGTAAGAAAACTGCAGGAAACTTACCAAAGGAACACGACCTACGAAGAAATATTTGTAGATTTTCTGATATGTGATAGTAACACATTTGGTTTTTGATGTTGTGTTGTATTCATAAAGGGTATTTCAAATGGAGCGATTTTTTAAATTCTTGAATAAAACAAACAATTTGCTTTGATTTCAAAAAAACTTTTTGTTGGTCATTGAAATATAATTAATGACATTAAAACACAAAAAATAATACCTGCCAAATGTCCCCCTCTTGCAGCTCTGCAAATGTCCGCTCTTTTGTCAAAAAAATTCGATGACATTTTGACATAATTGAGGTTCTAACTCACCAATAACGCGAATAATTTTGCCCTTCAGCTCACGAATTAATCGGGGGTCATTCTTATAACATAAACCTGGCTTTTCACGTAACCCAACAATAAAATAGTCCAATGGTGTCAGATCACATGATCACCGTTTTCGGAGATTACAATCCATAAAATAATTCAACAATTTGAACAATTTGTTGTATTGTATAACACTCCATTTTTATAAATGTCATACATTACACTTATCAAATGTCACAAGGCACAGACAAGTTCGCGACACTATCTGTGCTTTATCCAAGAGTTTAAAAAACCACTGAATTTGAAAGACCCTTTATAATATCATCAATTTTTATAATACCTCCCAAAAAGTGTTTTCTAAAACTGCAAACGCCACCTTTATAACAACTACCACTGATAGGCAGATCATTCCAAGCTACAGGGTCAACAATGGCAAAATATTTATCACAATAGTCCACCCATTGGATCAATTTGAAAAGGAAAAATAAAACTCAATGAAAATGGGGATTATGATTGGAATTGTATTGCAATGTATATAGCTTGAGATAAACAACCCTTCTTTACATTATTCCTAAATATCTTTAAGGATGTAGCACATTTGATTGAACCAGGAGGATAATTTTAAAATGGAGACGAGTAAATAGCAAAAGATGACGTGTAAAATGATACGTTGGTATAGAAGGGATTCTGCCTTCACCAGATTGGAGGAACAAGCCATATTTAGAAAGAAAATTGATTTTTTCACGCAGATACAGAGAACAACTTAGATTGTTCATTACTCCAAAGAGGGTTGATATAACCTGGTTATTTTTTCGCTGTATTATTTTAAGCTATTGAAATTGTTCACGATATTCAGATAAATCATCATATATTTTTATGATTATTTAATTGAATACAAACATTTTGGAGCCTTTATTCAAAAATTCTTTATTAGCATCAAAATAACAAACATTTTTATAGTCAGTTAAATGAAAATTGAGATTTGGGCCATGAAGATTCTTCTTCGGTTTGAGAGAATGGAGACTTGCGAAGATTTTGCGGCTTAACATAACTCGGAGATATTATTGCGCCAACTCCAAATTTTAATTTAATCAATTTTTACAAAAGGGCGAATAATATATACCATACATACTATCCCTTTTGACGAAGGCAAAAGAAAGACAGTTAGTTCTTCACGCCTTTCTGTCCATGCATACAGTTTCTCAGACTTTTGAACTTTTACTCTGTTAAAATTTCATCAATCATTCTCTCTTACTTTTTTCTTGTATTCTAACAAAAAAAATCTATCAAAGATATTCAAATGAAGACATGGTATATTTTAAAATGCTCTTAAAACTCTTGTTAATTATCTAATATTTTAATCTATCGCTTAGACCAAGAGTTCCCAATGTGGTCGATATTGACCCCCTGGGGTCGTTTTAATTTTTTTAGGGATCGAGAGTTTCAATAAAAAAATTTGGGAGTCGACGACATAAAAAATAGACCCCCTTACTACTGCTATTTGTTTGTTATTTCAAAATATCTATGATTCGAATAGGTACCTAATTAAGAATATTTGTACTTATTTTGAATTTACATATTTATTTCACGAATGTCAAAAAATTTAAGAAAACTCTGCTCGTATTTTTTTGCTTTAATTTTCGTCACCACAGATTTCAATATTAAATGTTGCACAAGATAATGCAATGCATAATCCGTAGTCCTTTTATATTTTTTCAATCCTTAATTACAAGTGATTAAAACGAAAAGTTTGATATCTCGTGAAATATTTAATATCGAGTACTGTACAAACTTATTAATTTGAGTAAGTAAAGTAAATGACTAGGGGGTCACGGTCTTAGAAGTTTTTGGTAGAGGGGTCTACGGCCTAAAAAAGTTTGGGAACTCTTGGCTTAGACTTTAGAAACAACACTGGCCGAAATAAATATGTGAATTATGGTTACTTGATAAGACACTTGTTTCCCATTTGTGGTCTACGGTTCCATTTCCGATACATCCTTAAACGAAAGAGCGATCTAAGTCTCGCTTTGATTTCATCCACAAGTCAGATTCATCTATTGGGATACTGTAGTATAAGCAATATTTATAACGGGGGATGAAAATATATCTTGGACAAAAATTATAAAACTTAGATTAATGTTGAGGACATGCGTGCACTAAGATTACATACGGAGTGTAATGTATGAAAGATGGTATAATAAACACATCAGAAATAAATGTATGGATTAAATTAATATTTTAAGTTAGTTAAATAAAAGAGTTCTAAAATAGTTTAAACATGTAGAGAAAACGAATGGCTAAGAGAGTATACAATTCAGAAATGCAAAGTGTGCGTGTAAGAAGTAGTCCAAGGAAAATATGAATGGATTAAGTGGACTGTCCACTTTGAATGAAAGTAAAGTGAGAAATATGAATAATAAAATGTTATGTATGATACGATGTATTAATGTGCTGAAGGTGAAAGCTGTGCGCTTTAATATAACAGTTTGGAGATATATTATTTATGGTTAAGGCATTAACATTGTGGAGGTTTAAAGACGTTGTAATTTGTTTTATCAAACACTTTTTATTCCGCTTTTTTGTAAAAGTATAACCCTACCGGTTTCAAAGTTTTCACCTAATCATCAGGAGAGCATAAACAAGACTTCAAGAGTATTGTTTGTGCTCTCCTGATGATGAGAGGAAAACCTTGAAACCGGTAGGGTTACATAGTTTAGAGATATGTTCTCCCGACCTATCCCGCAAGGGAAACGGTGTGATGATATGTATGTAATCGTATGTATGTACGACGACGAATAGTGATTTATGTGTCTATTTCAAACTCTGTCTCGATAAATGAGGGAAGAGATAATATTGTCTCCTGGCGTTGCTCTTCAGCTCGTTCTATATCATCAATGTGGATATTTTGAGGCATTCCTTTCGAATTAATAAATAAAATTATTTTGTTTCACTATTGCATATGTGACTTAATTATATTAACTATAATAAACGATTTTCATGGCCTAGTTAGAAGGGCATCTATCCGATATTCAGTCCGAGGATAAAGGCCTATAAAAACATCTTTCTGGTTGGTTGGAAGAGATTGCCACATGGCAATAAACTCGCTAGGTTAAAAAAAAAAAAAAAAAAAAAAGAGTTCGATTTCGTTGGAATATAGGTTTATAAAAGAAGTTTTAGTCTGGTTTTCACTCGAGATATGTTAAACGTCTTCCTAATTGGTTGGAAGAGATTGTCGCATGGCCAAAATCTCGCCTGGTTGTACGTTCACCTGTCAGTCAATATTTTACACGTAACATAACATAGCAAATTTTGTTCCAAATGTTCACTTCCCTTGTTCAAATAATTTTGTTTTGTCATTTAGTTTTTAGCGGATGTCCTAGTAGGACGTGCTGATGATTATGATTGTTGTTTGGTATTTAAATAAAATACCTCGATTAGCAATGCGGAAAGTGAGAGTGAATAATCAATGAATAGTAAACAGCGATGAATGGTCAAGTGATTAATAATAAGTGATTCTTTATTTATCGATAAGTAGGTATATATACATATTCAGAACGGGGCGCGTGAGTGCGTCCGCAATATATTTTTATCTCACTCCTGCGCGTGCAGAGGTGGTTGCAGACGTTGCGAATAATATAGTGGGTAGATAATTTGTTGACGAAAATGGTGAGACAGCGCGATGCGTTCTCTTTCTACTGTGGAATGTAACCTTAATAGTATTTGCGGGTAAACAATATTAATGTTCTGGTATGCGACCTTTGAGCATGTCCGAAGGTCGTCGGTCGTTGACCGTGCGTGTTGACAATATTCAGGGACGATGGTAGTCTCTACAAGTTCGTAAATACGAATTTTGTTCATTAAAGTTTATTTATCATTATTTTTTTAATGTTCATTTATATAATGTCAATTTATAATTAAACTCAGTACGACTCAACAAGATAAAAATATTAATTATTCCGTGTTTTAACTAAATAATACAATAATAGTGTTGTTTCCCAAGAGAACGACGATGTAAGATCGTGAATCGCCTTTCTTTCCATGCATACAGTTTCTCAGACTTTTGAACTTTTACTCTATTAAAATTTCTTCAACCATTCCCTCTTACTTTTTTCTTGTATTCTAACAAAAAAAATCTATCATACATATTCAAATGAAGACATGGTATATTTAAAAATGCTCTACAAACTCTTGTTAATTATCTAATATTTTAATCTATCGCTTAGACCAAGAGTTCCTAATGTGGTCGATATTGACCCCCTGGGGTAGTTTTAATTTTTTTAGGGGTCGAGAGTTTCAATAAAAAAAATTGGGAGTCGACGACATAAAAAATAGACCCCCTTACTACTGCTATTTGTTTGTTATTTCAAAATATCTATGATTCGAATAGGTACCTAATTAAGAATATTTGTACTTATTTTGAATTTACATATTTATTTCACGAATGTCAAAAAATTTAAGAAAACTCTGCTCGTATTTTTTTGCTTTAATTTTCGTCAGCACAGATTTCAATATTAAATGTTGCACAAGATAATGCAACGCATAATCCGTAGTCCCCCTATCTTTTTTCAATCCTTAATTACAAGTGATTAAAATGAAAAGTTTAATATATATTTTATATATATTTTAATAAACAATTTTCTTTGAATTATAAAGACAACACTCGTCTTTATCCATTTTGTCAAGACAGAGCTTTTATAGTTTTCAACCAGTTTGTATGTGTACTCGGAGTTTTTATGAATCATTAAATCAACGGAAATATTTCAAGTATCATACAAGAGGGTTGAAATAACTTTGTAATATTTTATTGAAGTTTTAATTTAGGCCCGTATAAAAATGCCTTGATATTTTGACCTATTTTCATTATAACATAATACGACTTTTTTTGAAGTGAAACTTCTATAGGAGCGGTAAGGCAAATTGACCTGAACGTCACGAAAAGTTAAACGGTATATTGTATTATTATTTTATTATTATTAAATTATTATTTATTATTATTAAATATTCTATTTATTAATTATTTTAATATTAAGAATTTTTTATTATTAATTATAGTTAATATTACAATATTTTAATATTTTTAAGTGTATTATATTATTATTAAAATTATTATTTATTATTAAAATTATTACTAAAAATATTAAAATATATATTTTTTGTAATATATTATTTTTATATTAATATATTTAATGATTATTAATTTTATTTTATATTAAATTATTTTATTTTATGTAATATTTATTAAACATATAATTTATATTTAATATATAATTATAATAATATATGTATGTGTTATTATAATATTAATAATTATATTATAATTGTAATATAATATAATAATATTATAAATAATATATTATTGATAATATAATAAAAATAATATAGTGATAAATAAATAATTCAATAATTATTTCAAAATCATTAATTATAACATAAAAATATTAATATATTAAAAAAAATATGAATTTTATATTATTAAGTGTATTTTATTATTATTTATTATGAAAATTATTATTATTTATTATCAAAAAAATATATATATTTTTTAAATTTAATTAAGAGAGATTTTCTTGAATTAAATTCCACAGAATCATTTTTTATTAAATTAAGAGAAATTTTCTTGAATTAAATTCCACATAACCATTTCTTAATCCTAAAAAAAATCGTTAGCAAATGGAAAAAAATCAATGCATAAAATCGCTTTTTCTACGAGCTAAGAAGTTTCACTTCTACCCCGCGAGAGTCTCACTCATCTGTTTTTTTTTAAAAGTAGTTTTTATAAAAGTCTTAAAAATCTATCTATTTTCAGATAGATCTTCATCAAATCGGTACGTTGTAAATTTATTTATTATTTAATCTATATATTGTTTTTTCAATACAAAAACCGATCATATCCATTAGCAGTTAGATCAAATAGAATAATACCATAGAACAAATGAACAACACAATCCACAGCTGTAAAATATATAGAACCAAATTGATTGTCCAAAATATGCCCATCATGTCAAACTTCTCACGGTAAAAAATTATAGAAGCCTCTAATTAAGGAAACACGGAGGAAAGAATTCATCGCGATATTTCTACTGAAGGTACTCCAAGATAAATTTAACTGGTCTGCGATACAAGAAACATTAAGTTTATATTAGCTGACTGTAGTTGTGTTTCTTTGGAAATGATTGATAGTATAAAGTATCTTGGAGTTTTTGTTAATCAGTTTTTTCGCTTGGAGGTAAATATTAACGCTTTGAGCAAAAAAATCGAAAAACTAAGATACATATCCCGCATAATTCGAAATATGTTTAGTGAAAATATTCTTAAATGTATATATTTCGTCTTATGTCAGTCAGAACATTCTTACGGTAGATCAATTTGAAGGGGATGCACCTTAACATAAAAACAAATATTGCAGGTTTCCCAAAAACTGATTATAAAAATAATTAGTAAACTTCCTGCCCTATCGGGTCGTGAACATAGCCAATTTACACATCAAATCCGTTCTTTGGCAATATTGACCAGTGGCACGATTGGCACTATTGACATTTGGCGCAATTGGTGGAAAATTTAGCGAATCAGAAGCAGGCAGACTGTATATGTATTTGGTCAATCTTTGCTTGTGTTTTAAACGTGTCGGTCGTGTACATTCAATTTCAATGTGTATTTCGTGTGTCAATTTAATATTTTTTTCATTTCTTTCAAGTTTTCGTTGAATCCCTTAAAATTATGTCTCAGCAAAGAAAAACATTATCGATTCAAGAGAAAAAGAAAATTCTCGAAAATGTGAATAAACACTTTGGTTCACGTGTTTCGCTCGCGCGTGATTTGGAGATACCCATTACAACTTTAGCAACGATAATTAAAAATCGCAAATCGATTGAAAAAAGTTTTCCGATTTGCGTGATTATTTTAATAAAAAACTATTTTAAATTTTTTTTCTAGCCCCGAATCTACGGTTTCTCTCCAATTACGTTTTTTTATCGTAAAAACGGGGTTTCACTGTAGTTAGAAAAACATATATCTTCTTCGCTCGTTATAGATTGTGTATTTACTATTTTTATGACTTGTTAATATTGCTTCATTATCTTTTTCTTTGGTGACATAACTAACTCGGAGGTTGCGGGTTCGATTCCCTCTGAAACCCAGATTTTTTTAATAGGATTTCAGTCTGGTTAACACTTAGGCCCTATAAAAAACTTATTTCTGGTTGATTGGAAGAGATTGCCACATGGCAATAAACTCGCCAGGTTAAAAAAAAATAACTCGGCATTACCAATTTTCTTAATTATTATTGAAAATTTTAAAGTTCTTTATTCACAAATGGTTTTAATTATCTTTTATTAAGTGTTCTTCATAAAGACCGGTTTTTTTTTATTCTTGAAAAAACACAATTTGCTTTGATTTAAATTTTTATTATTGGTTTTTGAAGTTTAATGTATGACATTTAAACACAAAATACAATATTCGCCAAATGTCCACCTCTTGCAACTCCATAGATGTCCACTCTTTTGTTAAAAATTTCGATGACATTTTGACATAATTGCGTTTCTAACTCACCAATAACGCAAATAATTTCGTCCTTCAGCTCAGGAATTGAACGGGAGTCATTCTTATAGACCTGGCTTTTTACGTAACCCTAGAGAAAATAGTCCAACGGTGTCAGATCCCATGATCTTTGTAGCCAATTAACATCACCGTTTCCGAAGATTATAAGACATAAAATAATTCAACAACTCAACTCAACTTCAACAACTCCTTGTATTGTATACGACTCCATTTTTATAAATATTATACATTACACTTATGCCATAAGACCAAGGCAAGCTACTCAAATGCCATAAGACCAAGGCAAGTTCGCGACGCCATCTGTGTTTTACTCAAGAATTTAAAAAAAACGTTCAATTTGAAAGACCCTATAAGTACTTAGCATTAAGCATGCCCCTTTTTAGAGCACGACTTAACTAAACCGGCATTTAATAAATATTATTTTTGTACTGTCATCCAAATACCTCGTAATAATAATCTTCTTCTTCTTCAACTTTCTGTAGATTCTAGAGTCTGTTATTGCAGGATTATCTTCTTGTGAAGCTGAGCTCCAGCTATCTCTCCATCGTTTCAGGGGTCTCCCTGATGGACTCCGTCCATTCGGTACCCCATGCAGAGCTATGTATGGGATTCTTGTAGAATTCATTCTCCGTACATGTTGGTAGCAGTATCGTCAACGCTGTTGTTCCCATCTAATCTTGGACCTCACAGACCTCTCGGATTGTGGTGTTCCTTATATGATCACGCAAAGTCTTCCCAGAAATAGCACGTAGAGTTCTCGTTTCTGTTGTTCTTAGCATACTTTTGGTCTTGACAGACGCTTGGTCTTGACAGTCCGCCCTCGCTTCGATGCCATAGGTGAGGATAGGTCGCTCACAGGTCTTATATCTGTTGTCATATCTTTATTCCTCTATATGACATATCTCATAAGAGGTACGGCCTGGGGGACGTAGTCCGGGACAGAAGAGCATACAGCCTGAGGACGAGGAGAGCTGACCCCAACAGTCTTCGCAGACAATGAGTTGGGATGGATCCAGGAAGAAGATGACATATCTCATAATAATAATTAAGAAAATTATTATAGCACCGTTAAGAAAGCAAATTTCTTCAAAGATACTCTTAATCGGGGTTCGTACCCACATTTATTGATATATTAAATATATAAAAAAAATATAAAAAATAATTCAGTGTAAGGAAAATAGGATGGGTTTGGTTGTAAGGAACATCCCTATATCTTCACATGTTAAGAAACACATATTTATAAGAAAATCGCAGTAAAATTATCAAGAAAAGATACACTACAAAGAAACCTTTAGTTAATCTTCCGGTATGTAAAGTAACACATTTGAGTTAAGTTGGAGTGAAGTGTTTGTGTGAAGTGCCCATATTCTCGTATAGTCTTACATTTTCATACGACCTCCAAAAAAGGGTTGTCTTCAATTCCTTCCGAATACATTTGAGAACAACATGTTATTAAAGTTTGTATAGACCGCTCACATCTCAAACATTTAGAGGAAGGCAAACGTACTATACAAATGGGAAATTCAAAGAACCATTCTAGATGATGTCTTCCTTCCGCAACAGTCAGATACGCCAATGACGAGTGTTGATACTTGTCGGTGTTATTGTCATAAGTTGATGCGTTGCTTTATTTTCTTAAATACTTTTAACATTTTTGATGTACCATTATTTTTAATACATTTTTCTGCTTGTGCTTTTTTTGTTAAACAGAAGTCGGGTTCATATTGCTACAGCACTACCATTGCTACCATTTTGCATTTTATTTTAACACTTAGATTTTAACAGTTTAAAAACCTTTTTGATAGTACTTATCTAATTTTAGGGTTGATTATTATTATTTTTATAGTACTTATCTAATTTTTGATAGTACTTATCTAATTTTAGGGTTGATTATTATTATTTTTATAGTACTTATCTAATTTTTGATAGTACTTATCTAATTTTAGGGTTGATTATTATTATTTTTATAGTACTTATCTAATTTTTGATAGTACTTATCTAATTTTGATAGTACTTATCTAATTTTAGGGTTGATTATTATAATTTTTATTTATTTGACACATGACAAGAAATATACATCATTTGTAAAAAAAAAACAACAGGTAATTTAATTCGGACACACAATTTTAATGGATCTGGGTTTGTTGCCTTTCATTTGTCGTGTCCCCAGTAAACTAGGCTTTTGTCCGTATCTCACTGAAGACATATAGCATGAAAAAAAGATATCGATACTTCTTTTCGATTTTGGATTATACAAAACCCCGTTGCACATTCTCATCAACCTGACAAACAGTGACACTCAATTACACATGCATACATCACGCGAAATCAAACTCCTCACACTTCATCACTCCAGAAAGACCAAAACATTCATCCCACAATATACCGCACACAAACATAAAACAAACAAAAAAATACATATATGTATAAAAATATCAATGTAAAACAACAAAAAACACCACACTGAAAAGCTCAGACAAACTTTTTTCCACAAGTCATTCCTCTTGCAAGCCCAATCACTCAAACTCCTGTCGCAATAACAACCACGCTCCGATCGACTGCCCAAATTGTTTTCCTCCCTTCGCCTTTATTGAATTCGGCACTCCATTGTATGTCATGGGAGCTAAATAGGCATATTGCCTTTGGCCAAAGGATGTTTTAACCCTAGGGATGGTGAACATTTGATCAGTTTCCATTATGTTTGAACACTTTGCATGTACACTACACTACACCTTAAGCCGAAATTGTTACTATCACGTATCGAAAAAATTCAAAGGTGTCTTTGTAGTTCGTCTTTCTGTGGTACAGTTTCTATCGTTTTCTTACTAACAATGTTTTTCTAAACATATACAGATACGAAGAAGTGCCTTATCAAATTACATCTACCACTTGCTTTATTTTCATAACAATGAACTTATATAAATATTTATTTTCTAATATTTTTAATCTGTCAATAATATTGAGTTCAAATCTCGACTTGGAGCGCCCTTGAAGAAGGCCTGCTCCATACAATGTATTTTTCCACTTTGCACGGATTTCTCATGTTACACAAAGAGGGTCTACTTCTAGCGTCAGCTTATTCGTTAGGAAAAAATATCAGCCAGAATTTTTCCCATACCGCTAGACGGTACCGAGAATATATCAACAGCGTCATTCTGTCGGTTCAATATCTCTATACCACGCATGACTGAGTGTTTTGTCATGGTATTCGTCCTGTAAGTTGGTATGTACAACAAGGGGTGATTCCTTGTACGGCTATATTTATTAGATATCTTAGTTTTTCTAGAATCGCGGGACAGTTAAAGCAACCTTGAATAACTTTAATTAGGAATATCGTAATGGATTCTTGCATTCTTGTTTCGAGGCTTCTATAGTTACACACCGTGAGAAGTTCGACATGGTGAGCATATTTTGGATAATCGCCCTTTGTTCTGTATCATAGATATCTGAGGATTTTTTTTGTATTTGTTCTAAATTGTTTTTATATTTGAGCTGATGAGTAGCCCAAACTGTAGATACATATTCTAATTTGGTTCTAATTAGATAATTATATAAGTTTCGAAGGATATCGGTACTGTTAAATTCCCTTGATATTCTCATTAAATATTTAACTATTATCTCTAAATTATTAATCCAGCCTGTTGTTTTATTTTTGTAAATACAGTGAAGATATTCCTTCAATCTCTTCCTCTGGGATGCCACAGAATGACCTCGTCCCTCGACTGTCCATATATATATATACCTTTCTGCCTTTGTACACACACTGAAACATGTATTGATCCTGGTTAATAATTGCGTCACTAACTCGATAATACAAGTATAACCCTTAGAGCAATAAGTAATAAAATAATATATTTTGTTTGTAGGTCAATCTTGAATCCTTTCCTATTACCTTATTTCTTTGATGCTTTATTAGTGTATTCGAGGAGTAACAAGGGGTGCTTTGTAATCTAGGTCATTCCGGAAATAGTTACAGCCAAAAGATAAATAATATCCGGATTCATGAGTCAAACTGAAATACCTATGCATCAAACGCAAAACACTTAATTTTAAGGCAGAGTGTTTTCAATTTAAAAATTATGTTAACTATAACATGTTGTTATCGCGCCTGAACTGAAAATATACCTTCTGATCGTAGTGTGACATTTGATTTGATTTGACCGTGCTGCAGTTTCGAACATATTTGATAACAGTCTTAATTCCCTTGAACGTTCTCTTAGGAGAATGTGATTTTTTTCTAACATATTTGATAATAGTCTTAAATTCCCTTGAGCGTTCTCTTAAGAGAATGTGATTTTTTTCTAACATATTTGATAATAGTCTTAATTCCCTTGAACGTTCTCTTAGGAGAATGTGATTTTTTTCTAACATATTTGATAATAGTCTTAATTCCCTTGAACGTTCTCTTAAGAGAATGTGATTTTATTCTAACATATTTGATCATAGTCTTAATTCCCTTGAACGTTCTCTTAGGAGAATGTGATTTTTTTCTAACATATTTGATAATAGTCTTAATTATCTTGAAAGTTCTCTTAGGAGAATGTGATTTTTTTCTTACATATTTGATAATAGTCTTTATTCCCTTGAACGTTCTCTTAGGAGAATGTGATTTTTTTCTAACATATTTGATAATAGTCTTAATTCTCTTGAACGTTCTCTTAGGAGAATGTGATTTTTTTCTAACATATTTGATAATAGTCTTAATTCCCTTGAACGTTATCTTAGGAGAATGTGATTTTTTTCTAACATATTTGATAAAAGTCTTAATTCCCTTGAACGTTCTCTTATGTGAATGTGATTGTTTTCTAACATATTTGATAACAGTCTTAATTCCTTTGAACGTTCTCTTAGAGAGCGTTTTTTTTTTGTTTGAATCATAAATTTGACAACACAACATGGCTAGACTTTTGTTGATTTTGCTTTCGTTCCTTTCGTTGACCTTTAAAGAATTTCGAGACTACAGATTTTTTTTTGAAGTTTCAATGTGCATTCCTTTTTTTTTTGGTATTTCAGAGTGGATACATTAAACGCGTACATATTTTTTTTGTTATTATTTGCATTGTTAGGGCCTTGAATTACCTGAGTCTTGGTCTGTCTCAAATTTGTGTTATATGTATAGACTTACTGTTTTTTGTATATGATTCATGTACCTAAATGTTTATGATTTTTGTGAAAAGTCGTTTTTACATTCATGTCCACTCAACATTCTTATTTAACCCTTCCTTCCCTGTGATGTGTAACTAGTACACATTGCTTCTAAAAAACTTTAAAATATCTATAAATATAATAAATACTGGCTTCAGATTTTAGGTATTCCTCCGTAATAAATGAAAAATTATATTAATAATAATAATAAGCACTTATCGGCCACATCAAATATATTTTGTGAAAATCGGGAATAAATTCACCAATGCAATCAAATGTGTGCCAGTGTGTGACGTAGGTATATTCATTCTAAAAACCGCTATGGGTGAGGAAACGACGCTATTTACGTCTCACTCTAACTCTACTTCAGTATATGGGAACGCAAGAAATATAATCTCAGTTCGCAGTTGTTTCTTCCTTCAAGGTATACATACACAGTGTTAATGCGTCTCAGGTCTCAGTAGCTCTCGGGCATCTATTTGAGGTGGTCTCTTTGCCCGTTTTTTGAACGTCGGCCGATATTTTTTTCATGTTTTATGCAATTGAATTTCAATTATTATCACTTTTGACTATAAATTTAGTTAATTTAAGTAATTGGCTATGAATATTCTTATTTTAAATCGCTCATTTTTACATGTGTATTGAATGCACAACACCGGAACGCGCGGTTTTTTTAGCACAGGAAGAGAAGGGTCAAGGATAACTATTGTAAATATTTTAATGGTCGATAAAAAACTGTTAATTAAAATGAAACAAAAATAAATAATTCAAAACTTGCGTTCACCCTAACTAAAAATCGCGATAACGCGCGAACATTTTGAATTTCAAACAATGTGTCTTATACAATTCAATAACTGAAATGTCCATATTCGCAATAAATTTATTTGCACAAAAATATATCAATTTACTACAAACATCAAAGGTATCACCAGTTGTGCAACTGCAACCGACAGCAGCTGAATTGCAAAACGTTCTTGTGTCGAATAGGTTGTCAGGTAATCTTAATAAAGCAAAGCTTTGTGCAAATCATTACAAAAATATTCCATATTTACCATTTCAAAGGCATGTTATCAGCATATCATCTGTTCCTTTGCTGTTTAAAACAGTTTTCAGTAAAAAAATTCAGTATTTTCAGTAAAAAATATGACACTCTTTCAGATTATTTTTTGTTCCCATTTTTCTGAATTTCACCATTTTGATATACGTTCGAATGATTGCGATAGCTTTCATTAAATTATATTCAATTCACAGATATAAGTTTTTATGTCTAATTTTAGATACAATTTTTACTATTTAATAATACGATGTATTAATTTTTACAAACTAACTTTTATAAACCGATATATCAAAGAGACTATATCTGTAATTTCAGACTGTAAAAATTTTTTTTTTTAGATTTCACAGTTACACAAAACACGTCATGGGTTGCAAGTATATTTTTTGGTATGTATTTTCCAAGTATTGTTGTAGTTTTTATTCAATACAAACTTAATTTTTAACGTATTCAAATACTCGAACCCGTATTGTCTTATTAACAGTTTTGGGATTATTAAATTCAAATTTACTTTGCTGGCAAACATTTGATACGTAAAATTTCAACTTGATAAGCTTAAGATGTGTTTTCTTTAACCCTTCCTTCCCTGTGATGTGTAACTAGTACACATTGCTTCAAAAAACTTTAATATCTCTATAAATATAATAAATACTGGCTTCAGATTTTAGTTTATCCTCAGTAATACATTTACGCATTGAATAAAAAAAAATAATATTTATAATAATTAGCACTTATCGGCCATATCAGAAATATTTTGTGAAAATCGGGAATAAATTCACCAATACAATCAAACGTGTGCCTGTTTGTGACGTAGTTATATTTATTCTAAAAAAACCGCTATGGGTGAGAAAGCGACGCCATTCATGTGTCACTTTCACCCTACTTCGGCATATGGGAATGAAAAAAATCGAATCTCAGTTCCCTCGCGTCTCTCATTTTAGTAGCCAGTCGGCTTTCGTTCGAGGTAGTCACTCCGTCTGTTTTGTGAACGTCGTCCAATGTTTTTTTTCATATTTTCAGCAATTAAATTTTAATTATTATCTCTTTCGACTTCAAATTTAATTCATTCAAATGAATATTCTCATTTTTACATTTGTATTGATGTGTATTGAATACACAGCACAGGAACGCGCGGATTTTTTCAGCACATGAAGGGAAAGGTTAATTGTGAATTGTATTGAGCTTAATAGTTCGAACTGTGAATTTCATATATTTCAGCTGAAGGGAAATTCAAGAGATTAAATGAACATACATGCGTCTTTGTGAATTAATTGTTTGTCAACAAATAAACATCTCAAGATAGTTAATATATACTGTGACTCGAATAAGTGTAGTAGATAGCTTTCGAACTGTTAGAATCACTTGATAAAATAATGAATGAAGAGTCTAAATATAATTATATCAGAAAGATGTAAAAAAAATAGATATTTTATAAAAATTTACTCCTTTTTAGTATGATACATATTCGTATCTTAAGGGAGTTTTCTACAATATGCGTGAATTTCGAGTGTTTTTTTCAAACTAAATAATTAAAAAAAAACAAAAAATATTTTTCCTGCACACTTTAATTACAGTTCGTTTATTGATTTTTTGAGAATGTACAAAAAAATATTGAAAAAAAAAAATGACAATTCAAGATGTTATCAGCTGTTATGTCTTGTAAAAAAAAAGGAGAGCCGGTCGACATGAGTGGAACCCTTTTGTAAAATGTATACAAAAATCATACACAGTTTCTTGATAGCAAAGAATGTCGTTATAGTTGGTACCAAACAGAATTATAAAATGGTGGCTGTCTTTTTTTTCCCTTTTTTAATTATTTTATTTTTTAAAATGATAAAAAAAACAGTTATGAGTTTTTCAAGGTAGGGACGATATAAAAATAATTATTTGACTTTAATATCAAATTTGAAAGCAATTTGTTAAATAGAACTTGAGATTTTATGTCGAGCAGGTCGAAAAAAGTAGTTTAGAGAAAAACGCGTTTAAAGTTTTGAGATTATTGTCAGTCATTCCTTGCGCAGCGTAATTGCTTCCTCATTTATAGTTATAACTTCATAAATATTGAGATTTTTTAAATTTCCTTTTGAACACATATTTTTAAAGGTCTAAAACCTATAGAATATGTTAAAAAATAAAAAAATATTTTAACAGTAGAATAAATGTCAGTAAAACCAAGTGGATGACATTCGGGCGGTTGGATTACAGTGGGTCAGTGTTGCGTTTGAACGGCCGTAGCGTCGAAAGGGTGGAGAAATTCAGATACCTCGGCAACATACTCACGCAGTCTCTCGACCCGGATGTGGAAATCAGGTGCAGAATTGAGGCAGCAAGAACTGCATTTAATAAAATGAAGTCGCTCTTCTGTGATGACAACTTAAATTTGAAACTCCGTCAGAGGATGATTAGATGCTATGTGTGGTCTGTTTTATTGTACGGTTGTGAAACATGGACCTTGAAAGTCCAGGCAATGAACAGACTGGAAGCATTTGAAATGTGGTTGCATCGTCGAATGCTCAAAATTTCCTGGACAGACATGGTGACAAATACCGAAGTCCTGAGGCGAGCTAGAGCTGACAGGGAGTTGTTGTCCACTATAAAAGTTAGAAAGATTTCATATCTGGGTCACGTGCTGCGTGGAGAGAAGTACCATTTGCTCCAGCTTATATTGAAGGGGAAAGTCGAGGGACACCGGGGGCCCGGAAGAAGACAGATGTCCTGGCTGCGGAATGTGAGGGAGTGGACCGGCATCCGGAGTGCAGAGGAACTGTTCCGGGCGGCTCAAGACAGAGACGGATTCGCCGAAGTGATCGCCAACGTTGGGGGGACCCGACAAGGCACTTAGAAGAAGAAGAAGAACAGTAGAATTTCTAAAGTAGAATACCCCCTTAAACCATTTTTAAACTCTATGAGATGGTAAAATATGAACTTGTGGGAACCACGGTCGTCGCTGAATATTGTCAACACATACGGTCAACGACCGACGAAACGACCTTTGGATACCCCGGCGAATTATATTTTACAGTCCGAAGGTCACATACCAAAACATTGACGCGGCCGGACATCGCGCCGCATTCCACAGTAGAAAGAGAACGCATCACGCTGTCTCGCCGGTTCCGTCAACAAATTGTTTACCTACAATACTATTTACGATATCTACAATAATTCAATTGACCATTTCTGCACGCACAGAAGTGAGATAAATATATATCGCGGGCGCACTCCCGCGCCCATTCTGAAATGTTATAAATACCCACATACTGATAAATAAAACATTCATTCACTATCTCCTTCCGCATTGCGATTTATCGTGTTTTATTTATTTACGAACAACTACCGACATCATCACGTCCCACTAGAACCATATTCCTAAAAACTTAAAGATGATATGTTATGTAAGATGAAGAAGAGGACTGTGAAATAGTTTGGGCATGTGGAACGAATGAATGAAGAAAGACTAACAAAATTAATATACAGTGCAAATGTGAGTAAAAAGCGTTGTTCGAGTAGTGAAAGACCAAACATAATATTTTTGAATCAAGTGAACGATATTTTGAAAGAAAGAAACGTCAAGTCAAAGAAATCGTAGCAGTTGTGAAATAAGATATATGGATGTAGAAGAAGCTAAAAATGTGTGTCAAGATATTTATTTTAGCGCTCTGTCCTATCTGCTTACAACGACCTCCGTGGCCTAGTTGCTAAGACGCCTGTCTCCCAACTGGGAGGTTGCGGGTTCAAATCCCGCTGGATCTCAGATTTTGTTTTAAATGAGTCCAGTCTGGTATCACTTAAGGCCATATAAACATATTTATGGTTGGTTGGAAGAGATTGCCATATTGCAATAAGTCCGTTAGGTTGTATTGTAAACAACAAAAGTGTAATATAATGCAATACATGACAGAAAAATATTGTGAAAATATGTGTATAATATAAATAATATTTCTTTTTAGAGCTTTACTAGTAAAATGGCTTAAGTCATTATCGATTTCCTTGATCAAAATATGAATAAATACATATTTATTTAACATTTTTATTGTAAATTTAATCTGGTGGGATTATTGTCAGGCGGCAATCTCTTCCAACCAACCAAATAAAAGTAAATGAAGCAAGTTACATTGTCGCATAAATAATTCAAATGACTATACATCCCCACGAAATCCATAAACATATACGTGAGCACATGCCCACGAACCCCACAAAGACGGGCAATCACCTGAACATTATTTTTCATATAAAGTGAGCTATCATCAATCAAAAGGAAAGGAAGAGATGGTGGAGAGGAAAGGAAAAGAAAAGTCAGGAATGAAACACGTTATTTTACTGACTAGAAATTCAGAGTTTTTTCAGTCGCTTCTTAAATTATGCCAAGGATGGAGGGAGTCTTATATTGGTTTGTAACTGATTCCAGAGTCTCACTGCATGGGCAGTCAAGGACGACGTAAAAAAAAAAGTTGCGGTGAACTGCAAATGCCCACTCTCTGTTTGAGCGTAGCGCTAATCCATGTTTGGAAAGACGCTGAAATTTTTCGGCGAGATGAGAGGGGACGGCGGGACAGTTAAGGATATTATACAATAGCGACAGTATACGAACATATATACGAGTATAAATTTAACAGTGCTACATATGATGATATGAAGCACTGTTGGAATTATTTGAAATCTCGTTATATGAGAATGTAAAATGTATTTTTTTCATTTCTCATCCCTGGTTACTTTTCATCGTCTATTTCCAACCCTTGTGAAAATATTTCAACTGTATCAATTCTGACAGGGGTGGAAGATTTGTTTCATATAATATTATGAATTATCGATACCGATGGAAAAATGGCGTATATTATTTTTTTACAATCTACGTTTGTTTTTGTATCTTTTCATCGAGAGGTTTGATAAAACAATTATAAATAATCTATAACTTTGGATAATATAACACAGTAAAAAGTATAACCTGGTGGATGTATTGTCTCGTTATTATCTCTTTTAAATAATCAGAAATATAATAATAAATAACTATTTAAAAATAATAAATTTAATAATTAATAATAACATAAAAAATATTAATATATTTAATATTAAAAACATAAATTTAATATTATTACGTGTATTATATTATTATTCATAGTTAAAATTATTATTAGTATTTATCATTGAAAACTAAAAAAAAATGTTTTTATTTAATTAAGAGAGATTTTCTTGAATTAAATTCCACATAACCATTTCCTTATCCTAAAAAAATAAATAAAAATCGTTGACAAATGGAAAACAAGCAATGCATTAAATCAACTTTTCCTAGGAGCTAAGAAGTTTCGCTTCTACCACGCGAGAGTCTCACGCATCTGTTTTTTTTAACGTATCTAATGGCCACAGCCCCTACCTTCCTATCTTTACACTCAAATTTTATACATTTATTTTATTGTCACAGATATTGTGATTGAATCTCGAGTTAGATCAGTCGTTGAGAAGACTTTGCTCTCTAAAAGGCGCTCTACGAATTATTAGCTTATTATTATAACTAAGAGTGTTTAATTAAGCATTAAAGAATAACGGGACTGGTACCCTTTTTAAAAAATCATTTAATCAAATCCGTAAAACAAAGACAGACGTCTTACTAACTACGTTAAGGAGCCCGTATACTTCATGTGTCCTAGAAGATAGATATCATATGCACATTCTTAACACGTTCGCTGCTAAAGACGCCCCTGGGGCGTCAACACATATTTTGTAGAGACGCTGATGACGCCCGTTGCGCGTCATTCGATTCTCTTTGTTTGTATGGTACCGAATATTTTAAGATTTTAAGGTTTCCGTAAGATTTCAAGGTTTCGAAAATACCATAAGATTTTAAGGTTTCGAAAATATGATTTTTTTCTCTATCCCTACACTATTCTATAAATACATATCGCAGTGAATGTGTTAAAATTCAGTACGATATTGCGATTTTTTTAAGTAACATTTTTTTATTCAGTTAAGGAATTTAATCAAATACACGCATTATGAATTATACGCAAGTTAAAAAAATATCAAATGCTAATATTACTTAAATGTAAACTAAAATATTTTTGGAACGTGAAATCGTAATACGAGTATAATACCATGCCTCACAAAAAAATCTAAAATGTAAAATATAGACTTGATAAAAACATACAATCTTTTGTACTCGTTAAAATTTCATTGTTCATCCAACTGTTGATGATTTGAATATTGGAAAATTAATTTTTATTATACAGGAATGGCTTCCTCTCTATGTTGAACTATTAATTAGAATTTCAGGTTAAATTCAATGTGTAGTTATTACGTTTTTTAATTTAGAGGTTTCAACTGTATTTCAATTAGCAAATCTGTCCCATGTTATAAAACATAATTTTGGTACAGTCTACCTGTGTTTTTGTAAAGTCGATTGTTTATTCGTTATAAAATCAAAGTATAAATAGGACAAACCCCATACGATGGCGGCTGTCGTCCAAGAAAGAATACGAGAATTGAATTTTAAATACGAGAGAGCGAGAGAGGAATACTTGGATTCTCTCCGAAAGTAATTCGAAATTTGAACTCGGTGGGTCCGTGATACTGAATGAATTTTAAATACCTAGCTAACAATTTTTGATATGGTGTAAAATGACGACGAACTCCGTGGCCTGGTGATAAGACACTTGTCTGCCGATCCGGAGGTTTCGGGTTTGATCCCCGCTGGAACCCAGATTTTTTTAAATAGGATTTCAGTCCAGTTTTCACTCAGGGCCTATAAAACCCCTCTTTCTGGTTGGTTGGAAGAGATTGCCACATGGCAATACACTCGCCAGGTTAAAAAAAGGGGGGGGGGGGGGACGATGTATAAATGATATATATTAGGTCCTTACATATGAAATTGGCGTTTTGCCGTACTGGCAACTTTGATCTCAAATATCTTCTCTTTGGTTAGGAATTCCAAATTCAAATTTATACAGCTATTTACTCAAGTATTTGTGTTTCGAAAATTATAATTCATTTGTTTTTTCCTCAATTGTTTTTTTTTCTTTGCGTCACTCAGTTTACAAAATGGAAAACTTGAAATATCGCGTTATTTACGAGTACGAGTTCCACCGTGGCACCAGTGCTGCAGAAACGGCTCGAAGGATTAATGATGCGTATGGCGACGGTGCCGCAAAAGAAATCAAGCAATCAAAAAGACGAAAGACGTCTGTCTATCAACCCGGAGGTTACTGGTTCAAATCTTACTGGAACCCAGAATATGAAAAAAAGGATTCCTGTCTGGTTTTCACTTAAGATCTCTTTAACATCTTTATGGTTGGTTAGAAGAGATTACCATATGGCAATAAGCCCACCAAGTTGTATTGTATACAACACAAGTGTCATATAAGATGTTGAAGGGGCAAAATATTTATATCTTTTTAGAGGTGCAAATTTATATTTCTTGAGAAATTATCAACTGATTTGTTGCAACCCGTGAAATATTCACGGAAGTAAAACAAATTCTACATTTATGAAAATATAGAATTTGTTTATATATATCATTTATACATCGTCTCCTTTTAAACCGGTTCAAAAATTGTTAGCTAGGTGTTTAAAATTCATTCAGTTATCACGGACCCACCGAGCTTCAAATTTCGAATTACTTTTGCAGATAATATAAGTATTCCTCTCTCGCTCTCTTGTATTCAAAATTCAATTCTTGTATTCTTTCTTTGACGACAACCATCGTACGGGTTTTGGCCTATTTATATTATGATATCTGTATGTGTGTTTTACTCATATTTAACATATAATCATTTTGACCAAAAATAATCATTTAACTATAGTAACAGTATTAACCCTTCCCTTACGGTGATAAAAATGAAACTCGCGCTCCGGCGTTGGGTAGTGAGTACGCAATAAAAAATTAGCGATTTTAAATCGGAAAAATAAGAACATTCATAGATAATCCCCTTAATTAATTATAATTGAAGTTAAAAATTATAATAATTGAGATTTATTTGCTGAAAACATTAAAAAAACCATCTGGCACCGCTCACGGAACGGGCGTACGTCCAATCTATTTGCAAGATTAGAAGCTACTAGCGGCGCAATATACAGTCGCATACCCCGGCGCTTACGCATATGCTTGCGGCGTTGAGTCAATTCAGGTTCTCGCAATTCAGTCTAGTATGCAAGAGTGAGATGCGAATATAGTGTCGCGCTTCCCGCATACTATTCACCTATCGTCAACACACAAGGTCGAGGCACTCGCAGCGTTTAAATGCGAATTTGTTTTCGATCTTTACAAAACACCTCGATGTAGTGGATAAATTCTGATTATTATTAATATTATTTTTAAAATCGATGCGTAAATATATTATGGAGGAATACCTAAAATCTTAACCTTGTATTTATTATATTTATAGAGATATTGATGGTTATTAGAAGCAATGTGTAGAAGATACCCAACACAGGGAAGGAAAGGTTAAAGGTGTTTTATAATAATTAAACAAATTATGATTTATTTTCAAAAAGTCCCTTATTTTGGTAACGAAAACACAACAACATAGGTCTAATGCTTTTATTTCTAAAGGAAATAACTATTTTATTTCGTCATGTGGAAAATAAAATAAATCCGAATATTCAATTTATGATCGGAATAAATAATTTCCTTAATTCACGAGAAAACAGTTTAGTATTTTATTGCTCTTATAATCGCAATCCAAAAATAAATTGGCATTCGAATAATTTTTCCTCTACACTTCGCACTGCGATGAACCAGACATTACTGAGTAAATTAAAGGAGCAGACGATAGCTTGGCAAATTCCAAATATGAATATCAAATTATGAGAATATTTTCATATGCCCCACTCGCATCCCGAATTTCGAGGAAAGCGGCGAAATAAGATTATAAATGTTAAAGACATGTGGAATACAAATTCACAAAATTATTGTAATTGGGTTTTGTTTACGTAGAGTCAAAGATAATTATTTTTAAAGTTATTTGTTGTTGGGTTTTACGAATGATCTTAGTTTGTTAAAAAAATATTAAGAATAATTATTTTTAAATTTTTGTTGTTGTTGGGTTTTACGAATGATCTTAGTTTGTTAAAAAAATATTAAGAATAATTATTTTTAAATTTATTTGTTGTTGGGTTTTACGAATGATCTTAGTTTGTTAAAAAAATATTAAGAATAATTTAAAAAAAATATTTGTTGTTGAGTTTTACGAATGATCTTAGTTTGTTAAAAAAATATTAAGAATAATTATTTTTAAATTTATTTGTTGTTGGGTTTTACGAATGATCTTAGTTTGTTAAAAAAATATTAAGAATAATTTTAAAAAAATATTTGTTGTTGAGTTTTACGAATGATCTTAGTTTGTTAAAAAAATATTAAGAATAATTATTTTTAAATTTATTTGTTGTTGGGTTTTACGAATGATCTTAGTTTGTTAAAAAAATATTAAGAATAATTATTTTTAAATTTATTTGTTGTTGTTGGGTTTTACGAATGATCTTAGTTTGTTAAAAAAATATAAAGAATAATTTTTAAAAATTATTTGTTGTTGAGTTTTACGAATGATCTTAGTTTGTTAAAAAAATACTAAGAATAATTAAAAAAATATTAATTTCGCAGCTTTTCATAAAAAAAACACACCTTTTAATTTTTTTTAACATAAATAAGTGTAATTTATTTCTTGAATCTTCGAAAAGACTATAGTTTCACTTTGTGGTGCCATGTAATGAAGTCAAGGAACATATCAATAAAGCAGCAGTTTTCTTCGGATCCCTGAGGAACACTGTTTGGGACAATAAACACATGTTGGTGGAAAGCAAAGTCAGAATATACAAAACATGCATAATACCTGTTATGACTTACGGAATCGAAGCAAGAGCAGACTCTGTAAGAACGAAACACCTCCTCAGAACAACATAAATGAAAACACTGCGGCCTATCGTAGGTAGAACCCTCAGAGATAGGATTCCTAATGAGGAAATCTGCAGAAGTTGTAACATCGAGGACATCGTGAGATGGAGTAGGCAGAGAAGACGATTCTGGAGGGACCACGTTGAGAGGATGGATTCCGCGAGAATACCTAAGATTGTAATGCACGAGATTCCAGAGGGTCGTCGACCACCGGGACATCCACCAAAGAGATGGAGAGAAAGTTGGGCATCTTCGTCACAGGACCAAAACTGAAATCCTGTTTAAACAGATCGCATGATCTAGAAGAAGAAGAAGAAGGTGCCATGTTTGATATAAAATTAAAAAGAAGTAAAGAAAACAGTTATTTTATATTTTTGTGCTCACCACTGGTTTATTTTTGAGTTTACTACCGGTTTCGAAGACAACCGTCTTCATCGTCAAGTGAAAAATAGCTAAATTGCTAAAAATACATTTCATGTACAAGTGTATATAATATAAGAGGATTGAGGTAGGGGGTGAGAAATGGGTAAATCAAAGTAGTTTATTCTAAATGACCTTAAACAGCATGTGTAAGTTTTTTTTCTTTCTTTTTTCTTAAACATAGATATGACCAAAGTCATGGGTATCCTTAATACCCTCGAATACTAGGCGGAAAAAGTGCCTGTGTCGTTCGAGGGGAGTCTTCACGGTAAAGCTCTAAGTTAATTGACGTTGGCTCATCAACGACGATAACAAGTAACATAAAATATTTTTGATGTTATTAAAAATCTATTAAATTAAATGATAAATGGGGGTCGCCTTATATTCGAGTTCTATTTTTCATAACAGTATAATGGCGAGGGAAATGTATTTTCCTCCAAAACGCAGATAAAACAATAGGGGTTGCCTTATAAACCGGGTCACCCTATAGTCGGGTCAATACAGTAAATAAAAAATAATGTTTAGAGATATAATTTTAGTTCGAATAATAAAGAACGAATTTTTTTATATACGAGTATATATTTTCTTAATAGCAGTTCTTATGACATTTGAAAGAGTTTATTTTTTTCTGTAATACTTTACATACATACATTATAAATATTCACAATGTTTTTTATAATTTCAATTAGTTTCTTTTGAAATGATTTCCCTGAAGTAAATATTTGTCTGAATTTCCTCTCTTGGGTACAAACTAGCAATAAACTTCTCCCTTCTTAAGAAATTATGGCTTGAATTTTAATAATGAGTGTTTTATAAACATTTTCCCTTGAATTCTTAACAGACTCGTACACTATTCCAGATATATTATTCGTTATGTACTCCAGGAAAACCGACTTATTTTGGAACCCTAAACAAACATATACTCGAATAAGAAACTTAATATATTTCTTAAAAATCATGAACGTATATATTTTTCCTTTTTTTAGTTCTGACTAGTTCATACAAACATTTAGATTTTAAAACCCATTTTGAAACAAATTTTAAGATACGAGTACATTGATGTTTTATGCACAAGAACAATAAATATTATTGTATTTCAGTGATCTTTCTGACTAGTTCATACAAACATTTAAAATTTGAAGCCCATTTTGAAATAAGTTTTAAGATACGCGTACATGGATGTTTTCTGCACAAGAATAATAAACATTATTTTATTTCTGACTAGTTCATAAAAACATTTAAATTTAGAAGCCTATTTTGAAACAAGTTTTAAGATACGAGTACATGGATGTTTTATGCACAAGAATAATTAATATTATTTCTGTGATCTTTCTGACTAGTTCATACAAACATTTAAATTTAGAAGCCTATTTTGAAACAAGTTTTAAGATACGAGTACATAGATGTTTTATGCACAAGAATAATTAGTATTATTTCTGTGATCTTTCGCCCTTTTTATGCTACCACAAAAAGCCTCCAAAATGAAATAAATGTGATCCTTCTTCATGTATGCATCACTAGTTTTTCGGGATCACTCTATATCTAAGAATTAATCACTACAGTTGATGCAAAAACTTGCATGAAAATAAACTCATTAGTTATTAAATTAAGACGCTTAAATATGCTGGGGATGGGACAAGACTATAAAAAATATATATGGGAATTTTTCCAAAGAAGTTTTATTGCTGAAAAATGTACAAAAAAATTGTCGTGGTAGTATGGTCACGTTATGTGTATAAAAAATAAGGTGACCAATTTTTAAATTATAGTGCGCAAAAACATAGATACAGAAAGACGAAAGACGAGCGACGAAGACAAAGAAAAGCGAGATAGAAAGACCAACAAATGGATAAGAGAGAGAACCAAAGTCACGGACTTGGTTGAGAGAGCAGCTGCCTTAAAGTGGAGCTGGGCAGGATTTATTGCCAGATGCTCTGACTCTCGATGGACGAAAAAAGTCCTGGAACGGCAGCCTAGAACGGACAAGAGAGTTGTGGGGAGACCACAGGCTAGATGGTCAGACGATATAAAACGGATCGCAGGGGTGAAGTGGATTCAGTGTGCCCGAGATAGGGAGTTGTGGAAGATGGAAGGGGAAGCCTATATCCAGGGATGGATCCAGAACGGCTGAAGAAGTAGAAGACGCAAAAGCAAGAGAGAAAGAAAGCATCCACCAGTAACACGGTGGAAAAGCTCAGTTGTAGTCAAATTGAGAAAAAAGATTCATAGCCAAAATTTGATGTAATTTACCAAAGAAAAATAGACCAATTATGTGAAAACAAAACGATGGCGTGAAAACACAACTTCAAGAAGAAAAGAGGGAAAAAAATTGGCAAATTGTTTTTTTAACGTTCGCAATTACATCTTGATAATTTAAAAGAAATCATTTCTAATAAAAGTAAGCTAGAATAAATTTTTGTGAAGCAATAATTTATCATGTATAATATACAAAATAATAGTAAAAAATATAACATTCAATATAAAAAAGAATTTGTAATATGTTCAGTTAAAAACAGTTTTTGCATTTGACAAAAACGGTATGACTCTACCTGTTTCAAGGGTTTTACCTTATCGTCAGGGAAACAAACAAGATTTGTGATAAGTGGAAATACACTTCTATTTGACATAACGGTTTTCTCCTTATCATTAGGGGAGCACAAACAAGACTAAATATTCCTACCGTTTCAAGGTTTTCACTTCATCATTAGGAGAGCACAAACATATACTATTGATTGGAAAATAAATGAACAGTTTTAACGTGTTCCCCGCGGGGAGCACAAACGCCTGTGATCTGACGACAATCCAAGTTTCAAATCATAAATACTTAAAAAAAATGACACAAAACCGGAATAAAAATTAAACTAAAATTTAAAATAATCTTTATTCTAGCGACATCTCTGAAAACCTTGTCAAATAATATATTAGTTTATGAGATATTGTTGAATAAACAGAGCGCCGAATTTCTTTGGTTTCTCAATATTTCCAGCATTAACGACCTGTCGCGCGGATCGAGTCCTGCGATGAGTCTCTCTTACGTAAATAAACATTACTAAGTCTCTCTTACGTAAATAAATATTACTAGTGCTATATGCATTTGATCGGGTGAGTGTCATGAAGCATCGATTTGATCGTAGCATTCCTTTGTTTATTTTACGTAATGTTAAGTTTATCTCCTTTATTTAATGAGTCTCCTTAAGAGTAATGACTATTATTTATTATCAGAAAATTACTTAAGTGTCATGTTTACTTGATGTTGTAATCAAATATCAGTGGTTCTAAACAAAATATGTGTTTAAACATAGAAATTAAAAAACGCCGAAATTGTGCCGCGCACAGGATTCGTGGAATTTGATTTTTAACGCGGTGAACAGGTTAATAAAAAAAATACAGTATATTTAAATCTCCGCAATGTTAACGCCTCTTAGAAATATATGTTTTCAACGCAAACAACTCTTAGAAATACATGTTTTCTTTTATTTAAAAGTGAATGTAAAAGAGTAGAACGTCTCAAAATAGTACTCGTATTACCAGTCTGATAGTTTAAAAACTGTGGTCTGAAGCAAGAAATTACTTTGAATGTTATTCAAAGCACGATTTTCCCATTGGTCATGGAAATCTAAAATGGATTTCCTTGCGGCCGTCAGTCGAGGGAGGCTCTACAAATCGTATAAAATAAGTGTTGAGACAAATTCGAAAAAAAAATAGGGTGTAAGGAGTGCTTTAGCAATTTAAAAAAAGATGTTTTAAATTTTTACAAGGTGTATCTTAGATATGAAAAGTTTTAAATAATATTTGAAGAATTAATGCCCAATACACGTCACGAGTAATAGAAGACAGTATAAAGGAAGGAATCAGGGTACTTGATGTTGGTGCCATCGAATATGATTATGTAAGCCCAATAGTGATAAGCATACCATATAGGCCATATATCTTCTTCCTGACACTGTCCTAACTCATTGCCTAGGTAGGCTGTTGGGGTCAGCTCATCTCGTTCTCAGGCTGTATATTCTTCGGTTCTGGGTGTCGCTTTCATCCAGTCCTTTTCTCTGCAGAATTTTGGAGTATTGAGTCATTCAGGTGTTCTTTGATCTTCCTCTGGACGGCTGTCTAGGAAGATCCACAAACATTGCCTGATTTACAGTATGGTATGGTGATCTCCGTCTTATGTGCCCGTACCATCTTAGCTGTTGCTCTTCCCGCTTACTATTATCTATGGCGGGGCCCCCAGGCTACCACAAATGCGTGAGCTCTTAATTTTGTACATAGTCCATTATTCTAAACCATACATAATTGCGGGTCTAACGATGGTTTGGTATACCTTTCCTCTCAGTTTCAAAGGCATTTTTGGGATAGCCTTTCCTTTCAGTTTTATAGGGCATATATGGTAAAGAGCTTCAGTACTTGCACCTTGTCTTTGTCTCCTTTCTCTATTGGGTTCCTGATACTAGTGTAGCGTGTTGCTTAATTTAATATGTCATGATGATCTTGATTGATATTCAATGAATATAGACTCAGGAATGCGGATATAAATCGATAAGTGGACAGCGGGTACATAAATAACAAGTCTTGACAGTTGAATGAATGACAATAATAATATGTTTATTTCTCGGCGCGCGGGTATTTTATACAAATGGGTGAGCCAGTTCGCGATACATGCTCCGTCTCACTCTGGCACGTGAGTTGGCGGTAGATTATTTATTTGTATTTGGAGATGGCTAGACAAATCGCAGGTACTACAAAAATAGTAAATATTATTGCTGTTCTTGACGTGTAGCAATCTATGAATACTTCATCGGTCATTGACCCTGTATGTTTATTATTTCAACAATAATTAATTCAGTTTAATTATGTTTAACAATTCATTTATCCATTTTGACAATTATTTATTTATTTATTTAGGTAGGATCCTACACTAGCAACAGTTCCACGCCATTTTGCTCTATCTACTGCAGTTTGTTCCCAGTTGTGCTAAGCATTAATGTTTTTAAGCATTCCATAAAGCACATCATTATATCTCTTGCGCAGACCACCGTGCTTCCTTTGTCTTACGTCAGCTATTCAACGATGAGATTTCTTAAAAATACGTACTCAGGCATGGTAGCTACGTGACCAAATCAGGCATGCACGCATCACCATCATATCGATGCTACAGTTGTTTGCTTTTCTAAAATCTTCATAATTTTATATCATTGAATCTTCATTATTTGTGTGAGGTGTTTCCACTGACATTTTTCAAGTGACCTAACTTATCGTCTGTAAAAACCTATGATTTACATCCATATATCAGAGTTATTTTGATTACAGCTTCATAGACAGTCAGTTTGGTTTTCAACATTAATTCGTTATAATAAAACACTCACCAACGAAGTGTCTAAAACGCCCGGGAAGCTGCGTTTGATCCAATTATGAATTATACTAGATTAAACGTAGATAGATTAAAGATCATATTTAAAATGTTATCAATCCTACACCATTGGATGTCAGTACCACTCGTTCTACTACAGTTTTCTATGCTTTAACTTCGAGTCAACACTTTAATTTTTCCTCTTAATTTTTTTTTACATCAACTTTTATTTTAATACGTTTAAACTTTACCACTTCTACAGTTCTTATACAATTTAGATACAAAAATTCAAAGAACTCTAGTTACTATGTCAGATAATTATACAACGCTGTATCTCGAACATTTAGATCCACCACATGTCTAGTTACTAAGTTAGATAATTATACAACGCTGTATCTCGAACATTTAGATCCATCACATGTCTAGTTACTAAGTTAGATAATTATACAACGCTGTGTCTTGAACATTTAGATCCACCATATATCTAGTTACTAAGTTAGATAATTATACAACGCTGTATCTCGAACATTTAGATCCATCACATGTCTAGTTATTAAGTCAGATAATTAACCAATAAAACGAAGTTTTCTACTGTTTCTTGTAATACAACATTTAGATCCACCACATATCTAGTTACTAAGTTAGATAATTATACAACGCTGTGTCTCGAACATTTAGATCCACCACATATCTAGTTACTAAGTTAGATAATTATACAACGCTGTATCTCGAACATTTAGATCCATCACATATCTAGTTATTAAGTCAGATAATTATACAACGCTGAATCTCGAATATTTAGATCCATCACATATCTAGTTACTAAGTTAGATAATTATACAACGCTGTGTCTCGAACATTTAGATCCATCACATATCTAGTTACTAAGTTAGATAATTATACAACGCTGTATCTCGAACATTTAGATCCATCACATATCTAGTTATTAAGTCAGATAATTAACCAATAAAACGAAGTTTTCTACTGTTTCTTGTAATACAACATTTAGATCCACCACATATCTAGTTAATAAGTTAGATAATTATACAACGCTGTGTCTCGAACATTTAGATCCACCACATATCTAGTTAATAAGTTAGATAATTATACAACGCTGTGTCTGGAACATTTAGATCCACCACATATCTAGTTACTAAGTGAGATAATTATACAACGCTGAATCTCGAATATTTAGATCCATCACATGTCTAGTTATTAAGTTAGATAATTAACCAAGAATACGAAGTTTTCTACTGTTTCTTGTAATACAACATTTAGATCCACCACATATCTAGTTACTTAGTTAGATAATTATACAACGCTGTGTCTGGAACATTTAGATCCATCACATATCTAGTTACTAAGTTAGATAATTATACAACGCTGTATCTCGAACATTTAGATCCATCACATATCTAATTATTTAGTCAGATAATTAACCAATAAAACGAAGTTTTCTACTGTTTCTTGTAATACAACATTTAGATCCACCACATATCTAGTTACTAAGTTAGATAATTATACAACGCTGTGTCTCGAACATTTAGATCCACCACATATCTAGTTACTAAGTTAGATAATTATACAACGCTGAATCTCGAATATTTAGATCCATCACATGTCTAGTTATTAAGTCAGATAATTAACCAAGAATACGAAGTTTTCTACTGTTTCTTGTAATACAACATTTTGATCCACCACATATCTAGTTACTTAGTTAGATAATTATACAACGCTGTGTCTCGAACATTTAGATCCACCACATATCTAGTTACTAAGTTAGATAATTATACAACGCTGTGTCTCGAACATTTAGATCCATCACATGTCTAGTTATTAAGTCAGATAATTAACCAAGAATACGAAGTTTTCTACTGTGTCTTGTAATGCAACATTTTCTGGACCACTTTAATAATTTTATAATAAATATCTAGCAATATTATTATAGAGATGTAAAAGTTTGCCACCATAAAAATTTGTTTTTTTTTGTTTTCGTTTATATTATATAATCTTTTGGTCTGACGGTGGCATTAATGCTATGCATAATTCAACTGTGCGGACAACCTGGTACTTTGAAAAATGTGCTTGTGTCAGATACAATACTAGTTCACGTGGAAAAAAAACAACCAACAGAATAGTGATTTACAAAGGTGTCTGATATCGTGGAATCCTAACAAAAGGTTTTCAGAATACCTCAGCATTTATCTGAATACAAGAAATTTATTGAGAGAAATACTTGGCGCTACAAAAAAGTGTTACTTGGAAGATATCTGCTATAAAAATAAAACCTGGGCTACTGTGTTTTTTTTTTTTATAAATATTCTACAAACACTTTAGTGAGCTTTCGCTTCCCAATAAATATAAATATATGCTGAACATTATTTGTTTTGTTTTCTGTTATATATTCAATATTAAATTGCTTAAACGTTGATATTAGAAAGAAAATTGTTTCATCATTTCATATGAGCAAAACAAAAAAATTTCATTCTTAGTCGTGTGACTCGACGGAATTTTGTAATATGAGCTTAGATTCAAGTGATATTTTCTTTGTTAACACTTGCCACCTTGTGATAGATAGCGAGTGGCTAAGACTTATATTTTATTTGATTATTCGATGTTTTTATACATAATTAAATTATTTGTATAGCTAATTACAAAAAATAACCTAGCAGATTTTGCATAATTTTAATTTTAAATATTCATTTTTCACTGGACGCTTAGCGTCCAGCAACGTGGCTGGCGGATTTTTTAGCACAGTAAGGCAAATGTTAATGAACAATGATAATAAAATCATTCAACATTTACCAAAATGTTTTATGTATTGTAGCAGTGTATATTTAATTTAATTTCTATTTTAAATACACTTGTTTTTAAGGAAATGAAGTACAAATCTACCATTGACTTGTATCTTCCAAACCACTGCGATTTTCGCACAAAATTAATGTTGTAAAATTCGTTGTTAACTCTCATTTAAATCTTACGAAGAAAACTTTTCTTATTATCTTGAAGGATAACCGAATAAAAAAATGTTTAAACAAGTTATTTACTTTCGAACCAAATAGTTCCAAGACATCTTATTTTACATTATGAGAAAATTTCTGTTTTATATTATATTTTTTTCGCATCGTTATTAAAAGTCGAACTTTCTTTAATAAAAAGTATTGATGTTTTTTGAAACTTTTTACGACTGATTTTAGCTCAGTAGGAAAAAAGTAAGTTTTGAATCGTTTAAAAAAGGGTAAGAAAATACTGTTATTATAAGTCTTTATTTCCTCTATGAGGATGTAGGGAATACCTACGTCCCTAAATATTGTCAACATGCACGGTCAACGACCGATGAATCAACCTTTGAATATGTACAAAGATCACATACCAGAACGTCAATATTGTTTACACGCAAATAATATTTACGTCGCATTCCGCGGTAGAAAGGGAACGCATCGCGTTGTCTCACCGTTTCGGCAATAAATATTCTACCCACTATAGCATGGCAACGTCTGCGACCACCTCGGCACGCACAGGAGTGAGATCAAGATATATTGCGGACGCATTCACGCGCCCCGTTCTGAAATTGTATATATACCTACTTATCGACAAATAAAGAGCACTTATTATTATTCACTTGACCATTCATCGCTGTTTACTATTTATCGATTATTCACTCTCACTTTTTCGCATTCCTGAATCGACGTATTTGATTTTAAATACAAAACAAATCAAAATCATCACGACGTATCAGTAAAGCATTCCGCTAAAAGGAGTTATATTTATTTGTAAGCTTATAGCCCTACATTTCTTTTTTTTATCAATTATACTCTTTATTTAATTATTAACACTTCATTGTTGGAACAATCTGGCAGGTTTATTTTCAGGATGCAATTTCTTCATGGTCGAAAAAAAAATATTCAAATTACTCGTATGTACAAAATTCATGAAAATATACGTGAAAATACGCCCATCAACTATCAATCATGTCTAAGAGTTAAACTGCAAGATCTTGCATCCCCATATTTACTTATTAGGATGCATAACGTTCTGCTTATTTCGAGTCAAATATAACTGTATTAATGTATATTATTTATAGTTTAGGCATTAACATTGTGGAGGTTTAATCTTTTGAAAAGAAATTTCGTGAACACAAATCCGCCTTAACAAATCTTCTAATTTATTCTCAAATGGCTAATCAGTGTCACTGTGAAAACCACACATTTTCTATCGATGATGCCAAATTCTTACATTTCAGTAGTAACGGAAGTAAATTGGATAGATTAGAGGCCCTAGCAGTTTCTAAGTCAGTACATCGATCCGAACATCTGGTAAATACATATATCCCAAAAACTTCTACGCTGCTTGCCGAGATTATCTCATCCCTCCCTCCCCCCCCAGTACCAGTTCAGTCTTATTTGTAGTCCCCTGATCGTGAGGTGTGCACCTTGAAACCGGTAGGGTTATACCGTTACAAAAAAAAGGAATAAACAGTGTTTGATAAAGCAAATTACAGTGTCTTAATGTAACTTGTTTACGGTGATGCATGTTATTTAGATGCCAACGAGGAGATGTTGAATAAATTTAAGAGACTCCAACATGTTTGCATCAGATTCGAAGTAATTATGATCACGTTTCCGTGTTACGAAACAAACTTCAACGACTAAAAATCAGGCAGCGAAGGAACTTTCGCATCCTATCGAAATTATTTTGCATATTTTACAATCTCATTTCCCCTTTATAACTTCACGAATAAATCCAGAACTTTCTTTCAGAACTGTGATATTCATCCCGATCATACTACGAGATACTTTTTTTTTGCATCCCAACACATGCCACCACATTTGTAATATTTTTTCATTTGAGATTCCCTCAGCGCGATTGTGAAACGATCTCCCAAACTTATAATATGTTATGTGTATCATTCTTATTTACGTTTAAGAGAGATAACCTTTTGATCCTTATTTTCCTTAGGTTCCTTTACTTATCCTTTAATTAATTCATTTCCTTTTGTTCCACCACCATTGATCGATATAAGTCATTGATTATTTTTTACTTCATCTATTATGTCTGTTTTCTTCTTTCTAATAGTCTAAGTTTCTAGTTCATACAGAGTAAGTATTATGAAATATAAAAACTCTGTTCACCCTTACTGTCCTGTGATGTGTTACTAGTACACATTACTTCTAAAAACTTTAATATCTCTATAAATATAATAAATACTGACTTCAGATTTTAGGTTTTCCTCCGTTATACATTTACGCATTGAATGAAAAAAATAATATTAATAATAGTTAGCATTTATCGGCCACATCAGAGATATTTTGTGAAAATCGGGAATTAATTCACCAATACAATCAAACGTGTGCCAGTGAGTGACGTAGGTATATTCATTTAAAAAAATCGCTATGGGTGAGGAAGCGACGCTATTCACGTCTCAGTCTCACTCGATTTCGGTATATGGGAAGGCAAGCAATATAATCTCAGTTCGCAGTTGTTTCTTCCTTCGAGGTATAACATACACAGTGTTAGTTCGTCTCAGGCTTCAGTACCTCTTGGGCAACCATTTGAGGTGGTCTCTTCACCCATTTTGTGAACGTCGGCCGATATTTTTTACATGTTTTCAGCAATTAATTTTCAATTATTATCACTTTCGACTTCAAATTTAATTAATTTAAGAGATTAGTAATGTAAATTATTATTTTTCCGGTTTTCAATCGCCCATTTTTACATGTGTATTGATGTGTATTGAATACACAACACCGGAACGCGCAGTTTTTTTAGCACAGGAAGAGAAGAGTCAAGGATTAATTATTGTAAATAGTTTAATGGTCGATAAAAAACTGTTAATTAATTTAAGCGATTAGTAATGAAAATTCTTATTTTTCCGATTTTAAATCGCTCATCTTTACATGTGTATTGTGATGTGTATTGAATACACAACACCGGAACGGGCTAAATTTTTTTAGCACAGGAAGGGAAAGGTTAACTGGATCTCCGCTTATGTTTTTAACTTGTCAACTTGATCTTAGTGCGGCGGTTAGCAGGTTTAACAATACATTTGTAAATAACGCAATGAGTACAGAGGGTAACTGGTTGTGTTTCACCCTTTATTTTTTCATTAGGTGGGACAATTAAAAAAAATCGAACTTCTGATAAAATGTATAACACATTTACCCGCGAAGTATAAAAGTGTCGTTTTTCTAGGACTCTTAACAGACACCAATAATTTTGTAATATTCTAGGACTCTTAACAGACACCCATAATTTTGTAATATTCTAGGACTCTTAACAGACACCAATAATTTTGTAATATTCTAGGACTCTTAACAGACACCAATAATTTTGTAATATTCTAGGACTCTAAACAGACACCAATAATTTTGTAATATTCTAGGACTCTTAACAGACACCAATAATTTTGTAATATTCTAGGACTCTAAACAGACACCAATAATTTTGTAATATTCTAGGACTCTTAACAGACACCAATAATTTTGTAATATTCTAGGACTCTTAACAGACACCAATAATTTTGTAATATTCTAGGACTCTTAACAGACACCAATAATTTTGTAATATTATTCTTTCAAAAACATCTATTTAGTTATTGAATTAAAGTTTCTGATATAATCTTAAAATGTAACAAAACATTAACTTTTTTTAAAATTCCCATTTATATTGCTGAATTATTTTCAATGGTCAATTTTATAGAACATATATTAATAATCTACTGAGGCATTCCATCAGGGCTTTTTCCAATAGCTAACCCAAAGTTATTCTTGTATCATATGAGTTTATCCTCGGGAGAACCGGATTCCACATTTCCTTAGGAAATGAAGAAAGGCGGAAAAGGCCCCAATTTAACCCGAAAACAGACAAATCAATTTTCCAATTCAAATAACACATTATTTATAAAGACATGAACCCTCACTTTTAAGGAGAGAAAATTATCACGGAAACGAGGTAAATGTGTAGATTATATATTCATTTAAACTTCAAATTTGAGTTTTAATGAGGTATTTTCATTTGAATTATTTTTTAAATCGATTTTTTTTAATTTTTTTTATAATCTTTTGTGAATAATTTCCAGTAACAAATAATCAAAAATCTTAAAAATTTGAAAAATTTTGAGGTTTTATAATCGAGCGAAAAAATGACCTGAGCTTCGCAGCTTTTCGGTCGTCTATTATTATGGCAGTAGCCTTATTTTCCAAGAAATCTAGTCCAATAGAATTTCTTGGAATGATGAATTAATATTAGTTTGTCGCGTAAAGATGGGATTTTTAAATAGGGTTAATTAAATATTTACTTTGATTCGTGTAAAAATCGCACTTGAAAATTTAAACGAGTTTCCTGAAAAAAATCCCTTTTTAAAACTATTACCCATAAGAACTTAAAAACGAATTATCCGATTTTAATGAATAATTACTTATTTTCTTTATTATACCTCTCTCTATAGCCGGTACTAGAATTATTTCAATAGATACATTTTTTTCCCTCCTCTAAACACAAATAAATGATGTAAGCCGAAGGATCTTCTTCAGCCTTCATTCCCTTAAAGTGTTGCAAAGATTCCTACCAACTAAAACCAAAATTTTACTCGTACAGTCTCTGCTCTTTCCGATTCTGGACTATGCGGACGTATGTTACTTGGATGTTACAGAGGAATAGCTGGACAAATTACAGCGTCTTCAAAATGTGTGTCTAAGATTTATTTTCAACCTACGAAAGTACGATCATATAACTTCATACCAGAAGGCATTGAACTGGTTGAATGTTAGAAATAGACGCCAAATTCACATACTGTCTCAATTGTATAATATCCTTAACTGTCTCGCCGCACCCTCTTATCTCGCCGAAAATTGTCAGCGTTTTTCCAATCATGGATTAGCTCTACGCTCAAACAGAGATTGTCTATTGGCCTTTCCAGTTCATCGCTCTTCTTTCTTTACGTCGTCCTTTACTGTCGATGCAGTTAGACTCTGGAATCAGTTACAAACCAATATAAGACTCGCTCCGTCCTTGGCATGCTTTAAGAAGCGACTGAAAAAACTCTTAATTTCTAGTCAGTATAATAACGTGTTTCATTCCTGATTTTTCTTTTCCTTTCCTCTCCACCATCCTTTCCTTTCCTTTTGATTGATGATATCTCACTTTATATGAAAAATAATGTTCGGGTGATTGCCCGTCTTTGTGGGATTCGTAGGCATGTTCTCGCGTATATGTTTATGGATTTCGTAAGGGTTGGATAGTCATTTGAATGATTTATGCAACCACGTAACTTGCTTAATTTACTTTTGTCTGGTTGGTTGGAAGAGATTGCCACCTGGCAATAAGCCCGCCAGATTGTATTGCAATAAAAGTGTTAAATAAATAAATAAACACCAAAAATATTAAGTTTTTATTTCAACAAGCCGTCATTTTCTCTTATTATTATTTTTTAATAATTCTAGTACCAGCTAGAGTTATTAAAAAATAATAATATTTTTATAATTAATTAAATTAAATTAATACTAACCTAACCTAACCTAACCTAACCTAACCTTACCTAATATTGCCACATGCTTTCTGAGAAAAACTTTTTTTTTTTTAATTTTCAGGCTCGTACAACAGTTACAATTACGTACATAATGGTCTCCCTCCATATACAGGCGTCCTTACTTCGGACTTAATAACAACAAAAATATATATATATTTTTATCATGAAGTTTTATGAAAAGGTTCTTAAAAAATAAATTCGTAAAATCCAGTACATTAACCCTTCCCTTACGGTGATAAAAATAATACGCGTGCTCCGGTGTTGGGTAGTGAGTACGCAATAAAAAATTTGCGATTTTAAATCGGAAAAATAAGAACATTCATAGATAATCCCCTTCATTAATTATAATTGAAGTTAAAAATTATAATAATTGAGATTTATTTGCTGAAAACATTAAAAAACCATCTGGCAACGCTCACGGAACGGGCGTACGTCTAACCTATTTGCAAGCTTAGAAGCTACTAGTGTCGCGGAACGTCAGTCGCATACCCCGGCGCTTACGCTTATACTTGCGACGTTGAGACAATTCAGCTCCTCGCAAGTCAGTCTAGTATGCAAGAGTGAGATGCGAATATAGTGTCGCGCTTCCCGCATACTATTCACCTATCGTCAAGACGAGGCACTCGCAGCGTTTAAATGCGAATTTGTTTTCGATCTTTATAAAACACCTCGATGTAGTCGATAAATTCTGATTATTATTAATATTATTTTTTAAATCAATGCGTAAATATATTATGGAGGAATACCTTAAATCTTAACCTTGTATTTTTTATATTTATAGAGATATTGATGGTTATTAGAAGCAACGTGTAGAAGATACCCAACACAGGGAAGGAAAGGTTAAAGAAAAGTTTGTCAAACAACAGAGGGTTTGCTTTTTTTCCTGTTAGCAATTTATATATGTATAAATATAAACATTCCTAACAAGAACAGGTGAAAATATCTCTTGTAGCGCTTTAGGAGTAATATCCAAATTCACCCGTTAAAAATTTGTAATACAGCCTTCGGTAATATCCACATTCTGCAATTAAAGTGTCTCCGAAACATATTTCGGACTCGCTCAACTTTCAGAAAATTTTGAATTCCTCTCGGGTTCCATATGATTGAGTCGTACTCTAATCTACCGCAAACCAGTAAATTGTTAAGAGATATCACACCCGTTCCACCACCAAAATGCCCTAGAGGCTTATCACAAATCTTAAAACCTTATTGGCAGATTCAACGACTTATGCACAAGTTCGGAGAAAATTCGGTAATGATTCGGTTTTCCGATTCCAATTTTTTTCTACGTTCCTCAGAATAAATTATCGCTTAGGGTGTTATGCTGTAAAATATTATTTTGAATTGGCAATCTTTCAATTTATCGTGTAAAAGTTAGAAACAAGTGCATTTTTTTAACGTTAACTATCAAGACCTTAATAAAGATAGATTTTTTTAAATGCCTCAAAAGGGTGTATTCTAATCTAGAGGCGTGAATTTCGGGCGTTTTTTCAGTCTAAATAAAAAAAAAAAACAAAAAATATTTTTACAATACTTTTTTACAGTTTGTTTATTGATGATTTGAAAATGTAAACAAAATTTTTTGAAATAAAAAATTGAAAAGTCTAGATGTTATCAGCTGTTATATCTTGTCGAAAAAAAGGGGGTGAGCTAGTCGAAATGATTGGAACCCTTTCGTAAATTCGAAACAAAAATCATACACAATTTCTTGATAAAAAAATAATGTCGTTATAGTTGGCGGCTGTCCGAAAAAATTTTTTCACCCTTTTTTCAAAATTTAAATTAATTTTAAAATAGTAAATAAAATATTTTTGAATTTTCCAAGGTAACGACGATACAAAAATATTAATTAAAGTTTTATACTAAGTTTGAAGGCAATCGGTTAAATAAAACTTGAAATTTTATGTCGACCAGGTTGAAAAAAGTAGTTTCGAGAAAAACGCGTTTAATGTTTTGAGATTATTGTCTGAGTCATTCCGGTGCGGCGTAATTGCTGCCTCATTTATAGCTTTGACTTCGTAAGTATTGAATATTTTTAAATTTACTTTTGAGAACATATTTTTAAAAGTCTAAACTTGAAGAATATGCAAAAAAAAACGACTTTATAAATTTCTAGAGTAGAACACTCCCTTAAGGAAATTGACTATGCTGGTTGTCATTTGTCGTTGCTGGACGTCTTTGTCGAAGATCCCCTCTCTTTTCCGACGTCAATTGAGTTGGAAAGCGAAGCTGGGCTACCAAGTTTTTTTTTTTTTTAATGATAAATTTAAACCGGCCGCACCGCTGTACTGAAACTAATGGGACATCGAAATGAGACGATTGGAGCACACCGGATTGTTTTTTTTTTTATCTTTATGAAAGAATATATATGACTGAAGTCATAGGTATCCTTATATCCCCAAGTACTGCGTCCAAAAAATGCCTGTGTCGTTCAAGGCGAGTAGCACAGCGCGGGGATCGAACCGACCGACGATCTTCTGCAGGGAATTCCAGTGCATTACAGCGGGAATATACGTATTTGGTTACAATATTTTTATTAAATTTTGTTCGCACTGAAAAAAGCTAAGTGTACTTGAAATTAAACAGCAAATATTAATCTAAAAGTCTATTATGAAGGACCAAACTCAGCTCAGTTATGATAACACGGGACGACATATGAAGCTTAATTTATAGTGCGCTTGTCCATATATTAATTTATTTGGTATTTATGTTTGATAATGTTTTTGTAAAGTAAAACAGACTTAAGCTTAAATTTAACTTTATTGAGTAGACTTATTTTCCCATATATTATTACTTTACCTCTGAAGTTGAGTAACCCTACATCAACATGTAGGAAGGTTTTAATTCTGCAAAGTAACATGCATCTCGTTCTACTAATGAGGCCATGTGTTTTCTATATCTCAATATCTATCCATAAAATTCCCACAAAATTCTCAAAAAATCCAATATTGGTTCTATGTATGCGTTATTCCACTTAAAACAAATCTGAGTTATTTACCTCTATAAAAAACGTCTTCGACAATTACGTAAGTCTGCTTGGTGAAGTTTGGTAATATTTTGTGGTATACATACATAACATATATTGAACTTAAATATACATATAATTATTAAATAATTTTAAAACAATGACTGTAATTTATTATTACTACTGCTTTTTGTATCTTCATGTTAGTTTAAGATAAAGTTTTGTATTATTTGTCAATAATTTTAAGTACTTGTATAACCTGTCACTTGTTCATTTGTATATAAAGACACTTTGTGTCGTTAATTTAATAAATAAATAAATATATATATATTGACTTATTTTGTTTTAATACGCATGTCTTTTAACTCGGGGGTAGCCGGTTCGATTACCGTTGGTACGATACGAGTACTTGAAAAGGGTTGAAGTTTTATATTTCACTTAAGCCTTATTAACACCTTAAGGGTTTGTTGGAAGATATCACAACATGGCAATAAATCCACCGAGTTTTACTGCATATAATGAAAGCAGTGTAAAACACTGTGCAGAATAAGTGATACACGATACCGTTCTCCTTCACTTCAATTTATAAATTCTTAAACTGTAATATAACTGTTCCAAAAAATTGTTTCGTCTTTCTCGGAAAGATATAAGGAGGACAAAACTGTCGTCGTTTACTTTATTCTAAACGTTCTGAATGTATATTACAATGAAAGAAGACGACCTCCGTAACTTACGGTATGGTAAGACTCCTGTCTCCAGCCCGGAGGTCGCGGGTTCAAATCCCTTCGATACCCAGATTTTTTTTAAAAAAGGATTCCACTCTGGACGATATTGCCCTGACAATAGAGACTACAACGCCTTCGAAACTATTGAAATCAAACTCAACTAGGTTTAAATTATCGTTAAGTAAAATTTAAACATCATCATTACTAATTATCGGTTATTCCATCCTGTCATATAGCTTATGACTGATTATCGTAACTTTCATGATGCCCCGTGACGACGCCTCTCGATACATTTCTTCAATCTGTTATTTGAAGAGATGCTGTTAAAGATATATCCTGTTGTGTCTCTCACTCGGTCAGGCCAACTCGTTGGGACTCTTCTCTTGTGCGTCGTCTTTTTACGCTTGCAGTGACCGAAAGTCTCTTCAAAGTGTCTCTTAGGCCATGAACAATGCGCTAAAAGAATCAAAGGGCTTGTCGAAGGCATAATCTGTCAATGATTCTCAGTTCTTCGAGAATGGAGGCGTTAGTTCATCTTGCTGTCCACTGAATTCGTTACAACCTTCTCCAGCACAACATTTCGAATGCATCTATTCTGCATCTCTCGCTTACTCTTGGAGTCCACGTCTCCGTGCCGTACATTCATATAACGGAGACAAGAGGTTTAACTTGGCCTATTTTCGTGGTGATGGTAAGGATTTTGCCCTCCCAAATCTTTTCCAGCGTTGCCATTGCATTTTCACAATTCCAGTTTTCTTTTTCCCCTCAGTTTCGCAACTTTTTTGTTAGAGATATTGAAACCTAAGTAAATAAAGCTAGTAACCACGCTAGGTTGGTTGGTATGGTTCGCATTATTTTCTGGAAGTTTATTATTGCGGTGTATTATAATCAACATGGTTTTGACCTATTGATTTCCAGGCCCTTGCAGAAGCTTGCTCTCTTGTTCTACCGTATCAAAAAGTGAGACCATTTCTTTTTCATCTGATGTAGCAATAAACTCCGTGTTATCTGCATATCTCAGATCTGAGAGTCTTCTTCTACCAATAGTTATCCCATCGTTCTAGAATTCAAGTGCTCTCCTCGTGATATATAAAAGTAATTAAAAAAATTAATTCGCAAACGCGAAAAGCATCATTAAAAATAAACCCAAGCATTTTACAATTCAAAAGAGGCAATCAAAACTTGCGTTTATACTTTACGACTCGTGCAGTATAATTAAGCTTCGACTTAAATTGTTAAGTCACCCATTGCGTTAGCAAAAGGTGAGTTTTCCACGTGGTATATCTTGGTCGGGAAAGCAATTGGCAAAATAATGATTCCCAGCATATACAACGCATATACAAGACATTGATGAGCGGCAAACTTTGAAGGAGTTTGTTGAGGATTTTTAATCCATAGCAACTACGAGTATTTTGTATATTGTAATTTATTTTACTCTAGGGGACGCCCACGCCGAGAGTACCTGGAGGACCTGTTGGTGGACGTGCGCTGCTCAACATATACAGACTTAAATAGAGCCGCACAGGACAGGGGGGAATGGAGGAGAAGAGTTCAAATTGCTGCAAACCAGTCTTAGGACTGCAACCACGGAAGGAAGGAATTTATTTATATCAAACACTGTTTATTCCACGTTTTTATGACGGTATAACCCTACCGGTTTCAAGGCTTTCACCTCATCTTCAGGGGAGCGCAAACAAGAATAAATGCTGTTCGAACTGGTACCGATATAGACGCTTCAACGGTTGGAGGCTGGGGGCTGAGGAAGGCTAGGGATAATTTCGGCCAAGAGCGGGGTGAATTTGGGGAAATAACTGTTCAACAGATGTTCCGATCGGTATACTGACTTAGAAATTTCTAGGGCCTCTAATCTGTCCAATTTATTTCCGTTGCCACTAATATGTAAGAATTTGGCATCATCGATAGAAAAAGTATGATTCTCACGGTGACAATGATAAGCCATTTCAGAATAAATTAGAGGATTTGTTAAGGCGGATTTGTGTTCACGAAATCTCTTTTCAAAAGATCTTCCTGTCTTTCCTATATAGAAATTATCACAGTCAGCACATAAAAGTTTATACACACCACTGTTGCTAAGTATTCCACTTTTGCCTTTCCCATTAAATAAGAGTTTCCGGAGATTAACCTATGAAGCATACCTTTAAATGGAGCAAAGTCCTATTTATAAAAAATATATCATATGAAATAACCAAAAATATTCCAAGTCACATAAAGCCAGCTTTTAACACTAATTTTAATCTCCGGAAACTCTTATTTAATGGGAAAGGCAAAAATGGAATACTTAGCAACAGTGGTGTGTATAAACTTTTATGTGCTGACTGTGATAATTTCTATATAGGAAAGACAGGAAGATCTTTTGAAAAGAGATTTCGTGAACACAAATCCGCCTTAACAAATCCTCTAATTTATTCTGAAATGGCTAATCATTGTCACCGTGAGAATCATACTTTTTCTATCGATGATGCCAAATTCTTAAATATTAGTGGCAACGGAAATAAATTGAACAGATTAGAGGCCCTAGAAATTTCTAAGTCAGTATACCGATCGGAACATCTGTTGAACAGTTATTTCCTCAAAATCTCCCCGCTCTTGGCCGAAATTATCCCTAGCCTTCCTCAGCCCCCAGCCTCCAACCGTTGAAGCGTCTTTATCGGTACCAGTTCGAACAGCATTTATTCTTGTTTGCGCTCCCCTGAAGATGAGGTGAAAGCCTTGAAACCGGTAGGGTTATACCGTCATAAAAAAGTGGAATAAACAGTGTTTGATAAAAATAAATTACAATGTCTTTAAACCTCCACAATGTTAATGCCTTAACTATAAACAACATATTTTGTATATATTGTATTTTTGTGTTTTTGAAAATTAATTGTAGACACAACACACGGTTTTGATTATACATATTTAAACGAAAGCCAACCATATGTTATTGTCTCATCCTTGTCGAAAGTTCAACATTCTATTTTTTCTTCTTATTCTAGGCCTGTTGGCCTTTTATGGTCCTGCATCATCGTTTCTCTCTTGTAACGTCGACTACCAGCTGTCTTCTGACTTCTGCTTCTATGTTTTTTCCTATCCTCTCTCCTAATCCTTTCAACTCATATCTATCTTAGTATATCCAAAAATATTTCTTCAGCTCCCCTGTTCCTTCTTAACATCTACAAGTGCACATTTCCTCTGAAACCTTGTAAATACGTCTCAAAAAACTGTGTGCTGGGCTCACAATATATACAAAATGGCATCAAGACTCACAATATATACACATTCTAAAAAATCTACTGCAGTGCGGAAGGCAATGGGAAACCACCGCACAATGTTTCTCAAGGAAACCAAATGAATATGTTTAAAAAAATGTAGGTCACGTTTCTCAGCATTGGGGTCACGATGATGAAGAAAAAATATAATTGATGACTATTTAGAAGAATTAAGCTTTTATTTATACATTACTTGCACTCATCTCCTTCTTCCTCTTCTTTAGACCTGTTATGGTCCTGCATCATCGTTTCTCTCTTGTGACTTCGAAATTGAACTCATGATCAACAACCCTCAAGTTTTAAATAAGGCTTTTAATCACCAGCATCCTCACGGTTCATCATAGTATGATTGAATTGCCTATATTTGATATAAAATAGTACAGGCATACGAGAGGTTTCATCTCGTGATTTATGCAAAGGATCAGACTATTTGATGATCCAGAGAAGGTTGCTATTCAAATATGGAAATAGGAGTATATTTAGCAACATATACAAACATAAGGTTCTTTAATAGTGACATAGAACGGATAGAACGAGTGTTGACAGATAGAAGACAGGTCTGTTTGAAGATATTTGCCAAGTGAAAAATTGAATATGAATACTCATAAAGAATTTGGAGAGATACGTAATCTAACACTGGACTAAAAATAATAAAAAAAAATTTAATTAAAGTTTGATACAACGTTTTTTAACTTCTTACAACTTACTTAGACTTATTTAGCCTTCCTGTCCTGTGATTGTAACAAGTACACATTGCTTCTAAAAACTTGAATATCTCTATAAATATAATAAATACAGGAATCAGATTTTAAGAACTCTTCCGTAACACATTTACGCATTGAATAAAAAAAATATGAATAATTATAAGCACTTATCGGCAACATCAGAGATATTTTGTGAAAATCGGGAATAAATTCACCAATATAATCAAACGTGTGTAAGTGTGTGAAGTAGGTATATTCATTAATTCTAAAAAAACACTATGGGTGAGGAAGCGACGCTATTCACGTCTCACTCGCACTCTACTTCGGTATATGGGAACGCAAGAAATAGAATCTCAGTTCACTTAAATAGTTCGCGGGTTTTTGTTTGAAGTGGTCGCTTCGCCCGTTTCGTGAACGTCAGCCGATGTTTTTTTTCATGCTTTCAGCAATTAAATTTAAATTATTATCATTTTTGACATCAAATTTAATTAATTTAAGCGATAGGCTTCGAATATTCTTATTTTTCCGATTTTAAATCGCTCATTTTTACGTGTGAATTGATGTGTATTGAATATAGAGCACCGAAATGCGCGGATTTTTTTAACACAGGAAGGGAAAGGTTTATAATGAATTGATCGGCACTGACTGAAATACTTAATTCTGTCTAGTAATCTCCATTACACTATAAAAAGTAGACATATGGAAAATAAGAACGAAATCAAAATAATTTGTCTATACCTTTGATATGTAGGCATCCTATGGAGCAAGGCATACCAACGTCTCTATCATTCAAGGATTGGGTGTCACTGAAAATTTTTCGACAACATGTAGGAATAGAATTCAAAAATACTTTGGACACGTCAGAAATAGTAAAAAAAGTCTCGAGAAGCTGATGATCGCGAAGAGAGTCAAGAGAAAGCGTTCTATGTGATGGAAGGAAATAATTAAGAAATTAACAAGATGCTCTTTAAGCGCTGCATTCAATATTCCCTGGAAACGGAAGTAATTGAGACAGGTGGGATATAAAGTTCCAGACATAGTAGAGGTCCATGACGTTCCAGACATACTAGAGGTCCATAATGATCAGCTTTGAGCGCATGATAAAGGAAGAGGTTGTAAATTAAGACAACTATCTAAAAGTATTTTAGTAGATGTCCTAGTAGGACGTGCTGATGATTATGATTGTTGTTTGGTATTTGAATAAAATACCTCGATTAGCAATGCGGAAAGTGAGAGTGAATAATCAATGAATAGTAAACAGCGATGAATGGTCAAGTGATTAATAATAAGTGATCTTTATTTATCGATAAGTAGGTATATATACATTTCAGAACGGAGCGCGTGAGTGCACCCGCAATATATTTTTATCTCACTCCTGTGCGTGTAGATATGGTTGAAGACGTTGCGAATAATATCGTGGGTAGATCATTTGTTGGCCAAAATGGCGAGACAACGCGATGCGTTCTCTTTCTACTGTGGAATGTATCGTAAATAGTATTTTCGGGTAAACAATATTAATGTTCTGGTATGCGACCTTTGGACATGTCCGGAGGTCGTTTCGTCGGTCGTTGACCGTGCGTGTTGACAATATTCAGGGACGACCGTAGTCCCTACAGTATAATATTTTCTATAACAAAATATATAGTAAATCTGTCAAAATACTAAAGGAACTCATAAAATTCTTTTCTTAACGTAAAATAACCCGCGATTCACGCTGGAAATATGCTAAGAGTTATTCGAGATATGTAAACACTCTTGGGGATAATGGTACATAGTGGAAACCAAATTTTATATGTACAATATACAAAAGCTCTGCATAATTATGTAAATCGAAGCATGAAACAAAGCCTTTCTTCTTCCTTGTTTCATCCCCATATCTTGAATTATACTATGTTGGGGTTGATTCTTGTCAGCAAGGTGAAACAAATATCAAGAAAGTATTACTTTTGAAAACAGACTACAAATATATAATGCGCAGGTGCAATTTATTAGAAGGTATCTGAAGCTAAATTACATACACACTCGTATACTTATACATGTATGAGTATTCTTTTATCACCCCCATTGGTTACTTTCACACTATAGATTTGTTTTTTCAGTATTAAAAATCCACTAAAGCATAAAACCAACTTCACGTTGCGCTACCTCTATGACGGTTTAACTGAAAAAAAAAAACGCTAGACTGGGTTTCGGGTTTATTTCCCCGAAAAAAAAGCGTTCCAGTCTGGAAAAGTTTGTCTAGTAACATTATTTATGAGCGCTTGTTGATGATGCCCCTTGCCTCTTTACGTAAGCTAGTATTACCAACACATGCGATGATGATCTTCGAAATCCATTTTTCTTAGCCTGAAGGTTCGAATTATTCTTCTTCCCAGTGTCATGTCAGATCCCCCCAACTTTGAATATCACCTGAGAGTAGACATCTTTCTCCCCGGCAGCCCAAAAAAAATCCTCAACGCTTCTTATACCAGTCCAATCACGTATATTGCGGAACCGGGAGATTTTCCTCCTGCCAACACCTCTTCGACCCTCTATTTTGCCTTGGATGATCAGGTGCAGTAATTTGTACTTTCCTCTTCTAAATACATTACCCAAATATGGTACCTTTCAGGTTTTAATATTAGTCAGCAACTCTGTATCAACTTTGGCTCTTTGAAGAACCCTCGTGTTGCTGACCATATCCGTCCAGGGTATTCGTAGCATTCTCCGGTGCATCCACATTTCGAATGTGTTACTACAGGAAAATTTTGCAAAGCAGAGTATGTTTCTCCGAAAATATATAGTAAAGGTGGATTTTGTTTTAATTATTGTAATTGCAATGAATACGCAACTTTAAAAAAATTATCTCACTATGTCACCAAGATACTGAAATTTGCAAACATTCAGTTTTCAGTAGTTCTCACTTACACATTTGAAATACGATCAGTGAAGGTTTTTTATTTAATATGTCTTAAGATCGACTCAGTGCTTCGATCCTACGTGATGCTTCCTGATTTAGTGTCCTTGCCTCTACTTCACAGAGAAGAGTGATGAAGACGCAGCAGCAAATCAATCACAGTTTTAATTCCAGGCTCAGGTTTCGGTTTGTAAAATGAGGCTACTCTCAAAATGAAAGGGATTTTCGATATTTCTATCCTCGCTGTTATTTCCGGAAAGGACTCCTATTTTTAGTTATCTATGTTCCCAAAATATTCATATTGATTGGCACGCAGCACAATTCACTGTTGATTGTTAGATTTAGATGTGATGAAGGGTATTGTTAGATTTAGATGTGATTTATATTATTAAATCCATCCATCCATCCATCCATGGCTCTACAACTCAGGTCGGGTCTTGGCCTCCCGCAGAGCTCGCCCCCGTGACTGACGGTCTTGTGCAGCGTTACGCCAATTCCGGATACCGATGTTGTTTGCATCCCTCACCACTCCATCCAGCTCTCCGCCCCCCGGCGTTATATTATTAAATAGAACATTTTATTGGATTGTCATTTTAATTCCGCACTTATATAAAAAAAAAACAGATGCATTAGACTCTCACGCGGTAGAAGTGAAACTTCTTAGCTCCTAGGATTCGAGGAAAAGTTGATTTTAAGCGTTGCTTTTTTCCATTTATTAACGATTTTTTTTTTTTAGGATTAGGAAATGGTTATGTGGAATGTAATTCAAGAAAATCTCTTTTAATTAAATAAAAAAATATTATTATATTTATTTTTAATAATAAATAATAATAATTTTTATAATAAATAATAATATAATACACTTAATATTGTAATATTAAATTTATATTTTTTAATATTAAATATATTTATATTTTTATGTTATTATTGATTATTAAATAAATTATTAATTATTTATTTATAAAAATACTATTTTTACTTTTTTATTAATAATATATCATTAATAATATAATTTTATTTTAGTATTAATTAATTGTATTATAATACATAAAATGATATAATTATTTATATTATATTAACACATATATATATTATTATAATAATATATTAAATATAATTTATATATTAAATAAATATTGAAATAAATAATAAATAAAATCAAATAATTTAATACAAAATAAAATTAACAATAATTAAATATGTTAATTTAAAAATAATTTATAACAAAAATATTATTTTTAATAATAAATAATAATATTAATAATAATATGATGCATTAATAATAATAATTATTATTAATTATAAATTATTATTAATAATTTATTTATAAATGAAATATAAATTAATGATAAATAATAATTTTATAATAAATAAAAAATAGTGTAATACACCGTTTCACTTTTCGTGACGTTCAGGCCATTTCGCCCTACCGCGCCTATAGAAATTTCACTTCAATAAGTTTTATCCATAATTTTTTTTGTCATAAAATGAAAACATAGCTGTCAAAAAAAAATTGAAAAAGATTAAGGGTCGTGTCAAGCGAACAGCGGAGTTTTTATGCCACTAAACGATTTTTGATAATATCGAAAAGAAGATAGCGATACGGAATAAGGCAATGGAGCACTAAAATTCGAACCATACAGTATCGAAATCCGCTTAGATGATAGATAGTCAACAACAGTATTTTGGTCCTTACTTTGATAAACTGATGGGAGCTGAATAAATGCTATGAAAATGTGTGTATTGATAAAAGTATGTGGGGTGGCACTGCATGACAAAATTTGGAATAAAGTATTAAGGTACGAATGTTAATTTGAAAGGGTGGTGTGTAGAGGGAGATTAAGAAGAGTACTGTGGGATAGTTTGAGTATGTGGAATCAATAAATGCAGAAAGACTAACAAAACAAATATATAGTGCATGTATAAGTGTGTCATGTGTCTACTGCCAGCGCATGCTAATCTTATCTATACTCTCATTCACCCGCAATGCAACCAATGTTCCACTTATCTAAGAACCTATAAATATTAGCATTATCTGTAACACGATATAATCACCAAAACCGATGTTATCTTATCGATGTTCTGATCCACATTCAAATAAATATTATAAGCTATGTAAACCCTTGTCAAACTTATCGATGCTAACCATGTACTAGATCCTATAAATATTAGCGTTATTACATTAGTGTCAACCTACTCAATGTATTATGTTTAAGTTTATCATCTCGTCGGTGGTTATCTCCCCAAATTCAATAAAGATTTAGTATCACTTAGTGGGAGAAGCTGCCGAGAGATAAATCACTGATATCGATTTGACCTTAAAGGCAAGGATAACATATCCGAAACATTCCTTCCTAATCTAACGAGGAGTCGTGGTAAAGTAATCTTTGCTTTAAATATGACGCCATATTTGAGGCAGCCATCATTATTCTTAAAGCCACTAAGATATTAACATCATCGTTATTATAATACTGTCAATATTATACTTCAATTTAATTCAACCTACATACAAATAAAACTACACAGTTGAAATTCTAAGTGTTTCCGTTGCAAAAAGCCATAACAAGTGGAAGGCGTGAGAGAAGAATAACAAAGGAAATATACCTGTATCAAGTGAATTATATTTTGAAAGGACACATTAAAAGTCAGAGAAATCGTGAAATTTGTATGAGAATGAGTATGAATGTACAAGAGGTGAAAAATATCCATTAATATAGGAAACTGTGGCGATCTTAAATGTTTGCCTTCCCTATTAGGAAAATTACGTGACAGCATGTATTTATTTTTGTTGCATATTTTTTAAAAATTATAAAATTTTCTTAAATAATTGAATATTTTTTTAAAGACAAAATAAATTTGATAAAAAAAAAACGCATGGTCACATTAAGTTTTATGACCTTCCCTGACATGTCAATGTAAAATAATACTTACACGGTATTATAATTAAGTAAAAAAGTAAATATTTTGCCTTAACTTATGTAAACATATTTAGAAAGGTCAATCATTAAAATATTGTAATAAGGAGCCCTCTTATGTAATGTGTACGAAAATCTATTTTCTTATATGTTATGCACACATTCCTTCACACAAGATTAGGCAGGAAGGACAGAGTGTGCCTTTCCTATCCAAACACACATTCTCAGCCTTTTCAACATTCATAAACGACGACCTTCGTGCCCTAGTTGGTAAGACGGCTGTCTCCTAGCCTGGTGGTTGCGGGTTCGAACCCCTCTGGAATTCAAAATTTATCAACGAGGATTCTAATCTGATTTTCACTTAAGGACTCTAACCTTTCCCTTCCTGTGCTAAAAAAAATCCACGCGTTCCGGTACTGTGTATTCAATACACATCAATACACATGTAAAAATGAGTGATTTAAAATCGGAAAAATAAAAATCGGTTAAATTTGAAGTCAAAAGTGATAATAATTCAAATTTAATTGCTGAAAACATGAAAAAAATATCGGCTGACGTTCACAAAACGGGCGAAGAGACCCTCAGATGGATGCCCTAGAGCGACTGAGACCTGAGACGGACTAAGACTGTGTATTTTATGCCTCGAAGGAAGAAACACAACTGCGAACTGAGATTCTATTTCTTGCGTTCCATGTACCGAAGAAGAGTGAGAGTGAGACGTTAAAAGCGTGGCTTCCTCACCCATAGCGGTTTTTTAGAATGAAGAATACCTACGTCACACACTGGCACACGTTTTATTGTATTGGTGAATTTATTCCCGATTTTCACAAAATATCTGTGATGTGGCCGATAAATGCTAATTATTATTTATATTATTTTTTTCATTCAATGCGTAACTGTATTACGGAGTTTTGAGAAGCATTGTGTACTAGTTACACATCTCAGGGAAGGAAGGGTTGACACATCAGCCTTAAGTTAACACTCTTACATGTTCACTTCATTACGTAGTCAGTAATATATTGTCACCACATACATTATTCGAGATGCATGCATTTGTACAACATTTATTTAGCTCTATTCAGACTTATTCCATTTCTACGTTTCACTCCCATATATCAAGGTTCTTACTAAAATACTAATGAAAACTATCATCATGGCAGATTTTGATACTATCAGGTTCTAGTATATATGTGTACGTTTGAGTGCCCTATTGACTTTGTTTTCTATCACTACACACTGTTCGTTAACCCTCGTCTATCTCTTCCATCATTTGAGAAAATACTACCTTAATAGAATAATTCTCCGACATTCTCAAATCTTTCATGATTTACCCATAAACATTAAAAAAGGGTATCAGTCAGATAAAAGTGCTCGTTATGAACAATAATCTCACACGCCGATAATGTGTACGAGCGTTGTTAGTTCTTTGCATGCGGTAGTGCTAACATTACTTCCAACGACGAACAGTGAGTTCCATGCATACTCAAGTGATTCTTAACCAGATGGTTCGATTACTGGCGACAAAAACAAAATTGTATCCCGGCTATGCTTTTCAGTGGGTCCGAATCAATAATTCGATTTGGTTGAAGGAAAAAGACATTAAAAAAAATTATATACGTACAACGTTTCTTGATTCTCCAAAATAGTTACTTCGTTTACATAAATAAACATTTATACAAAGCCCACATTGTACTCGTACTATAAACCTTTTGTGTAAACTGTTTTTGTTCGCTAGTTTAGTTTCCATAGACCGAACAAAGCACTTTTTCGTTCGTATAAGGGTATTGAGTATGCGTTTTAGCCTACAATACATTAATAAAACTTTATGGTTATATTTTATAAAGTAAAAATATTAATTTAACACATTTCAATTCCGTATTTTAACGTGATGAACTTGATTTCCATTAAATCTAAAAGCACTACTGATATAAAGCAAATATTATTATTAAACGTCCTAAATTTAAACATGGATAATAAAAATATGCATGAATTGATTTATGGTAGAGATTATGAAGTCACGTCTTCAATATGCAGGAAATTGTCAGAACTTAAAGATTTTGACTTATGGAGTCAGAGACCTACTACACTCTCCGGATCCAAATAGAATAAAGAATTTGCAAAATCATACAAACAGATTATCCAAGAGCATGTTTAACCTTTCCTTCCCTGTGTTGGGTATCTTCTACACGTTGCTTCTAATAACCATCAATATCTCTAGAAATATAATAAATACAAGGTTAAGATTTTAGGTATTCCTCCATAATATATTTACGCATTGATTTAAAAAATAATAATAATAATTATCAGAATTTATCGACTACATCGTGGGTATTTTGTGAAGATATCGGAAACAAATTCGCATTTAAACGCTGTGAGTGCCTCGACCTTGTGTCTTGACGATAGGTGAATAGTATGCGGGAAGCGCGACACTATATTTGCATCTCACTCTTGCATATTCAACTGAATTGCGAGGAGCTGAATTGCCTCAACGTCGCAAGCATAAGCGTAAGCGCCGGGGTATGCGACTGACGTTCCGCGCCACAGTAGCTTCTAGGCTTGCAAATAGGTTAGACGTACGCCCGTCCCGTGAGCATTGCCAGATGGTTTTTTAATGTTTTCAGTAAATAAATCTCAATTATTATAATTTTTAATTTCAATTATAATTAATTAAGGGAATTACCTATGAATATTCTTATTTTTCCGATTTAAAATCGCTAATTTTTGATCGCGTACTCACTACCTAACACCGGAGCACGCGTTTCAATTTTAACACCGTAAGGGAAGGGTTACACATGTTTTGATATGTATTCCATCAAATGACAAAAAAAATCGTATGAAACTTGCAAAGTACTCGTATATGCTAATTACAATACAAGAAGAAATGTAAGACCCAGTACATGTGTTTAGAGGGTGATGTAGCTTTCCACAAAGGAAATTGTTGACCGAATTATCATACTTAACTAAATTATTGAAGCATTAGGTGTTAACATAAGTTGTGTCCGTTTTTTTCCAAGTTTAAAAATGAGCACCAAAAGTAAAACAAAATGGTAAAAATTATACGTCATTCGAAAGAAAACTTTCAGCTCTACAAGATATTGTGTTTGCTTTTACGTTACATATATTATTTTATTTGATTACAAGGCTTCAAAATGGAATGTCAAGTAGACGAAAGTGAGCATTTTCGACACATCTTTCTGTTCGCGTTCAATCGAGGGAATAAAGCTGCTCGCGATATTTGCAAAGTGTACGGTGAATATGCTATAAATAAAAGGACAGCCCGTCAATGGTTTTTGCGTTTCAATGACGGTAATTTCGACCTGAAAGACATGAAGCGTTCCAGAAGACCAGTAGACTTCGATGAGGATCGCTTAAACCATATTATTCATGAAGATTCCCTTCACACCACTGTAGAATTGACTGAGCAGATGAATTGTAGTCACATGACTGTATACCGCCATCTTAAATCAATGGGAAAAGTCCAGAAGTTCGGCGCTTGGGTTCCACATGTTTTGAGTGAAAACAACAAAAATCAACGTTCGACAATTTCTGCTAGTTTGCTCGCGCGTCATTGAGCTACGCATGGCCACAAGCAACGGTTCCTTAACCACATCATTACTGGTGATGAAAAATGGTGCCTTTATGTGAATATGAAGAAATGGAAAGAATGGGTGAGTTATGGTCAACAAGCAACGCCCAGAGCGAAACATGGTTTGCATCCCCGCAAGACGATGATTTGCATCTGGTGGAATCGGCAAGGCGTCATCCCCTACCAGATACTTGAACGCAATCAGACAGTCAACGTGGAGTTATACATTCTGCAAATGCAGCGGCTCAACACTGCAATTCAACAAAAAAAGCCGGATCGGCAATACGGCGTTTTCTGCAACACGACCGCCCTCATATCGCCAATATGACGAAAAATGCCATTCAAACGCTTGGTTGGGAAGTCATGCCGCACCCTCCATATTCTCCAGACCTCGCGCCGTCGGAGATTCCACCTTTTCCGGTCACTTTCGAGCAATTTGCACGGCGTTTCCTTCAATAATTACGTCGAATTGCGGACATGGTTGGACGAATTCCTCGAGTCAAGACCGGATGGTTTTTTATCGCACAGGCATTGAAAAACTTGTAGAATGTTGGCAAGAAGCTGTAAATAATGAAGGAGAATACATTATTGACTAATTTGTTGTAATTTTTTTTGTTGTGTCCTCTTGTTCTCTTCATTTAAAAAAAAATGGACACAACTTAGGTCAACATCCAATATTTTAAACGCATAAACATAACATACTCGTATATATCAATTTTAGTTAATCCCTCACAAAAATCAGATATTCTCAATAACAAGCTTTGCACTGGGAAATGTTGCCATAATTGCACTGGGAAAAATTGTTCAAATTGTACGGTTTTTGTATGTTGCATAAAGTGCCCCGTTTATCTTTTTCCCTTTCATTGTCCTTACAATGCCCCTTTAAAATGTTCGTGTAGGGTTGGCGAGTGTTTCTGAGTTATTCAAATCTTATTACATAAATAAAATGTTTTGAATATTACTGATTGTGTCACGAATAATGAGTCTGGTTACATATGATGAACAAAGACTCGGAACTATGCATAATGTATGGTTACGCAAACAAAAAGGCTAGATGCGCTGGCTCGAATTGTTTTCACTCTGTGAATAAGCGGAATATTATTGTATTATATTAATGCTTGAGGGATACTGTCCCTTGCCATTCTTACGACTCTCTGTTCCGCCATTCTGGATACATGTTCGTTCCAGTGTTTATCAACGAGGTTGAAGATATTGTTAGATGGGGACGACACAGAATTTATTAACGAGGATTCCAATCTGATTTTCACTTAAGGACTCTAACCTTTCCCTTCCTGTGCTAAAAAAACTCCGTGCGTTCCGGTGATGTGTATTCAATACACATCAATACACATGTAAAAATGAGTGATTTAAAATCGGAAAAATAAAAATCGGTTAAATTTGAAGTCAAAAGTGATAATAATTCAAATTTAATTGCTGAAAACATGAAAAAAAATATCGGCCGACGTTCACAAAACGGGCGAAGAGACCCTCAGATGGATGCCCTAGAACGACTGAGACGTGAGACGGACTAACACTGTGTATTTTATACCTCGAAGGAAGAAACACAACTGCGAACTGAGATTCTATTTCTTGCGTTCCCATATACCGAAGAAGAGTGAGAGTGAGACGTTAATAGCGTCGCTTCCTCACCCATAGCGGTTTTTTTGTGTCGTCTTCTGTGTCGTCCCCATCTAACAATATCTTCAACTTCGCACATCCTTCGGATTTCTATGTTTCGTATTGTATCTCGAAGGGTTTTGCCAGCGATAATCCTGAGTACCTTCATTTCGCTGGTACCATATTGTTAAAAAACACTCATCGACGTATTTGAGTGATTATATAGTCTTTTCTAAGATTCAAGAAATGGAATTAATACGGTTAAATATTTCCTTCATAAATATAAATCAATAAAATCGATAAGTTGTTGAAAATTGGTAATGGCATAATAAAACTTTAAACAATAAAAATAATCTTGTGAGGAAAGTTAAGATTTTATTCTATTGTACATACTTGTATATCTACTGTATTTGGTAAATTTACGATAATTGCCATATTTATGAAAGTTAAGTAAAAAATATCACTGGTTTTAACACAAATATTTAACTGTGATATTCTTAAAACATCATTTCAAATTCAATTTGTAATACTTAATTTTCGATTATTTTAAATTTACAGAAAGAAATTTTGAGATCCTTGATTTGTAAAAAAATTGCCCTCCAGAAGTTGACCTGAGAATGTTTACTTTTATATATATAGACGAAACATCAACTTGAAGGTTAAAAAATAAACAATATTAATTAAATTACAAATAATACAGAAGTAAAATGGTATACAAATTGAAAAACTGTATTTAATGATGGCACGCTTCGTATTTGAAGATTATGTAAACAATAGGGTTGAAATGAAAATAAAAATGTCATTTATTTAGTTCCAACATTTGTTTTGTACATAATTTTGTTAAATTGGAATTGTCAACTGCATTTAATATTAAATATTTGACTTTTCCTGAAAAAAAAATACCGAACACTTATCACAAAAAGCTTTCAGCTCAATTAAACAAAGCTTCAACAATTATTTTGTTAATAATTCCATTACATTGGAATTGTCAACTGCATTTAATATTAAATATTTGACTTTTCCTGAAAAAAAAATACCGAACACTTATCACAAAAAGCTTTCAGCTCAATTAAACAAAGCTCCAACAATTATTTTGTAAATAATTCCGTTACATTGGAATTGTCAACTGCATTCAATATTAAATATTTGACTTTTCCTGAAAAAAAAAATACTTAACACTTATCCTAAAAGCTTTCAGTTCAATTAAACAAAGCTTCAACAATTATTTTGTAAATAATTCCGTTACATTGGAATTGTCAACTGCATTCAATATTAAATATTTGACTTTTCCTGAAAAAAAAAATACTTAACACTTATCCTAAAAGCTTTCAGTTCAATTAAACAAAGCTTCAACAATTATTTTGTAAATAATTCCGTTACATTGGAATTGTCAACTGCATTCAATATTAAATATTTGACTTTTCCTGAAAAAAAAAAACCTAACACTAATCCTAAAAGCTTTCAGCTCAATTAAACAAAGCTTCAACAATTATTTTGTAAATAATTCCGTTACATTGGAATTGTCAACTGTATTCAATATTAAATATTTGACTTTTCCTGAAAAAAAAAAACTTAACACTAATCCTAAAAGCTTTCAGCTCAATTAAACAAAGCTTCAACAATTATTTTGTAAATAATTCCGTTACATTGGGAGTTTCAACTGCATTTAATATTAAATAGTTGACTTTCCCTGAGCCAAATCCCGGATACATATCGAAACAAGCATCGGCTCAATTAAACAAAGCTTCAATTGAAACGGCCTGGACATTTTCAATTCATCTGTTTGTTAATTAAAGTGCTTTCACCGGATTTTCCTTCAATATTTTGAATGGGTTGTTTACTCCATTCCGTTGGAAAAATCGTACTAAAAATAAAGCTATAATTAACCCTTAAACCCCTGCCTGGGATCCATTACGCAAAATACATGAGAGATATTTATTCATTTTTTTCCATCTGAAGTTGAAAACGAGATTTTACCTTAACTCATCCGCACTCTTTGTAGTTTTTTTTTGTAGCATATGTTATACTAGTTGCAACCCGTGAAATATTCACGGAAGTAAAACAAATTCTACATTTTTGAAATACCGAATGGAGCAAGATCAGCTTAAAGTTTTTTGGGTTCATTAATGTTTCAAGTTTAAAATAAAAAAAGGTACATCTCGATTGATGAATTATTTAATTCTCAAAAATCTCTTTATACACGATGTGGTGTTTTGTGTTTGAACATTACTATTGTTCAATTTAAATCGTTGATAAAGTTTTCCTTGAAGACTTGTTTCAGATATATTGCAATACTTTAATGTTTTCGCGTTTCCGACATCGTGAAAAAGCCACATATAATTGTCTGCATTAAAAAAAAGAGCGTAAGATAAATAAACACAAGTAATTATAAGGTTCAATATAATAGGAAATAAATGAATTATTTAATAAATTACAATTCAAAATAAATTGGCATCGTCCCCTTTTACACCGGTTCCAAAATTGTTAGCTAGGTATTTAAAATTCGTTCAGTATAATTTCAATTTGTTCATTTATCACGGACCTACCGAGATTCAAATTCTGAAGTATTCCTCTCTCGCTTTCTTGCATTCAAAATTCAATTCTTGTATTCTTTCTTTGGCGACAACCGTTGTACGGGTTTTGGCCTATTTACATTATGATTGATTTTTCTCTCTAAAATTCGAGATTTTTTTAATACAGTACCCAATGTCATTAAAACTATTACAAGTGAACCCAATCAGTTGAATTTAAATTAGACATTTTTACATATTTTAGGTTGGACAAACTCGATTTATGGCATTGAGATCATTTGATTGTTTTGTATCGTATTATGAAACATGACAGCGATAGAGTAACCCAAAAAAGCTTGTAACACATCGATTCCAATCATTGGGCAATTGTTAAAAATAAATTAAATTTGATGGAATATTGAAAATGATGGATTTTTTTTTTAAAAATCCTGGATTTTTACAATTTGTTGAAATTCAGGAGATATTGTAGAGTTTTAAAAATTTATTAAAATTCGCGGAATATCGAAGAATTTTAAGCATTTGCTAGAATTCTCGAAACCGGTAAGAATACTTGTTAGAAAATTTTCAACATTAATTTTTCGAAGTCGATTGGAATTTGTCGTACATTCTATTATATTTTTTATTTTATTTCGCTTCACAAAAATTAAGTTTATCTCGTTTTTTAAAATACAGTCCATTTCTTTCAAAATAAAAAATTTATTAAAGAAAATCTTGTTTTGAATAACTGTAATTTAGGTAAATTTACTTTGAGCATCAATATTCTTTTTAAAATAATACTTATCTTGACTTCGATGTTTCAGGATATTTATTATATTGATCTTGTGATGGTAAAAATGTTGATTGTCTGGCTAACAATACTCGCGCCCTTAAGTTACTTCCTTTCAGCTGAACCCACCCCTCTGAAATTACACGATACCGCCATCAAAGTCAAAGCTCTCTCATGGTATATTTTTTTAACCACCATCATATTTATAATTGTTTAATGCTAGGCACTTTATTCCGTGAAATTCCATAATCATAAATTATACTTTACAAATTCCAAAAAATAAATCGATATCTTCAAAGCTTTTTAAGTCTTTCGAGTTTTTCTGGTCAAGAACAATGTACGAAGGTCATCCAGAAAGTAAGGTTACAACATTTATGTAGGATCGAAAAATGCTTGTATTTAATTGAAATTCACAGGATACTTCATAAATATATTAAACTATTTTTCACCGCAATCACCGTCGAGATCGAGACATTTCTGTAGTCGGGGCACCAGCTTTTGTATGTCAGTGTCATAGACCTCCACGGCCAGCTCTTTCAGCCGCTTCTTCACAGCTTCCTCGACCTCCTGATCGTTGATAAATTGTTGGGGTGTAGTGACACACCCACGTCTCATCTCCCGTTACTGTTAAATTACCGTTACCGTTAAATAGGCCAAAACCCATATGACAGCCGTCATATGGGTTTTGGCCTATTTATACTATATAATGTATGGGAGTTATAAGCTTCAATAGCTCAGTGCACTACTTGTTAAACAAGAAAACCTTAATAACTAAACACTAATAAAACACTTTTTGAGCTTTGTAAAGTCTACTATGTAGTTAGAACGGTGGCCTCGCCTCGCATCGCTTTACTATGTTATGTCTGGCAAGTAACTACTTGTTTCCAATTTTAGGCATGATTGTAAATTATCGTCAGTTAATGTACTTCTTAACTAATTTTTTATTTGTTTCATGGAAGAGAATGTTTGTTCGCATAAATAGGTAGAGCCAAAGATTGTGAGAATGGTAAATGCTAGTTCTTTTATTGTGTCACATGTTCCAGGTAAACTATTCTATGTATCAAATGTAATTATTTCTATTTTAGGCATTTGTTTTGCAGCTGTCCACTTATGTTGATCAAATTGGATTTCTCTCTTTCGAGTTCTTCCAAGCGGCTGGTCAGATTTGTGAATTTGCTGCTCCACAGTTCCTCGCCTTGGTGAAGCTGGAATTAAAGAGTCGCACATGCCTATGAAAAGAGCTGCATGCGGCTCACGAACCGCGGTTTGCCGACCCCTGGACTAGTTTGCCACTTATAGGTTGAGATCCACTGTCTTAAAAAGGTTTAATCACGTATCATATTCTATATTATTAACATCAAAAAAATTTCTTCATAACATATTCTAGAGAATCTCAAGTAATTTGAAAAAGATAAAGTCCATCGACATAAAAAGCAAGGGGTTTTGTTCGTTAAGATCTGTCCTACTGTGTCCCAGGTCGAAATGTATGTAATCAACGGCAATAATCCCACATTATGTGACATAGAGAAGAACGTGATATTTGTAATGGCGAACAAGCGTGAATCATAGAAAAAGGGAGGGGAATTGACACCCAGTCACTTGGGTATACAAACATACTCTGACGTCAAATACTTCATTTTATATAAAGGAGTCAATTTTTAGCTTTCCGGTATACCTACATCTTAGGAGACGGTACGTTAAAAACGAGTATGGATTTTCAAAGGTAATTTTTTTAATTATTAAAGAAGATTGGATGAAGGTTATTTAAGACGTAATAAATTAATCAGGAAGCATGATCACATGGAAGGCCGTACAAAAAGAGAGGTTGACAGTCGCATTTACCAAGCAAAACTCGGCTTTAATAAGAAATCAAAGATTTTCGAATCCAACAACATGGACCTTAAGCTCCGCAAGCAATTGGTCAAAACATGTGTGTGGACTATTTTGATGTATGATTGCGAGACATGATGCATAGGCGAAAGAGATCGAAAAATATTGAAAACCTTCGAGATGTGGACCTATAGACGAATCCTTAGGATTTCCTGAAGATACCACGTTACAAACGACGAGGTTCTCAGAAGAATCGAAGAAACCAGACATCTGTCATACACCATATCGTAAAGGCGTGCAGAATGGATGGATCATATGCTGCGACATGAAAATCTCCTGCGCAATATACTGGAGGGAATGATTGAGTGATTGATTGGCAGAGGTCGTCCTCGTCGAGAGTATCTGGAGCAAATATGCCACGATATGGACTGCACCTCCTATACAGAGCTCAAGAGGATCGCTGAAGACCGAGCGGAGTCGAGAAGCAGATGCAGAGCTTTGCAGCTTACCAATCCTTAGGATTAAAACTGAAGAAGAAGAAGACTAATCGAAAATTAATTATTTTTCTGTGATACAATTAAAACAACAGTAAGAAATTATATTTGACATATTCATATTTTTCAACTTTTTCCATTGTTTTAATAAATTTCATTCATTAAAAAAATACTACCGTTCTCAGTATAAATTTTCAGAGAAACAGCATGATAATATTCGTTTTAAAATAAAGTAGAAATATTCCAAAAATATAAAAAAAAATTATAATTGTTTGATGTCACCAAAATATTAACTTATTTTTGACAACCCTATTTAATGGAGGCGTGTGAGAAGCAAAATAGAATCGGCAACCTCCATTTCGGGACACAAGTGTCTTATCAACTAAACCACGGAGGCCGTCGAACCTTCTATATATCGTTCGATTGTTACTTTGAAATCTTCTTGTAGGATACCGAGGCTGACTCTAAGGTGACGAAGCATCTTTTTTATTTTGTCGTTTACATAGTAAAGGGGACGGTTGTGAAATTTCATATTTGGTTGTCAATATCAAATCAAATATTATGTAACAACATTTGTTTGGAAATTTGATATATACGAGTACGCATTCCATTATAGTAGAGACAGCATCTTTTAAAACTGAAATTTTAAAATAAACCAGTTATTTGTAAATAAAAATAACAACTGAAAAATAAAAAAAAAGTTGTAAATTAGAACTCAAATTGCAGAAGTGAAATTTATGTTAACTGAATTATTTTCTCGAAGCAAAACAGACCATACGTTATTTCGGTTATTTAAAATATGTAAAAACAATGGAGTATCTCAATAGTAAGATAAGCTTTCCAGAAAGAAAAAAATCATTCCTTCTTATATTTTCAAAGCGATACATTCAGTGCAACTTTTCTTCGGTTAAAGAAAAAGATTCCCGAAATCACAAATACGAGTATGTCATGGAAAAGAACATGGTTATGGAAAATCAAATTTGGTTGTCAATGTCACATAATAAACTACGTACAGTACCCGGCGGTAAGTAATACACATCGGACTTAAAAAATATACTGTCGGCCATAATCGGCTTTGTAGAGCGTTGTCTCTGTCGCACGACGCGCTAACAAATGTGTATGAAAGACAGAGACGACGTTCTTCATCGTCTAAGTTAGCCAATTATGGCCGACAGTCTCTCGCTTAAGACCGATGTGTATTATTTACTGCCTGGTACTAATGTCATTTGTCACGAACTTTGGTGTTGCAGTGACAGACATTTATTTACTCAGCGTGCTCAAATCCTTGTACGAGTACATACGTGTATATTTAAGTATAGTATTATGATTTCTTTGACATCAAGTTTCTATTTGAGTAATTTATAACAGAAAAGCAAAAAAATTATATAACCAGAATGCAATTTTCCTCCGTATTCCTCTGACAAATATCGCTTGAAAAGATATTAAATTTTTTAACATTACCAATGAATATACAGCGCAACATTTTTAGCATTACCAATGAATAAACTCAGCGAGCAGCGACGAGATTCTTGGAATATATGTGTTTGCCAGATGTTCACCTCGATGTACTGACTTAGAAATTTCTAGGGCCTCTAATCTGTCCAATTTATTTCCATTACTAGTGATATGTAAGAATTTGGCATCATCGATAGAAAATACATGGTTTTCACGATGACAATGATTAGCCATTAGCAAACACTGTTTGTTCCACTTACTTGTCTCAAGGCTTTCACCTCATCATCAGGGGAGCACAAACAAGACTGATTTATGTTCGAGCTGATACCGACATACACGTTTCTAAAGTAATTGTTCGGGTTGGGGATTGTGGGGGAAGGGAGACAGGATACCACTTCAGCGACCAGTGGCGATATCTTAGGAATATACGAATTTGTATTTATCAGATGTTCATCCCGATGCACTGACTTCGAAATTTCTAGATCTTCTAATCTGTCCAATTTATTTCCGTTACTACTGATACGTAAGAATTTGGCATCATCAATAGAAAAAGTATGGTTTTCACGGTGATAATGATTAGCCATTTCAGAATAAATTAGAGGATTTGTTAAGGCGGATTTGTGTTCACGTAAATAATATACTTCAACTATTATTTTAAAGTTCGCAAAATTGTCAAATATGATAATATTTAGCACAATTATTTCAATTAAAAAAAAAGTTTATTTGGTAACACTTTTATTTAAAAAAATAAATTTACTATCTTAAAAAACCTCGAAGTTAAAATTTGTGTTTTCAATACTGTGTTAATTTTTTTATCTTTCAAAACTATTTTGATTAATACAAAAATTTATATTAAAGTTTAGTTTTAGTTTTATTCTCAATAGATTAATCGATCTAAAATCTCAAAATTTCACTTGAGAGTGCTTCAATCACCCTTAATTGAAAATGTTAAACCAACTTTTGTAACAAACAGCCCTTTAAGTTGTCAATTTGTTTCAATAAATTATTGTTGCCAGTTGAATTCATTTTTACACTAATTTTACTTAACCCATGAATGTTAAAACCGAAAACTAATTCAGTGTTTCTTTATTCAAAAAGGGATTTTATTTTAAAATTTTAGATTAACTTGCATTTAATTAATGCTTTTTCTCAAATACTCTAAATTTTAAACAAATTATGTAAATTTTCTTTGATTTTTACAGCTTTTTATTCCTATACAATATGTAAGTGCTTGTCGAGAACGTTTTAAACTAACGAGGTTTGCGAATATTTTGCTTATTTATGTGCTGACTGTGATAATTTCTATGTAGGAAATACAGGAAGATCTTTTGAAAAGAGATTTCATGAACACAAATCCTCTAATTTATTTTAAAATGGCTAATCATTGTCACCGTGAAAACCACACATTTTTTTGATCGATGATACCAAATTCTTACATATCAGCAGTAACGGAAATAAATTGGACATATTAGATCCCAGAGAAATTTCTAAGTCAGTGCATCGAGGCGAACATCTGGCAAACACATATATTCCAAGAATCTCTCCGATGCTCGGCGAGGTTGTCCCATGCCTCCCCAGTCCCCAACCCGAGTGTTTACCGTTAGAAGCGTTTATCTCGGTAGTAGTTCGAACAGAATTTAGTATTGTTTGTGCTCCCTGATGATGATGTGAAAGCCTTGAAACCGGTAGGGTTATACCGTTACAAAAAGTGGAATAAACAGTGTTTGATAAAACAAATTACAATGTCTTTAAACCTCCACAATGTTAATGCTTTCTTCTTCCTAGTGTCATGTCTGGCAAGCACATATACCCAAGAATATCTCCGCTGCTCACCGAGGTCGTCCCATGCCTTCTTCAACCCCTAGTCCTCAACCCGAATTTACACCGTTAGAAGCGTTTATCTCAGTACCAGTTCGAACTTAATTCGGGCACACAATTTCAATGGATCTGGATTTGTTGCCTTTCATTTGTCGTGTCCCGAGTAAACTAGGTTTTGCCTGTATGTCACTGAGACGATATAGGATAAGTAACAAGTATGTCTAGATGTTGTTAACTTAGAAAATCTTAACTTAAGAAAATATTTATTGAAATGTTATCATTTTTGGAACATTTCTACGTTTTGGAAAACCAATGAAGAAAAGAAAAAAATAATTTGAAGATGAAAGTCTTACGAAATGGTTATAATTTTTTTAATTAAATTTTTACTATCCATGTAAACGTCCTATATGGGTTTTACAATATTGAATAAGCAATTCTAAAAGTTTTTCACCACAAACAGGAAATAAAAATCAACAATGTTTTCACACGAATTCGGTCATAATCTCACTGAAGAACTCACTATAAAATTAAATAACTCGGGGAAAACATTTCAATTTCAAGAAAGAAAATTGAAATTTTATCCCAAGAGAGAGAAAGTACCTTTTTGGAAGCGTTTTATAGCGCTTCTCTGCACTGTAACTTAATTTACACGCAATCACATATTTACGGAACGATAAGGGTATTGTGTAGAAACTTGCGTAGTTTTGAGGAAATAAATCATTAAAACTGGCCAAATATATCGTCTTGCGAGATATCTAATACACTTTTATCCAGCGTAGAATAATAAGTATTGAAATTACTTAATTCATGTCGAATTAAACAGTTTTTGAATCATAGAATACCCACGCGGTGACAATGTATTATATAATACGCTAGAATTTGCTGATTATATAATACATTGCTGACTGTAGGCCGAGCGCAGCACCAGATGAGAATAGTGATGTCGGGTAAACCACTAAAGAACACCGAGGAGTTTGTCTACCTCGGGAGCAAAATAACATGGGACGGTCGGTCTAAGAGCGAGGTCGACAGCCGTATACATCAGGCTAGACTTGCATTTAATAAAAGGTCGAAAATAATAGAATCAAATAATATAGACCTAAAACTAAGAATACTCCTCATCAAGACCTATGTATGGAGTATCTTGATGTACGGCTGCGAGACATGGTGCCTATCCGAAAGAGATAGACGAAGACTAGAGGCTTTTGAGATGTGGTCCTATAGAAGACTTTTAGGAATTTCCTGGAGAGACCGCATCACGAATGAAGAGGTTCTCCAACGAATCGAAGGAGGAAGGCACCTGCTCAGGATCCTGTCCGAAAGGCGTGCAATATGGATCGTTTTGCTAACGATTTTTTTTTAGAGTTCGGAAATGGTTATGTGGAATTTAATTCAAGAAAATATTTCTTAAGTAAATTTAAAAAAAATATTTTTATAATAATTTTAATAATAATATAATACACTTAATAATACGGTATAACCCTACCGGTTTCAAGGCTTTAAGCTCATCATCAGAGGAGCACAAACAAGTCTTATTTGTGCTCCCCTGATGATGAGGTGAAAGCCATGAAACTGATAAGGTTATATACCGTTACAAAAAGTGGAATAAACATTGTTTGATAAAACAAATTACACATTTGAAACTTATTATAAACTGTCACATTTGTTGACTTAGCAAGTGTTTATCCAGGATTAACTTTAAAACTAGAAATCTTTTAGATATAGATAAACTATTATAAATCTGGAAGGTACACAATTGTCACGAATTAAGGCTAGATTTGAAATTATACTATAAGAACTATTCGAAATTATTTCTTAATTTATTAAAGTATTTAAAAAAGGTCTAACGGGGAAATGTTTCAATCAAAAATTCAGTAGACATTTTTGATTGATAGTTTCTTTCCGGAAATAGCCATGGAGGATGTGCAGCAGATGTAACACATATAATTAGTGTGGGATGGATGAAGTTTAGATCAATGACGGGAGTTACATGTGATCCGAAAATGCCAGTAAAGTTAAAAGGAAAAGTATACCAAACGATTGTCAGACCCGCACTCCTCTATGGCTCCGAATGCTGGACGATGTATAACTCTTACTCTCGGCAACTAGAAACTGCTGAAATGCGCATGCTAAGATGGTCAGCTGGTGTGTCCCTAAGAGACAGGAAGCCTAGGTGTTACAGACATCAACAGCAAGATGGAGGAGAGGCGATTGAGATGGTATGGGCACGTTGGACGCAGAGCACCCGATCACATTGTGAACCAGACAATCTCCATGGATCTTCCTCGAATAACAACCAGAGGAAGACCAAATAATTCATGGGTGGTGCAAAAAGATAACCTGATGCGGAGGCACGGTCTGGGGGACGTAGTCTTGGACAGAAGAGCATACAACCTGAGGACGAGGAGAGCTGACCCCAACAGTCTTCGCAGACAATGAGTTGGGATGGAGCCAGGGAGAAGAGTTTCTTTCCGGAAATATAAATTATGATTAACATGTTTTGCAAAACTGATTCTAAAGATTTCGACTTATGGCTAATAAAAATAATGATTCAAATACAACTCAGAAGGCATTTTTCATCACTACACTTATGCCAAAAAATTTAATGATTCAAGTACAACTCAGAAGGCAATTTTCATCACAACACTTATGGGAACAAATATACAATGATTCAAATACAACTCAGAAGGCAACTTTCGCAATATAACAACGTGAACAATCAAATCCATATCGCACAATTCATAATTGGACCTATTCAATTTTATTTCGACTGTTGGAAATAAATCTCAATAGGTTCTGAGTTTTTTTTTTCACTTATATACTATAAAAGGAATCGATGTAGAATTATGTTTACTCAATTATTTATTTAATAGGTTATACATTGATACGTGACTGATGGAAAATATTTGAGCCTTTTGAGATTTGCTGACGATATCGTTATATTCTCACAAAACCTGAATGATCTTCAGCACCAACTGCAAGAATTGGCAGAGGTCAGCAAGGAAGTTGGTTTAAAAATGAATATTTCAAAAACCAAATATATGATGAACGGCTTTGCTACCCCAAAACTAATAAACGTAGATGGAAAGCCGTTAGAACTTGTCCAGGAATATGTGTATCTGGGCCAACTTATTTCCTTTGTAGGTGGCATATCCAAAGAAATAGCACGAAGGACAAAACTGGCGTGGAGCTCATTTGGACGTTTGAACAACATCTTCAAAAGTAATCTCCCAATATCCTTGAAGCGAAGGGTTTACAACCAGTGCATTCTTCCAGTACTTACGTATGGCTGCGAGACATGGACGCTCACAGTAAAGAACACACAAAAGCTCCAGACCGCACAAAGGGGCATAGAGAGATGCATGTTGGGATATACTAAAAGAGACTGAAAACGAAACACCTGGATTCGCAATATAACAAAGGTAGAAGACGTTGTAAAGGTGTGCAAAAGAATGAAGTGGCAATGGGCCGGACACGTAGCCAGAATGTCAGACTCCCGATGGACATCCGAAATAATCCAATGGTACCCAAGAGGCATAAAGAGGCCCAGAAGAAGACCGAAGTCACGCTGGATAGATAAAATCAGAAAACATTGCAGCATCCCATTATATCAACGAGCAAAAAACCGAACTATTTGGAGTTGGGAACTTGGGGAGACCTTCATCCAGCAGTGGATCGACCCTGGTTGACAATGATGATGATGATGATGATGACATTGATACTTATATACCAGTTCTAGTTTACGTGAAAGGAATGTGAACCGAGTAAATAATTATAAACATACAATTTATGTAGCGCCGTTTGGGAAGCCAAGGTATATGGGAACGTAAGAAATAGAATCTCAGTTCATTCGCTTCTCTCGCTTCAGTAGTTTTCGGGCATCCATTTGAGGTGGTCGCATCGCCCGTTTTGTGAACGTCGGCCGATGTTTTTTTTTCATGTTTTCAGCAATAAAATTTCAATTATTATCACTTTTGACATCAAATTTAATTAATTTAAGCGATTGGCTATGAATATTCTTATTTTTTCGATTTTAAATCGCTCATTTTTACGTGTGTGTTGATGTGAATACTACACAGCACCGGATATTGAATACACATCACCGGAACGTGCGGATTTTTTTAGCACAGGAAGGGAAACTTGTCTGCCGATCTGGAGGTTACGGGTTCGATCCCCGCTGGAACTCAGATTTTTTTAAAAATATGATTCCAGTCTGGTTAACATTTAGGGCCTATAAAAACATATTTTGGTTGGTTAGAAGAGATTGCCACATGACAATAAACTCGCCAGGTAAAAAAAAAAGGTTAACAATACAGTAGTTTTGAGAATGGTTGTTATTTAAAATAAATCTACAATTATTTATTTGATCAGTGCATTTGTGCATCTCTTTCCTAAATAAGGTAAATTAAATAAGCAAAAAAAAAACGAGTTTTTGTTTTTAATTAAAAAAGAAAATATCTACAAGAGCTCGGAGGCTGCGTTATGTATATATAATATACAAATATGTAGCTTCAACTCTGTTCCTGTCGTACGATCGATGGAAACATAGTATCTCCCTCGGGAAAGATGGTAGCGGACGTGTTTAGTTGAAATTATATTATTTTTTCCTTCAGGATTATCACGTAGTACACGAAAGGGCTACGGACTCTTCAGCCAAGAATCAATAATCCTGATATGGATATTGAAAAAAATCCAACGAGACAAACAAATGGCTTTTCGGTTTATTTAAAAAAAAAATGGTGCAAAGTACAAAAAACAAACATTCGTTGGTATTTTCAATTATTTAAAAACGTTATTATGTCTTGAATCTTAAAAAAGACGTTTGTTTAACTTTGTGAAATCATATTTTATTTATAAAATAAATAAAACACTTTTATTATTTTATATTGACAACTGTTTTATTTGAATTTACCACTGATTTTAGAGATATTTGTCTTCCTCGTCAGGTTAAGATGTACTCATCTTTCAAGTTTATCTTCAACTGAAGAGGAAAACGGAGGTCTTCGAAACCGGTAGTAAACTCAAATACAGTGGTGAATACAAAATAGAAGTTTTATAATATCCATCCCCTTGGATATCCAGACCCTGGCCTGCCCATAAGATTATTTTCCCCGCCCCATTTAACATTGAATCACAACTCTCCCCACTTCTCTTCCCGTACCTCATTCCTCTTATGCTATTTATACTTGCAGAAGAAGTATATTGTGAGCAATTTAGTTTATCTTTACCTGACGATGAAGACGGAGGCTTTCGAAACCGGTAGTTAACTCAAATACAGTGGTGAATACAAAATAAGAGTTGTATAAAATCCATCCCCTTACATATCTTGATTCTGGTCTGCCCGTAAGATTATTTTTTTCCCCGCCCCATTTACTATTGAATCACATCTCTCCCCACTTCCCCCCCCTACCTCATTCCTCTAATGCTATTTATACTTGCAGAAGAAGTATATTGTGAGCGATTTAGTTTATCTTCACCTGACGATGAAGACGGAGGTCTTCGAAACCGGTAGTAAACTCAAAATAAACCAGCGCTGAACACAAAAATATAAAACACGGGTTTTATTTATTTATTTTATTTCTTTTTTATATAAAACATGGCGCCACAAAGTGAAATTAAAGTCTTTTCGAAGATTCAAGAAATTATTTATTTTATTTAAACCTTTTTTTTTTTTGTATAATTAATGAAGTAATAACCACAGTTTAAGGGACTATATTATAACTGATAAAAACGAGACGAGGCCGCTAACTGAAGACTGTTGTTTTTTTAAATAAATAACGGTACCCTTTTTGGCAGGCTACATTGGATTTAAAATTTTATACCAATATTGTGTTGTAATAATCGAAATTTCAGCCCAAATATCACAGGCAACATTGCTGATGTCAAAAACCTGGTCAAGAATAGATTTAATCGTTTCTGTCCATTACTGAAATAATAATAAAAATACTGATACTCGTATAACAATATATAAAAAGAATGAGAAATGATCGAGTAAGGCATCGATTGGGTAGCGATGAGATATCAGAGAGGTCACGAAAATAAAAATTACTTTCGTGCACAAAGGGAATAAAACACATTTGCTGAGAAAAAAACTAGTAGTTTTATTTACGGCCACGTGAACATGCATCAACAAGATATGAGGTCCACAGGGGGTAGCGAAGTCTTTATATTTTATTTTTCTTCAGCGGGGTTAAAACGGTTGATAAACAATGGAGTAAAATATACCTTTTGTAATTTATTTTTATCAAACACCGTTTATTCCACTTCTTTGTAACGGTATAACCCTACAGATTTCAAGGCTTTCACCTCAACTTCAGGGGAGCACAAACAAGACTGTGATCCCCTGAAGATGAGATTTTATCGAGATGCTTTACTGATACGTCGTGATGATAATGATTGTTTTGTATTTAAAATAAAATAAGTCGATTCAGGAATGCGGAAAGTGAGAGTGAATAATCGATAAATAGTAAACAGCAATGAATGGTCAAGTGAATAGTAATCTTTATTTGTCGATAAGTAGGTATTTATAGATGTGCGTGAATGCGCCCGCGATATATACTTTATCTCACTCCTGCGCGTGCCGAGGTGTTTGCAGACGTTGCTAATAATATAGTGGGTAGAATATTTATTGCCGAAACGGTGAGACAACGCGATGCCTTATCTTTCTACCGTGGAATGCAACGTAAATATTATTTGCGTTTAAACAATATTGACGTTCTGGTATGTGACCTTTGTACATATCCAAAGGTTGATTCATCGGTCGTTGACCGTGCGTGTTGACAATATTTACGACGACGACGGTATCCCCTACAAGGTGAAAGCTTTGAAACCGGTAGGGTTATACCGTTACAAAAAAAATGGAATAAACAATGTTTGATAAAAATAAATTACAATGTCTTTAAACCTCCACAACGTTAATGCCTTAACTATAAACAACAAAATATACCTATTTGTCGAAAGGGGATGTTTTAAGTAAAATAAAAAAAGGAATAAAGCCATGATTTGGACGTGAGTAACTTCTGAAGGAGTTACAAAACAGTATGTATAACGAGATTTTTGAGTATGAATGAGATAAAGGCTATATATATTAGAAAAAGAATATTTGATTTATATTCCAGTTTTAAACATTCTGGAATATAAATCATACATATATATTAATTTATAGCATTCTATCGATACCGTTTCGTATGGATTTATCTAGAGGCGCATTTGAGCAACATTTTTCTAAATTCTAAAACAAAACGCTCTTAATATGATATTGAATTAAGAACCACTGATTTACTCGTCATCTATTTGTTTTTGTACTTTCTTGCAATCAAACCCAATTTGTAGCATTATTTTGTTTGATATATTTCTGCAAATATTTGAATTCTGCTTTTACTTCTGTAACGATGGTCGTTATCAATGTAGCGTGTGTCCTATTAGAACGTGCTGATGATTTTGATATCGACATCGCTATCTTCGTTTTAGTCGATCTGCGTTACTTCTCGTTCAGAGTCATCAATATAGCGGATTGCTTATCTCTATAAGTCATGATGATCTTGATTTGTATTCGATGAATATAGACTCAGGAATGCGGATATAAAACGATAAGTGGACAGCGGGTAAAATAAATAACAAGTCTTGACAGTTGAATGAATGACAATAATAATATGTTTATTTCTCGGCGTCCGAGTAATTTATACCAATGAGTGAATACATTCGCGATACATATCTGCCTTGCTCTAGCGCATGAACTGGCGGTAGGTTAATTATTTATATTTGGAGATGGCTAGCCAATTCGCAGACGTTGTAAATAGTAAATATTGTTGTTGTTCATAGTGTGTGACAATCATTGAATTCTTCATCGGTCATTGCCCCTGTATGTTTACTATCTTACAATAATTAATTTAATTTAATTGTGTTTAACAATTCACTTATTCATTTTGACAATTATTTATTTATTTATTTATTTAGGTAGGTATTCCTACACTTCTAATGAATCAAATTTCTACCCTATTCGTTTTTATTCCATTCAATATATTGTCTCAATTACAACATTTTTCGAGATATCTGAGATTAAAGGATATGTTCCACTGTATAAACACGGAATTTAATTATGAATAAATGTAATTACACTTTCAACTGCAATCACGTCAAATTGTATTCATCAAAGCCATGCACAGCACAACCGCAGGTAGTCTGGCTTGTGTGAGATAGGAAGGGGTGCAAATTGCACTCGCTGTGAACACGGCTATTGAAATACCTCAAAACTGTATTCTAATTACATATTTTTTATTGCAACCCTGTATTTAAAACCTATTTTATACGTACAGACGTTATTTTCATGAAATTGAATCGCTAAAAATATTTTACGCAAAAAATGTCATTAACACAAGTCGTTGAAACAATGACCTTTTTACAAATCCTTTACTGAAAAATACAACGCTTTATGAACAATTTGAATCCTGTGCAATTATTTCCAGCTCATGGATATACAATGCATGATAGAATGAAATAAAAAAACATTTTCATACATTTCTTTAGAATGATTTAATTTATGTTTCAATTCTACCGAAAAAATATTAAAAATTTTTGTTTTCTACAAACACAAAGGATATCAGTATTACGTCATTTTCAATTGTTTGTCAAGCAAACCAGATTTCAGCCTGGGAACCACAGTGTTGAATGGCAGCGTTTGGAGTAACCTCTAATGTGTACTCTGGCACATTGTCATACAATTTTACGGCTCCTGACAGCTTTCTTCGACTTTTTGTTTTTATAGCATCCCAAAATCTTTACAATAAAGAGCTCATTATACTCGTTTATTATCGTGGTATTTCTCTCTTAGGAGTCAATTCATTTAATTCCCTGACGAATCCAAAATAATGTCAACCAAAATCTCTTTTTTTTGATCTTATCACCTTGGATTTTTTGGCCCATGGTGATCCCAGACGGCGTCTCTTCACCGAATCCCTTTTAGACACATTTAGATCATGGTACAAAATTATGGTTCCAAACTCCGTGACAATTGACTCAATTTTTTTCTTTTTCTTTCCAAGTATAATATAAAAAAAATCACTGCAACATCAACACGTCGTTTCCTTTGAACATCAAAGAGTTTTGGTATCCGTCTTTCGCTCACTTATTTCTGCCAAGAAGATTGTGCAGAATTCGAAGCACCGAGGGGCTGGAAAACCCACACATAATTGTTTTGACTAATTATTTTAGTCTCCTCTCTCTTGAACCACATTTACACTATAGTGCTTCTGCCGACAGACAGTAGTCTGGTTCCAGTTTTAATGTTTTAATGCTCCATCAACTTTTTTTCCTTTCCCTACGCGTCTTTTGGCATTCCTCGTAACTTTCCGATCATCCGAGAAAAAATACTTACTAAAAAAGCAAAATTCTTCAACTCTTATCTAAATATTGTAATATATTATTATTTTCGAATTACCTTTGATTTTAACTTTTTGAATATTAATTTTAAATATATTTTTGAGCGATATTTAAAACAGTGTTTAGTTAGGATGGTATTGAAAAAATACATTAAAGTGAGGAAGTTATGAACTTTCATATATTTAAGAAAGTGTTTAGTTAGGATGATATTGGAATAATACATTAAAGTGAGGAAGTTATGAACTTTCATATATTTAAGAAAGTGTTTAGTTAGGATGATATTGGAATAGTACATTAAAGTGAGAAAGTTATGGACTTTCATATATTTAAGAAAGTGTTAAGTTAGGATGATATTGAAATAATACATTAAAGTGAGAAAGTTATGAACTTTCATATATTTAAGAAAGTGTTTAGTTAGGATGGTATTGAAATAATACATTAAAGTGAGGAAGTTATGAACTTTCATATATTTAAGAAAGTGTTTAGTTAGGATGGTATTGAAATAATGTAATACATTAAAGTGAGGAAGTTATGAACTTTCATAAATTTAAGAAAGTGTTTAGTTAGGATGATATTGAAATAATACATTAAAGTGAGGAAGTTATGAACTTTCATATATTTAAGAAAGTGTTTAGTTAGGATGATATTGAAATAATACATTAAAGTGAGGAAGTTATGAACTTTCATATATTTAAGAAAGTGTTTAGTTAGGATGGTATTGAAATAATACATTAAAGTGAGGAAGTTATGAACTTTCATATATTTAAGAAAGTGTTTAGTTAGGATGGTATTGAAATAATGTAATACATTAAAGTGAGGAAGTTATGAACTTTCATAAATTTAAGAAAGTGTTTAGTTAGGATGATATTGAAATAATACATTAAAGTGAGGAAGTTATGAACTTTCATATATTTAAGAAAGTGTTTAGTTAGGATGATATTGTAATAATACGAGTACAATAAAGTGAGGAAATTATGAACTTTCATATATTTAAGAAAGTGTTTAGTTAGGATGGTATTGAAATAATACATTAAAGTGAGGAAGTTATGAACTTTCATAAATTTAACAAAGTGTTTAGTTAGGATGATATTGAAATAATACATTAAAGTGAGGAAGTTATGAACTTTCATATATTTAAGAAAGTGTTTAGTAAGGATGATATTGGAATAATACGAGTACATTAAAGTGAGGAAATTATGAACTTTCATATATTTAAGAAAGTGTTTAGTTAGGATGATATTGAAATAATACATTAAAGTGAGGAAGCTATGAACTTTCATATATTAAAGAAAGTGTTTAGTTAGGATGGTATTGAAATAATACATTAAAGTGAGGAAGTTATGAACTTTCATATATTTAAGAAAGTGTTGAGTAAGGATGATATTGGAATAATACGAGTACATTAAAGTGAGGAAATTATGAACTTTCATATATTTAAGAAAGTTCATTGATACTAAAGTTTGAACTCGCCAGCCAACTTGTCTTAGTCGAAATGCCATGGAATTACGTGATGAACGAAGTTTAGCAACCTTCCAAAAAAAAAAAAGAAAAACATAGTTGTATAAAAGCTACACTACGAATGGTTAAGTGTCACGAAAATTCCAGAAAAGTTTCAAGATAAGATAATTAAAAGAAGCCACAGTAATGGAAAACGATAGAAAAATAATGGAGTGTATCTATTCAAACTTCATTGAAATCGTTGAAAACAATATTAAAAGACAATTGGATCAGTTCATTGCATATTTCATGTGCTTGAAATAAATATATAGTACTCTTTTATCGGTTTAACGTTTTTATTATTCAAGTATTGGAAAATGCAACAATAGAAATTAATATCATTTTTATTCACTTTTTTAGATACTATTGTATTTTGATCATTGAAATTGAGAATATTACTTTAATTAAAATCCAATTTAAGCACCATAGTTATAACCAGGTTTTAAGCGAATATTTTATTTACTTAACTTTCTTTTTTATATACGTAAAGCCCTTTAAGATTTCTTGCCAAGTGATTGAATTATTGACTAATGTTCATTTTATGTAATTTATACAAGAAGTGAGAAAATTTATTTGTTATCTTCAAATAAATAAGTAAATTGATTTAATTTTAATTGAATACAAGTTGAGAGATTTTCAAAACTTTTACCACCCATAGAGGCCTAAAGAGGAAATAAACTGGAACATTTTTTAATGCAATTAAATTGTATAAGAGATGTGAATAAAACGATCTTAGAATGAATGTTGCGTATATCAAAATTCAAGTGATTGAAAAATGTGAAAGGAAACTAAATATGATATATGGGTTAACAATGCACGATAAGAGCGAATTTAAGAACTCTACTGTAGGGAATACCGTCGTCCCTAAATATTGTCAACACGCACGGTCAACGACCGACGAACCAACCTTCGGACATGTACAAAGGTCGCATACCAGAACACTAATATTGTTTACACGCAAATAATATTTACGTTACATTCCACGGTGGAAAGAGAACGCATCGCGTTGTCTCACCGTTTTCGCCAATAAATATTCTACCCACTATATTATCCGCAACGTCTGCAAACACCTCTGCACGCGCAGGAGTGAGATAAAGTATATATTGCGGGCGCATTCACGCACATCTATAAATACCTACTTATCGACAAATAAAGATTACTATTCACTTGACCATTCATTGCTGTTTACTATTCATTGATTGTTCACTCTCACTTTTCCGCATTCCTGAATCGACGTATTTTATTTTAAATACAAAACAATCATAATCATCACGACGTACTAGTAAAGCATCCCGCTAAACTACCATTGGGGTTGTATTTTATCAGAATATGAAATAATTATGGGAGATGTTGAACGGTGAGTAGGGATAGAAAACAAAGTCAATGGGACACTTTAACACATAAATCATATTCGAACTTGACAGTATCAAAATATGCGAACTCGAACCGGAAAGGAAACAAATAAATACTGTAGAAATACGAGAAATATATGAAGGGTCTTTTAAAATGAATGTTTTTTTTTTAATTCTTGGATAAAACACAAATGACGTCGCGAACTTGCCTCGGTATTGTGTCATTTGAGAAGTGTAATGAATGGCATTTATAAAAATGAAGTCGTATACAATACAACAACGCGTACAAATTGTTGAATTATTTTATGTATTGTAATCTCCGGAAACGGTGATGTTAATTGGCCACCGAGATCATGTGATCTGACAGTGTTAGACAATTTTTTCTGGGGTTACGTGAAAAACCAGATCTATAAGAATGACCCCCGATCAATTACTGAGCTGAAGGACGAAATTATTCGCGTTATTGGTGAGTCAGAACCGCAAATTATGCTTAAATGTCATCGAAATTTTTTGCGAAAGAGTGGACATCTGTGGAGATGCAAGAGGTGGACATTTGGCGGATATTGTTTTTTGTGTTTAAATGTCATAAATTGTACTTCAATTACCTATCAAATGTTTTTTGAAATCAAAGATAATTGTGTGTTTTTTTCAAGAATTAAAAAATTGGAATTAAATGAAAAACGCTCTATTTGAAAAACCCTTTATTTAATTAAATTTTCATTATGTCAGCAAAAACTTAAAAAGAAAGCTTTTACAGTTTTCAAATAAATCTAAATTTTGACAATATTTTCATTTAAACAAGCTAATAAACATCTTATTTGAAGATAACTTATGTTATAAATTGTGATTTCACTTAACCAAAGAACTTAAATTAAAAAACAGGGATAGTTATATTGAAAATAACTTTTAAATAATAATCAAAAAACTCATTAACTTCAAAATTGGTTAAAATACAAATAAGAATTGAAATTTTCCCTTTTATTGAACCACAAATCATCGAAATTCTTAAAATAGGAAAAACAGACTGTCTAAATTTAGTAAGTAACCCATCTGAATCGGTTTTGATTGCGTAGCCAAATTATTTGAACAGAAATCTTGAGTTCAATACATAAATCATTATTTTCTTTGACGCTTATCTACAGTCGAAAGTTTTGACTGTCGTCAAGTGAATTAAATCATTTCTAGCTAATAAAATAGCCTGTAGAAGGACTCCAACATTATGTCCTGTTAGAAATCTAAGTGAGATAAGAGCCTGTTGAAGGACTCCAACATTATATCCTGTTAGAAATCTAAGTGAGATTAGAGCCTGTAGAAGGACTCCAACATTATCTCCTGTTAGACATCTAAGTGAGATTAGAGCCTGTAGAAGGACTCCAACATTATCTCCTGTTAGACATCTAAGTGAGATTAGAGCCTGTAGAAGGACTCCAACATTATCTCCTGTTAGAAATCTAAGTGAGATTAGAGCCTGTAGAAGCACTCTAACATTATCTCCTGTTAGACATCTAAGTGAGATAAGAGCCTGTTGAAGGACTCCAACATTATCTCCTGTTAGAAATCTAAGTGAGATTAGAGCCTGTAGAAGGACTCCAACATTATCTCCTGTTAGAAATCTAAGTGAGATTAGAGCCTGTAGAAGGACTCCAACATTATCTCCTGTTAGACATCTAAGTGAGATAAGAGCCTGTTGAAGAACTCCAACATTATGTCATGTTAGCTATCTAAGTGAGAAAAGAGTTTTTTTTCTTTAGTAATTAACATTATAGAAAATAAAAAAAAAAATAATAAGATTAATAATAAAGGAAGGAATGTTAAGATGGTTTAGTTTTCATCTTGAGATAATGAATAACTAAGCAAGTATACAAGTCAAAAGTGTATAACACGTGCGTGGAAGAGGTAGACTGAAAAAAAACATGGCTGCATCAATTGGACCAAATTTTGAAATAATGTAAAGTGAAAGGTATAATCAATAATTACTAAAGAATGTAAAAGGATTCACACCTCCTCTTTCCATATTTGTATCATTTAATGTAATTAGTGGAATAAAAATGATTTAAGAATTAAAAGATTATATAGGAAGAAACTATTACATTACATATTTCAGTATTCTAGAAATTCAGAAGAAAGAATCATTGCCGTTTTTTTTATTTTTGTGTTATGATCAATTTGATTTTAAGGATGCAAAGTTTTTACTTAAAAATATTGAAATGCAAACAACTGTTCACTTATGTATTTTATATTATTTATGGTTAATGCATTAATTTGTACTTTACTTAGAGGAGAAAAGTATAAATAACTGCACCTGATCATCCAAGGTAAAATAGAGGGTCAAAGAGGTATTTGCAGGAGGCAAATTTCCTGGCTCCGCAATATACGTGACTGGACTGGTATAAGGAGCGTTGGGGATCTTTTTCGGGCTGCCGGGGACAAAGATGCCTACTCTCAGGTGATAGTTAACGTTGGAGGGGACCTGACATGACACTAGGAAGAAGAAAGCATTAACATTGTGGAGGTATAAAGACATTGCAATTTGTTTTATCAAACACTGTTTATTCCACTTTTTGTAACGGTATAACCCTACCGGTTTCAAGGCTTTCACATCATCATCAGGGAGCACAAACAATACTAAATTCTGTTCGAACTACTACCGAGATAAACGCTTCTAACGGTAAACACTCGGGTTGGGGACTGGGGAGGCATGGGACAACCTCGCCGAGCATCGGAGAGATTCTTGGAATATATGTGTTTGCCAGATGTTCGCCTCGATGTACTGACTTAGAAATTTCTAGGGCCTCTAATCTGTCCAATTTATTTTCGTTACTACTGATATGTAAGAATTTGGCATCATCGATTGAAAATGTATGGTTTTCACAGTGACAATGATTAGCCATTTCAGAATAAATTAGAGGATTCAAAAAAGTTTGTTTTATCAAACACTGTTCAATAACACTTTTTTGTAACGTTTTTTGCTCCCCCGATGAAGAGGTTAAAGCCTTGAAACCTGTAGGGTTATACCGTTACAAAAAAATGTCATAAATAATGTTTGATAAAACAAATTACAATATTTAATTTTTATTTAATATCATCGACTTATACATAGATAAATACGTTTATAAAGTTATATAAATTTAAAAAAATCAAATATTATTTCTTATGGAAATTATTAACAAATTCGATTTAATTACATTTTTTAGTCTTCTTTCTGATGTTAACTTGTAACTTTTTTCATTAAATGTCTGATATTTAAAATTTGAAAAGTTTCAAATGAAATCTCTACAGCACTAAAAAAACAATTCGAAAGAAACAGAGTATTTCTTAGAAGGTGGATCGATTTAAATGTTCTGTTCAACGGTTCAATTATAAATCCTAAAAAAATAGTTCAATAAGTTACTTAAGTTTTTTGAACTATTCAAAGTTTGAGGGAAGTTAAAAGTCTAAAAAAAATTTAAGGTAAATTTAAATCAGTCAAATGAAGTAGAAAAAATATATCTTGAGACTTCTACGGTTCTTCGTATCAGTTGTACAAAGTCTTTTGAAATGTTGTACTGCGTGGTTTTGCTTATAATGTCGATGTTTTGAAACGTTTCAACTATCATCTTTAGGACTTGTTCGTAGTTGAAGTTAACTACGAACAAGCGTTGAGACGAAGACGAAGACTGCAGCGATTTTGAAACGTTGTTATCATAAACCAAACCACGCAGTACAACATTCTGAAAAGCCTTCTTCAACTGAATGTTTGAATTATTTAGTCAAGTCATGATACTAAAATTCAAATGTTTCATTTTATTAAATTTTTCAATCTATATGAACACAAATACTCACAGTATAGTATTGACATATAGGTTTTAGACAAACACACTAAAAAACAGATGCGTGAGACTCTCTCGCGCGGTAGAAGTGAAACTTCTTAGCTCCTTGGAAAAGTTGATTTTATGCATTGCTTTTTTTCCATTTGTTAACGATTTTTTTATGATTGGGAAATGGTTATGTGGAATTTAATTCAAGAAAATCTCTCTTAATTAAATTTAAAAAAATATTTTTAATAATAAATTATATTAATTTTAATAATAATATAATACACTTAATAATATAAAATTTATAATTTTAAATATTAAATATATTAATATTTTTATTTTACATTTTATTATAAAATGAAGAATTTTTAGATAATTATTTAATGAACTATTTTTTATTATATAATTTTTTTAATACAATAATATAATATTAATAATATTAATATGTTATATTATTAATTACTGATAATATATTAATAATTTAATTATTAATATTATAGTTATTAATATTATAATAACATACATATATTATTATAATTATATATAAAATAAATATTTAATAAAATAAAATAATTTAATATAAAATAAAATTTATAATTATTAAATATATTCATATAAATATAATTTATAACAAAAAATACTATTATTATTTATTTTTTATAATGAAAAATAATAATTTTAATAATAAATAACAATTTTAATAATAATATAATACACTTAATTATATTGAAATATTATTAATAAATAATTATTAATATTAAAAAAATTATTAACAACAATTTATTAAAAAATTTAATATTTAATAATGATTAATATTAATTTAATAATAATAAAATAATAATATAATACACCGTTTCACTTTTCGTGACGTTCAGGTCAATTTGCCCTACCGCGCCAATAGAAGTTTCACTTCAAAAATATAAACTCAAAGTGACGCAAACTGTCATGTAGAGAAGAACGCTGATGATAGGTGGGCCCAGAAAGTGCTGGAGTAGTGACTAAGAACAAAGAAAACAAACGTGAGAAGACCCTAGCAAGATGGTCACATGACATCAGAAAAGGAAACGATAGCAATATTAAGCAATGTGCTAGTGATAAAAAAGGGAGGAATGAAGATATTTATTTCCATCAATGGAGGCAACCGATGATGATAGTGAATATTTTCATCACTCTATTTTGAGTAAAAAAAAATAATTCATTATTTTCGTCTTCGGCAATGGAAGTTTCAACAAAAAACTTTTATCCTGTCATCTCGTCCCTTTACCCTGTTGCAATTTATGTAGCCTCCGGATTGATTTGCAAACCTTATGTTGTGGGGATGTGAGAAAAAAGGAAGCCTTAAAAAATAGAGGAAATTTGAACCTCTTGAAATTGGGAAGAAATCCCATTTAGCTATACGAGTACATAGGACTTCCACCGACCCGTTGGATTTTATGGTTACCAGATATTGTTTTTAAACTTTTTTATGGCTCCTAAGATTTTTACTTTTAAATCAATTTAGTATTTATATTGTAGAACGCCCGTTTTATCACATCATTATTTGACACTTAAATATGAAAAGAAATCTACAAAATAACTTAAATTAAAGTGACAGATTTGTTTCGCTTTACAAAAAGTATTATCACAAACTGTTTGACAATATTTTTTCAAGTTAAACTTATCTGTCACTATAAATTAAGTAAATGTGTAGATTTTTACACATGTAAGTGTCAAATCATTCTATGACTCCCTAATTCTTCAAAGGCTAGAATTAATAGTTTTTTTTCATATCTCTCCGTTGTTTATTTTTATATATTTATTTTCTCAAAACAGGCTTAGCCTAATTACTTTGAGAAATACAAGAAATGTTAACATTAAAAATAAAGATAAATTATATAGAATTAAAAAAATTATACAAAATAAATAATAATGTATATGCATACATATAACATGTGTTATACACACAAACATACACATATATTCAAAGTCACTTAAGTACGTTGATGAGTGCTTTCTAAAGCTCTCAATCTTGGAAGAAAATTAAATTTTGCTTTTGGTAATGTGATATGACATATGTCAATATCCGAAGCAGTCCCTTTCAAAAGAGTTAAGACCCTTCTAACAGGCATAACGGCTGGAAGACCCGTTATTGCGTATGTTATTGAGAACAGTTCTTGCCGGCGCAGTCTAGTGTAATTGTTAGGAACATTAAACGCCAATCTTTGTAGTAATGCTGGACAGCTCACAACTCCTCGAACGAGTTTGATAACGTATACCAGGAGACGCAGATCTCTTCTTATGCTCAAGGAGTTATACCCGAGTATGCTCAGCAGAAACTGAGTAGGATAAAGCTATGGATAGACACCAAACTCACTCATACAGAGATATCGTAGATATTGTTTTGTACTTTCTCCACTATGAGTGAGTTCTGCGCCCCCACCGGGCTCCAAATGCGAGCATCGCTTTCTAGTTGGTTACGGATCAATTAATTAAACAACGTTTTGAGCATCATTTGATGCTCTGAGCTTTTGTTAGTGTCACCGCTACCCTTTTCCTATTCTGGTGTGAATCTAGCAGAAGGGACAGCCCAATCGTTAAAGTATGCATGTATTAAATTTACAAATCAATGTGCAATCGCACTGAAAGGGAACTTAATTTGTTCATAGAGAAAGTGTGGATGACAAAGGGCAAACGTCAACATCTAACAATTTCATCACGACGAGAAGGCAGGAAATAAATGTGATATATGTTTTTGAGATGGACGAGTAGCATTGGAAGCGGATGCTGTGTATCCCATGGACCTTAAGGCGCACCGTCTCTATTACACTAGAATTAGAAATTACTGAAAGACTTTCGATAACATGCAGAGAAAAAATCGTTACGTACTTTGAGCATGTTGCTAGAAAGAATGATGAAAGTCTGAAAAAGCTGGTAATCATGGGGGCAGTTGAGGGAAGGTGAGCTTTAAAAAGGTATCACACGAGATGGAAGGTTCAAATAAAGTAAACAGGGTCCACTTTAAGCGCTGTATTCAACATGCCCCAGGATCTGGATAAATTGAGACAGGCGGTGCGCCGAGTTTGAGACATGACAAAGGACCACGATACTCGGCTCTGAGCGCACGATAAAGATGTATTTGCCAAAACAATAACCTACGTACATTTATCAATTTATAGGAGAAATATTTCCAAAAATGTAGATATGGAAAGTTAAAAAACATGCCGCAAATATCAGAGGAAAAAATAGTTTTTTTCTAGTTGTAGCGTTTACACTGAAAGTTTATGTTTACTTAAATATAATTAAAAATTATAATATTTTATCCACTTGAAAATATATATTGAATCCAACCAGTTTCAAGTTATATATGACTCACGTTCAGGGTATTTAGTTCAGAGTCCCTCTGTAGATGAATCACATATGACTTGAAATTAGTTAAGTTAAATATGATATATATTTTCAAGTGAATAAAACAGAGTTTCAATTTTTAATTACATTTGAACGAAAAATATATTTATCCTCATTTTCAAATGCCACAGTAAAACGATATCGCAACTTGACCCATTTTATGTGCAAAGCGAATCAGAATACAGAAAATTTCATTAAATTAATGAACCGAAAAGTATGCTCTCTTGAGACCAATAAAATGCTTTTTTATTCATCAAAGTAGACATTTCTCACCATGGTCGACATAACAAACGAGACCATTCTAAACATATTGGTCTCGTAGCGTAGAGATGTTGAACACACGTGCGAAATACTTATACGTATTATGGAATAGTGTTTGCTTAGTGACATTCCTTAGCGATATATGGATTGACTTACATATTACATGTTTCTTTTGCGAATAAATGTTGAGTTTGTAATGGATTCGATAAGTTCTTAATTTTAATAATTATATTATTTATCTTTGAGGAAAATTCAAACTCTATTATTAATAATTTGATTCGGACTTTACAGGTGAGTTTTTTTTTATTAAATTCTATAAACTGTTTTCAAATAGTATGTTTTTTTTTTATCAATTTATTTCCTAAACATAGCCAATTTACATCTCAAATTCATTCTCTGGCACTACCATCAAGAGGAAGGGAAGATGCAGACTCAGCAGATACACATGACACGCATGGCAACTAATGAAATGTTCACCATCCCTAGAGTTAAAACCTCTTTTGCCCAAAGGCAATATGCTTATTTGGCTCCCATTACATACAATGGCGTGCCGACTTCAATAAAGGTAAAGGTAGGAAAACCATTTAGACAGTCGATCGGAGCGTGGTTGGTATTGCGACAGGATTTTGAGTACTTGGGCTTTCAGGATGAATGACGAGTGGAAGGGATTTATGTGAGATTCGTGATTGTGTGCGGTATAGTGTGGGATGAATATTTTTGGTCTTTCTGGAGTGATGATGTGTGAGGAGTTTAATTTCGCAAGATATTTCCAGTTGTAGTTGAGTGTCACTGTCAGGTTGATGAGAGCGTGCAACGGGGTTTTGTTTCTGTGTAATCAAAAATCGGAAAGAAGTATCGATTTATTTTTTTCATGCTAAATATCCTCAGTGAGATACAGGCAAACGCCTAGTTTACTGGGGATACGACAAATGAAAGGCAACAAACCCAGATCCATTAAAATTGTATGTCCAAATCAAATTATCTGTTGTTTTTCTCAAATTGTGTATATTTCTTGTCATGTGTAATAATAAATAAATAAAATAAATTTGACACATAAACATTTTAGGCGAGCTGTTTCCTTATGATATGTTAACATGTATAAGTAACCTGTTTTACCTCTTCAATGATCTTTTTTATTTTAATTATCTTCTGTATATTGTTAAACATGGTTCATCTGACGGGCTTATGGCTATGCATAATTTTAATTCCAGCCAAACAGTTGTTCATCTTGGATACAACAATAAACTATTTTATCTATGACAGACTTGACAAAATAAACGATATAATATATTAGTTTAAATTAAAATTTTAAAAATACTGTTTTGTCATATCCTTGAAGCGACTAACGTATGGCTGCGAAACATAGACGCTCACAGTAAAGAATACACAAAAGCTCCAGACCGTTCAAAGGGGCATGGAGAGATGCATGTTGGGATATACTAAAAGATACCGTAAACGAAATACTTGGAATCGCAATATTACAAAGGTAGAAGACGTTATAAAAGTGTGCAAAAGAATGAAGTGGCAATGGGCAGGACACGTAGCCAGAATGTCAGACTCCCGATGGACATCCGAAATAATCCAATGTGAGATACAGGCAAAAGCCTAGTTTACTGGGGATAAGACAAATGAATGGCAACAAACCCAGATCCATTAGAATTGTGTTTCCAAATTAAATTACTTGTTGTTTTTTCGCAAATTATGTATATTTATTGCCACGTGAAAAATAAATAAATAAATAAGAAATATCTCATTTAATTTTTTTAAATAATAAGTGTTTCTTTTATTGAAAAAATTTAAAAAAAAACTATTTTATTAGGTGTTAACATAAGTGAAGTTTGTTTTTTTCCAAATTTAAAATGAGCACCAAAAGTAAAACAAAATGGTAAAGGTTATACGTCATTCGAAAGATAATTTTCTGCTCTACAAGATATTGTGTTGGCTTTTACGTTACATATATTATTTTATATGATTACAAGCCTTCAAAATGGAAAGTCAAGTAGACGAAATTGAGCATTGTCGACACCTCCAACGTTTATTGTTTGTTTTTGTGTTTAAATGTCATACATTATACTTCAATGACCAATATATAGTTTTTTGAAATCAAAGAAAATTGTGTATTTTATTCAAGAATTAAAAAATCACAATAAAAAAGACGCTAAATTTGAAAGACCCTTTACTTTTACTAGACCTATAAATATATAAATACATATACCATCACACAGTCTCCATATCGAGAAAGGCAAAAAGAAGAGCGCCAAATTTTCCTATCGCTACAAACATTTTTCAGCTTTTCTACATACATACATACTCCTTCTCAAACATGTCCTACCATTCCTCTGACTTTTTACATTTTCTTTTTTCAAAATTAAGTACGCTTGATCTTATCATACTTTCCTTGATCTTCTTCTACATTGCTTTTCACTCACATTTGCACTGTACATTTATTTTGTAAGCATTTCTTTGTTCATTCGTTCCACGTGCCCAAACCGTCTCAGAGTGGTCCTCTTCATCTTACTCAACACATCAGCTTTAAGTTCACACACATTACATATGTTATAAATAAACAAAATTAGCCGAAGTGCGTGAATGTCTTGTGACCAAAGTAGGAAAATATGTATATGACAATAATTAGAACAAAAGTAGGAAAATACGTAAACGACAATGATAAGAACAGAAGTATAAAGTCTACATAAAATCTTAAAATATATAACAACAATATATTACAATCGTTATGTCCATAAGATCTTTATAGAGAGTAGCTATCATCCAAAGCAATATCAAAAGGATTCTTGAAAATTTCCAAAGCAAACGTTCATTACAAAGAAATAACTTTGCAGGTAACATTCTCAGAAAAATTTAATGAAATGTACTCTGAATTTTTCGAGTTCCAAACCTCATCTTATTAAAAAACAGATGCGTGAGACTCTCGCGTGGTAGAAGTGAAACTTCTTAGCTCCTAGGAAAAGTTGATTTAATGCATTGCTTTTTTTCCATTTGTTAAAGATTTTTTTTATTACTAGGAAATGGTTATGAGGAATTTAATTCAAGAAAATCTCTCTAAATTACATTTAAAAAAATATTTTTTACTTTTAATAAAACTCGTTATATATCATAATATATCACTTAATAATATTAAACATATATTTTTTATAATTAAATAAATAATTTTAGTTATGTTAGTATTAAATTAATTATTTTTAAATAATTATTTATTTAAAATAAAGTAGAATAATTTTATATAAAATAAAATAAATAATTATTAAATACAATATATTAATATAAAAATACAATGTCACAAAAAATATATTTATTTTTTTATTTTTAATAATATTTAATATGTAATAATTTTAATAATAATTTTAATAACACATTTAATAATATTAAAAGAATATTAATCATTATAAACAATAATAAATAATTATTAATATTATAATAATTAATAATTGTTTATAAAAAAAATAAAATATTTAATAATAATAAATAATAATTTAATAATAATAACTTCACTTTTCGTGACGTTCAGACCAATTTGCCCTACTGCGCCTATAGATGTTTCACTTCAAAAAATATATATAAAAAAACGTTTTTTTTTTCGAATAACATATTTTTTATTTTAAATGTTGATTTTTGTCATATCGGTTATGTATACTTATTTTTGAAATATATTTTAGGAGACGCCAGCTAATAATTCTTGTATCTTTATAATATTAAATAAAAAAAAAGGACGAGTTTGAGAGGGGGCACATACGAGTATGACTCAGTACAAGATCATGGGAAAGGCCTATATCACTTATATTATATAAAATAATATAATATAATCAAGACAGGTTTATAATAACCTTGTTGATGATTATTTGGAAATATAATCACATCACAAAAAAAAAACTGTAAAGGATATAAAACAGGAAATCAATCCCTTTATGGTAGATTTCTTTAAAAACAGACATAAACCTGAGGCAGAGCATCTCAGAGCTTATAAAATCTGAGAAAGACCGGAAATCAACTAAGGATCTCATTAGAACAGTTAACAACTGTAAACGAAGAAATGATAGGAAATATGGTCAACTAAATCAGCTGAGGAGATATGACATAGACGGAAAAATCTTCAGTAATTTTAGAAACGAAAAAGTTTGTCGTGTCCTGTCGTAGAAAAAGAGTTCATCTATTCTAGAACGGCTGGTAATGATTAGGGTGTGTCAATAAATCGTACTGGTATACAAACAATTTCGTGACAAGTTTACTTTGCAATGCAATATATCGAAATAGTTTTCTGAGAACACAATACTCGTACGAGGTACATAAATCATTATCACGAGAACACGACTTTATACAAATATTTTCATTTATAATAATTGTACCTATGTAAAGGTTAAACTGTTTTTAAATAGATCTGGGATTTATTGTTTCATCTGACCGTTTTCAAGATGGCTCCGAAAATGTCAGTAAAGTTAAAAGGAAAAGTATATCAAACGATTGTCAGACTCGCACTCCTCTATGGTTCCGAATACTGGACGATGTATAACTCTTACTCTAGGCAACTAGAAACTGCGGAAATGCGCATGCTAAGATGGTCAGCTGGTGTGCCCCTAAGAGACAAAATAAAAAGCTCACGGATTCGTGGAAGCCTATGGACATCAACAGTAAGATGGAGGAGAGGCGATTGAGATGGTATGGTACGCTGGATGCAGAGCACCCGATCACATGTAATAATTGTGAACCAGGCAATCTCCATGGATCTTCCTCGATTAACAACCAGAAGAAGACCAAATAATTTATGGGTGGTACAAAAAGATAACCTGATGCAGAGAAAATCGTTTTTTTTTATAAATCGAAAAATTGTTTCTCTCTAAACTGACGTTTTAATTCCTAATTTTCATTATACTGACTTTCTAATGTCTTGTATGATTTGTATATATCTTTAATATACTATGAATTAATACTCAAAATGAACATTTAATTTTAGGTATAAAAATATCGAAAATCCAATTATCGTATATCCCATCCCTAGACAATGCAGACTAACGTAGTGACTTTTGACAAATATCATCAAATATTATTTGATTTTAACAAACTGCCACATTTTTGCTAATTTGTAACAAGATGTTTTAATTTTTCATTATTATTAGTTTTATGTAATGTATTGACCTAAATAACTTGCTATTTATTAGAATCGAGGCTTATATTAAAGTTGATAAATTAATTAAAATAACTGAACGTCATTACAAGATTGTATTGGGGCAAATTTGTGACAGTTCACAGGGACTATGCTACATTTTCTCAAGTATGCTAACCAATATCATTCGAATTCGATATTCTCGTGTAAGATTAAGTAAACGTATATAAATGAATGACTACCCACCGTCCCACTTTATTCTGAGTGGACGAATTTGAAAATATGAATAATATAGGAAAATTTCGTTGGTAAAAATATTTAAATGGAAATATAAAAACTTCGAATGAAATGTCTATTATTTTTCTTCTATTTACACTTTTAACCATTTCACTATACTGAGTTCTGAGCGTTTTGTTTCATTATAAAAAAAAAACTAAATTTCATTTACTCTTTATTAGAAAGAGAGTTTGACAGTGGAAGAGAGGGCGTATAGATTGCTATCGTACAAGGGTTTCACATGAAGAGAAATGCGAGAAGGGTAAGCAACCTTTCAAAAAATAGCAAAACTGTATCAAACAAACTTCACTTACTAGTGTGAGAGCAAATTAAAGCAAAGCTTTATTTTGTTAACAGTTTTTTTCAGAATTAATTCAATGATGTCTTTTACTGGATTGCTCTGTATTTTTCTCGATAGTCATTAAATAATATATGCTGTTAAAAAAGTTTTTTTTTTGCAAAGGTGTTATATATTTTCTATTTGATTCGCAAGTCAATTATTCACCTTCATCTTTTTAAATATATAATTGAGTGGGTCAGAACCAGACATGACTAGCCCACAAAAATATCAAATTAGAGTTAGGCACATACGCTACATCGTTATACGCATTTCTATCAGAACCAAACGAGATTATGAGTTTATAGTTTACCATAAGTGCAGACATCTACTGTTAAATTAGGAAACAATGGAAAACAAACCATTTTTGAATAGACCTGCAACTTTGAAGTCTATTATTGAGTACTTGGGATTTCAGGATGAATGACGAGTGGAAAGGATTTATGTGAGCTAGTGAGTGTGGGTCTCTTATTGTTGTTTTAATTTTGGTTGTTTTTGTATTTGTGTTTTTCTTTTTTTTCTTCTTTTTTTTGTTTTGAATTTGTTTTGATTTTTATTCTTATGATTGTGTGCGGTATATTGTGGGATGAATATTTTTATATATACCACTAAAGAACACCAAGGAGTTTGTCTACCTCGGGAGCAAAATAATATGGGACGGTCGGTCCAAGAGCGAGGTCGACAGCCGTATACATCAGGCTAGACTTGCATTTAATAAAAGGTCGAAAATAATAGAATCAAATAATATAGACCTAAAACTGAGAATACTCCTCATCAAGACCTATGTATGGAGTATCTTGATGTACGGCTGCGAGACATGGTGCCTATCCGAAAGAGATAGACGAAGACTAGAGGCTTTTGAGATGTGGTCCTATAGAAGACTATTAGGAATTTCCTGGAGAGACCGCATCACAAATGAAGTGGTTCTCCAACGAATCGAAGGAGGAAGGCACCTGCTCAGGATCCTGTCCGAAAGGCGTGCAAGATGGATCGGTCATATAATACGACAAGAGGGCCTCTTGCATGCCATAATGGAGGGTATGACCGAGGGGACAAACTCTAGGGGACGCCCACGCCGAGAGTACCTGGAGGACCTGTCGGTGGACGTGCACTGCTCAACATATACAGACTTAAAAAGAGCCGCACAAGACAGGGGGGAATGGAGGAGAAGAGTTGAAATTGCTGCAAACCAGTCTTAGGACTGCAACCACGGAGAGAGAATATTTTTGGTCTTTCTGGAGTGATAATGTGTGAGGAGTTGAGTTTCGTAAGATGTTTCCAGTTGTAGTTGAGTGTCACTGTTTGTCAGGTTGATGAGAGCGTGCAACGGGGTTTTTTGTGTTATCAAAAATCGGAAAGAAGTATCGATTTATTTTTTCATGCTAAATATTCTCAGTGAGATACAGGCTAAAGCCTAGTTTACTGGGGATACGACAAATGAAAGGCAACAAACCCGGATCCATTAAAATTATATGTCCAAATCAAATTACCTGTTGTTTTTTCTCAAATTGTGTATATTTCTTGTCATGTGTAATAATAATAAAAAAATTATCTCAAAACAAGATAAATGTGGGATAGTCATGTCTTGTTTTGACCCACTTAATTCACACAAAATTTATATGTAATTAAAGCAAAATTATTTTAGTTAAAGAAAAATAATAATAACGAATTGACAATTTAAATAGCGACGTTCGAAAATGAAACTCTCTTCTAAGGCACTTTAACCTGGAACTCAAACACACTGTTATTGACAGGTTTAAAATATCACGAAATAAATATAGATAGGAAGGTAGTGTCTGCGGTCATTAGATAAGTCACTTATCCGCATCTGAGATATCGTACATTGCAGGAAACTACAAAAAACTTACAAAGGAAGACATACTTTAAAAAATCTTCCGATATGTGATGATAGTGACATATTCGGATTTATTTACATATAATATACCACTTTAAATATTTTTTTTGTGTTCATACTTAAAAAAAAAAAAAACAGCCGTGTTCAAAGCCCAAATATTTTTATTCACTTTATTTCCGTTTAATTTGATTCATTATTGAAATTCATCATTTGTGGAAGAGGTTTGTGTGAGCTCTTGAGTGTGGTGTTTTGTTGTTGTTTTATATTTATATTTTTGTATAAATGTATTTTTTTTGCTTTATGATTGTATGCAGTATATTGTGGGATGAATATTTTTATGCTGTGTGAGGAGTTTGATTTCGCGTGATGTATTCATATGTAATTGAGTGCCACTATTTGTCAGGTTGATGAGAACGTGCAACGGCGTTTTACATAATCCAAAATCGGAAAGAAGTATCGATTTATTTTTTCATGTTTTATGTCCTCGGTGAGATACAGGCAAAAGCCAAGTTTAGTAGGTACACGACAAATGAAAGGCAACAAACCCAGATCCATTAAAATTGTGTGTTTAAATTAAATTACCTGTTGTTTTTTTTCACCAATGATGTATATTTCTTGTCATGTGTAAAATAAATAAAAAATATATATATTATGATTTTTTCATTTTGAACGGCCTTAGCATTTCTGAAAATCAAAATCAATTACGTAATCTTAAAAAAATAAAACATAAAGAAATAAAAATAAAAAAAAACTTTCTTATCTTGTGAAACTACTAAATTCCTATCTTTTCAATAGAAATTTCACAGTCACCACTCATCATTCCACGTCATTCGCCAGGCCCATCCCTATGGGTGTCCCCCAACGTAGTATTCTAGGGCCCTGTCTATTTAACATCTACATATATGAGATACGTACTTCCCCAAACTGAAAGCACGCACTCTTTGCTGACGATGCGGCATGCTACGTATCCTCACCCAAGGTAGATCACTCAACAAAGTGCACTCGTTATAAGAACGTTTTGATTCTTGTTTTTTCGTTAAAATATAGAAATCATAACAGAAGGAGTGCGCCAATTGTATATTTTCGACATATTATTTTTCTATGTAATTGAATGAAATGTATAAATCAAAATTGAAATAACTTTATCAAAGTCTGCCATGATGACAGTCCAGCACCGTTTTTCAGCACCAACTTAACTCAACCGTTTCAGAGTGATCTTCTTCATCTTAAGTGACACATCAGCCTTAAGTTCAGATTCATCCCTTATAACTTCGTCATGCATTGTGTTATATATTGACAGCCCATATATTCTTCAAACTTAACGCGTTTCTACATTTTTTATTAGGTTCGTTTAAGTCTTTTTAACTTCATATATTTAAGTTTTCAGCACAAATTTAAATGTGACGTAAAAAAAAAACAAAAACGAGCCTAATAAAAAAAATATGAAACGCATGAAAGTTGAAGAATACACGGACTGTCAATGTATAACAAAATACACGATAAAGTTATGAGGGATGAATATAAACTCAAGGCTTAAGTGTTACTTGATGTTACTTAGCCCTTTGCCATCTGATGGTACAAACTTGTACCACCGTTAAACGTTCATTCTAGCATTATACATCAAAATTAGTTTAATTAATCCCTGTCACCACATATGTGTACTAATATTTTACAATGCAAACAGTATTGGAACGTGTATTTATTAAAAATGCCACCAGGTATATCAGGTGAATGTTGACTGTCACACTGATTGGACGCGTGTTTTATTGTTCATTTTTGGATATAAAAAGATTAATGAAAATGGCAGGTATGTGTGTTTATTGAAAGTAAAAGTTCATTAACATTTGTTTTTGTAAAATTAATTAATATAATATGTTGTTTATAGTTAAGGCATTAACGTTGTGGAGGTTTAAAGACATTGTAATTTATTTTTATCAAACACTGTTTATCCCACTTTTTTGTGACGGTATAACCGTACCGGTTTCAAGGCTTTCACCTCATCTTCAGGGGAGCGCAAACAAGACTAATCCGCCTTAATAAATCCTCTAATTTATTCTGAAATGGCTTATCATACTTTTTCCATCGATGATGCCAAATTCTTACATATCAGTGGTAACGGAAATAAATTGGACAGATTAGAGGCCTTAGAAATTTCTTAGTCAGTACACCGATCCGAACATCTGTTGAACAGTTATTTCCCAAAAATCTCTCCGCTCTTGGCCGAAATTGTCCCGTGCCCCCCTCACCCCCCAGCCTCCAAACGTTGAAGCGTGTATATCGGTACCAGTTCGAACAGCATTTAGTCTTGGTTGCGCTCCCCTGAATATGAGGTGAAATCCTTGAAACCGGTAGGGTTATACCGTCACAAAAAAGTGGAATAAACAGTGTTTGATAAAAATAAATTACAATGTAATTGATGTAATAATACGAATGTTCAAAACATATTTGTCGTTTTTCATGCCTTTGTTCATTGGCGGTACAAATTTGTACCACCCTTTTTTGGATGACTTAAAATAAAAAATAAATTTAAAAAATTATCCTTCTCTAAGCATTCTACTCCATGAGATATTTAACAAAAAAATGCAATAAACAAGTTGTTTCTATGTTCAGGTAACAAAAGGTTTAGATGAAGTAGAACACTCTGAAACTGTTGAGGTATATGGGACGAAGGAATGAATAAAGACTTACAAAACAAGTATACAGATTAAATGTGAATTGAAGGGGTGTGAGAGGAACAACAAGAAACGCATGGCTGGAAATAGCTTGTACATACCTACACACATATCATCAAGCCCTTGTATAGACAGAGAAAACAGATCTCCGAATTTGTTAATATTTGCACACAAATTTCAAGTATTGCACAATATTCGATTGTTCATTCTGTGTTAATGTGAACGTGTTAATACGTTTGCTGCTAAAGACGCCCCTGGGGCGTCAACACATTTTTTGTAGAGACGCTGATGACGCCCGTTGCGCGTCATTCGATTCTCTTTGTTTGTATAGTACCGAATATTTTAAGATTTTAAGGTTTCCGTAAGATTTTAAGGTTTCGAAAATACCGTAAGATTTTAAGGTTTCGAAAACATGATTTTTTTCAGTACCTCTACACTATTCTATAAATACATATCGCAGTGAATGTGTTAAATAATTTAAAGCTATGGGGTTAATATGTTACTTTGGAGGTTTGAAGATATTGTTTTGTAAACTACTGTTTATTCCACTTTATGTAACGGTATAACCCTACTTCATGGTTTTCACCTCATCATCATGAAAGCACAAACAAGCCTTGTTTGTGTTTTCCTGATGACTCAGTAAAGAGCTTGAAACCGATAGGGTAATAAATACCATTACGTTTAGTGAAATAAACAGTGTTTTACTTAAAAAATACAGCTCCTTATTTTTTACCTTCTTTCAAAATCTAATCCAAATGATCCAGCCATATTTTTTTGGTCTACCTTCTCCACAAAAACATTGCACTTTTGGTCTACCTTCTCCACAAAAACATTGCACTTTTGGTCTATCTTCTCCACAAAAACATTGCACTTTTGGTCTACCTAGTCCACAAAAACATTACACTTTTGGTCTACCTTCTCCACAAAAACATAACACTTTTGGTCTACCTTCTCCACAAAAACATTACACTTTTGGTCTACCTTCTCCACAAAACCATTGGACTTTTGACTTATGGCCATTATTCCGTCGTAAATTTTCTCCACAAGTCCAAACAATTTATGATCTCCTTTCTTCATGTATCCAAAATTTTCTGCTTCATAAATGTTGAAAAGATTATTTGAAAAACATCATATTTTTAAATAAACAATTTTCAATTAAAATGTATTATTGATAACTACTTCGTAATCCTGCCTGCAAAGAAAGCTCCTTAATACGTGACTATTCACTGAGTGCTGCCATTCATCTACATATGAATATATTATAATTCAGCAAGGAGATAGAGATTTATCTTAGATTTATAGGATTAGGGATGAAATCCATATAAATCGGCTGAAGTGGTACAATTTAATCACCTTCATAATACTTAATACTTTTCTCAATAAAGATACTTTATTACTCTTTATGAAGGACGTAAAATTAATCAAATTTAATTCAACTATACATAAGATACGTGCTTTCATCATATTTGTCGGCATTTTTATAGATTCCCAACTAAATATATCATCATCATCATCATCATCATTGTCAACCAGGGTCGATCCACTGCTGGATGAAGGTCTCTCCAAGTGGACTCCAAATAGTTTAGTTTTTTGCTCGTTGATGCCATGTGATGCTGCCATGCTTCCTGATTTCATCTATGCAGCGTACCTTCGGTCTTCTTCTGGGCCTCTTTATGCCTCTCGGGTACCATTGGATTATTTTAGATATCCATCGGGAGTCTGACATTCTGGCTACGTGTCCTGCCCATTGCCATTTCATTCTTTTGCACACCTTTATAACGTCTTCTACCTTTGTTATATTGCGAATCCAGGTGTTTCGTTTACGGTCTCTTTTAGTATATCCCAACATGCATCTATTCATGCCCCTTTGTGTGGTCTGGAGCTTTTGTGTGTTCTTTACTGTGAGCGTCCATGTCTCGCAGCCATACGTAAGTACTGGGAGAATACACTGGTGTAGACCCTTCGCTTCAAGGATATTGGGAGATTACTTTTCAAGATGTTGTTCAAACGTCCAAATGAGCTCCATGCTAGTTTTGTTTTTCGTGCTATTTCCTTCGATACGCCACCTATAAAGGAAATAAGTTGGCCCAGACACACATATTCCTGGACAAGTTCTAGCGGCTTTCCATCTACGTTTATTGCTTTTGGGCTAGCAACGCTGTTAATCATATTTTTGGTTTTTGGTATATTCATTTTTAAACGAACTTCTTTACTGACCTCCAAATATAATATATGACCTAATACATCAAATGATGCATTTGCCCTTATATTATACTTGCCCCTGGTCATGAACATTTTGCCATTCATTATCTAACATATTTTCTCCTTTGGGTCCATGATAACCATCGCTAGCTATCTGGGACTCAATTGAGATGAAATATGCAGGCAAGTTGCAAGTACTAAAGATCCTTAGAGTTTTATGTTGCGCATTTTTTTCGTTTCTTAACATGACTTAAAGATTTCATGATAAATATCATATGACATATATTATAGAAAAACATAAATTCAGATAGATTACGGTATAACAGAAAAATCTGTCTCATTGTAAATCCGCTAGGAATCGAAACTAAAACGCTTGCTTGCTGAATATCAACGCTAAGCGTTAAACCACGGCTGCTAATATGCCTTCCATTTTATAAATGTCATCCACCTAGCGTGGCATTATGTCAATTTCCAGGTCTATCAGTTCTTCTTTCATTAATTTATTTCTGTGTCCATTCCATCAATAGTGCCATATACTCGTATTTCCAACCTGAAGTAAGAAAAATTGCCCTATAATTTGCATCGACCAGATCCGGCCCAGAGCATGTTGTCCCTATGTTTGAACTAACTGGAATATGTTGTGATTCTTGTATATCTCTCTAATCGTATTCAGTGGTATTTTCGTTCAACAAAGCCCAATTTTACATGTTCAAGTTGTATTTCAACATATCTGCTTGGAGTCTATTCAGTAATGAAAAGTAGGCCAAAACCGTTGATCTCCAAGTGTTATATTTATCTGATAGTTAAGCGACTTTAAAAGAGATGTCGGCGACACCTTCATCGCAAAGAGCATGAATTTTATCGATCGCTGTATCCTACATTTTTAAATAGGTATGCTTGAATATACCTTCTTAAGCGATAGAAAAGATCTACGCACATGTATGTACATATACAAATTGCCAACTGGAAAATAACAAATACGTTATTTTGTTGTTTTGTTTAAGGTACCAAACATTTGTTTAAACATTTGTTTAAGGTACCGAACATTAATCACACCATTGTGTGATTAATGTTCGGTACCTTAAAAAACCATTCAGATTATTTTTGATACCGTATTTACGAACTGAGCTCATAAGAGCATCATCACTAGCATATGTTTATTTTCCATGTGATTTTACATTATTCGAAATGTGCTCAGTGAAAATATTGTCTCAGTGTCTAAGATTCATTTTCAACGTAGGATAGTACGATCATATAACTTCTTACCAGAAGGCATTGAACTGGTTGAATGTTAGAATAAAATTTGTGTGTCCTAATTAAATAACCTTGTTGTTTTTTTTCCCAAATTATGTATATTTCTTGTCATGTGTAAAATAAATTAATAAAATAAAAATTAAGTCACTTAACAGGGAAGAATGAGTAACATTTTTCTTGTTTCCAATATGTTATTAAATATTAATACAAAATAATTTAATTTTTTATTTGGTGATATTGGTTTGAATCGCAAAATAAATAGTAAATTAATACGAAGTTGAAAAAATCACATTTAAAATCTGTCAAAAATATGTCGATTTCCACTTGAATCGAGCATTGCGTTGGATAAAGCAATTTGGGCGTTGAAATACATAAATCATGATTATTTCACTCAGCATATGATGATGTCTGAATTGATTCCAATATGCACTTCTAATAAGTGACATACATATATATCGATCAAATGCAAAGCCTCATTTAAAATTAATACAGGGATTTGATTTTTATGGTATACGTGTACTGGTATTAATTTGTACCTGTCATTAACAGGAACAATACTTGAAACCTGTCGTATGTAATTTGATAATCAAATTTATGTCTTGAAAAAAAAAAACATTTGTTTTTTTTGAGTTCTGAGAAAAAATTGCGCTTCGCAAACTTAAAGTTCACGACACTTTGTTAATCGCAAACACAGAATGGTGAACACGATATAACATACATTGCGTTATTGGAGCGTTTGAAGGCAGAAATTGCAAAAAAGTTCTCTTTCATCAGTATAATGCACCGTGTCACAAGTCGATGGTAACGATGGCCATATTGCATGAGTTGAACTTCGAATTACTTCCGCACCCACCGCACTCTCCAGATTTGGTCCCCAGCGACTATTGGCTGTTCGCAGACCTCAAAAAGAGATTTGGCTCCAATGAAGAAGTGATTGCCGAAACTAACGCCTATTTTGAAACCAAATCGTTCTACACGGCTTGCATAGAAACGTTAGGAAAGCGTTGGAATAGATGTATCGCTCTTGAAAGAGACTATGTTAACAAATAAAGAAGAGTTTTGGCAAACAAATGTTGTTTTAGTAGTTAGTCCCGGGGCTTATTGATCGATATGTTACGAGTATTCTATTTTCTTTCTCTCGCGCATACTTCAGACTTCAAGCATGTTTCAGTTGTTGAAATACAGACGTGTTGCAACCACCCTTTTAACTAATTAGGCCTTTTAACATTTAACAAGAATGCAGGAGGTTTTTTTTAAATTACCACAATACTGATATACTCTATTCAAGGGTTGACAACGAATAATCTCTTTTTTTTTTCATTTCTCATCTTAATAAACTATTGACAATAATACCTTCGACGAGTCCTCATATTCTTTGGACACAGCCATTGTTGATGCCCATGGAGACAGTTCGAAGAGTTTCGTGGTTACTAGAAGCGTGGTAGTACGACGCACAAGTGGTAGAATCCCAATGCGTTGGACTGTCTAAATGAGAGACGCAACTGGACTATTCTTAACAATTGCCCTTCGAGCCACGGAGTGCAGGGATAGATCTTGAGGAGCCGTTTGAGGCTATCATGGGAGTCACGATGCTCAATCATAAACTACATGACAGGATGAATGACCTTTAACTTTTTCTGCATACATACACACCATCACGTCGTTTCCCTGTTGGAGTAGGCAGAGAGGACATAATACCACAATTTCCTTCCTAAACATACATATTTCGTTTCTTCCACATCCATAGACCTTCTCATACAGCTCTTATTATTTCTATTCCTTCTAACATTTCCTTCTTTCAAAATATCATTTACTTGATCCAATCATACTTTCTAATACACTTTTCACTCATATTTGCACTGTGTATTAATTTTCTTGCTACGGATACCCTGTACGGATATGGTCAGCAACACGAGGGTTCTTCAAAGAGCCAAAGTTGATAGAGAGTTGCTGACTAATATTAGGTCCTTACATATGAAATTGGCGTTTTGTTTGGGAGGAACATAAAGTTGATTTTTTTTAATATAATATATTTATTTAATCAAAGTATGTACCATTGCTATCTATGCACTTTTGCCATCTCATAGGTAGTTCATCGATCCCTTTACTAAAAAAACCATTCGGACGGGAATCAATAAAATCTTTGAAGTCGGTTTGGACTGCCCCATCGGAGTTGAATTTTTTCCCTTGCAAGAAGTTATCCAAATTTCGAAAAAAAAAGTAATCTGTCGGGGCAAGGTCCGGAGAGTACGGTGGATGTCTTAGACATTCCAATTGAAGCTCTTCTAATTTGGTAGCCGTCTGTTGTGCAGTGTGTGGTCTAGCGTTATCATGAAGCAGCAGTGGCCTAGAGCGATTAACCAGCCTCGGTTGTTTAGCAACTAGCTTTTCCATCACGGTTTGCAGTTGCTGACAATAGACATCTGCCGTAATCGTCTGGCCAGATTTAAGAAAGCTGTAGTGAACGACACCAGCACTAGTCCACCAAACGCTCACAAGTAACTTTTTTGGAGTCAATTTTCGCTTGGGGCATGGTTCGGCTGGTTCGGCAGGGTTCAGCCATTGCGATGACCGCTTCCGATTATCATACAGGATCCACTTTTCATCACAGGTAATGATTCGATTCAAAATCCCTTCATTATTGTGCCGGTTGAGTAATGCAACGCAGCAGTCAACGCGCGTTTGTTGATTTGCTTCACTCAATTCGTGAGGTACCCACCTTTCGAGCTTTTTCACCTTCCCAATTTGCTTCAAGTGGATTAAAACAGTTTTATCACTAACACCGCAGCCTGCAGCTTACTCGGACGTGGTTTGCGATGGATCCGCTTCCACAATAGCCTTCAATTCTTCATTATCAACTTTGGTCTCCGGCCGTCCACGGGGCTTGTTCTGTAGGTCGAAATTTCCAGAACGAAAACGTTGGAACCAAAAACGCACTGTGTTTTCTTTTGCGGCACCGTCGCCATACACATCATTAATCCTTCGAGCCGTTTCTGCAGCACTGGTGCCACGGTGGAACTCGTACTCGTAAATAACGCGATATTTCAAGTTTTCCATTTTGTAAACTGAGTGACGCAAAGAAAAAAAACAATTGAGGAAAAAACAAATGAATTATAATTTTCAAAACACAAATACTTGAGTAAATAGCTGTATAAATTTTAATTTGGAATTCCTAACCAAAGAGAAGATATTTGAGATCAAAGTTGCCAGTACGGCAAAACGCCAATTTCATATGTAAGGACCTAATATTAAAATCCGAAAGTTATCCTATTTGGGTCATGTACTCGCACTTAGAGGAGCAAAGTACAAATTACTGCACCTGATCATCAAAGGCAAAATAGAGTGTCGAAGAGCTGTTGGCAGGAGGCAAATCTCCTAGCTTCGCGATATATGTGATTGGACTGATATAAGGAGCGTCAGGGATCTTTTTCGGGGTGCCGGGGACAAATATGTCTTCTCTAAGGTGATATTCAACGTTGGGGAGACCTGACATGACACTGGAAAGAAGAAGAACAAAAAAAAATCACTTTCTGTTTCACACAAATAATATTCGCCGTCAAGGTTTCTCCGAATTGCAAAGTTTCCGAACAATTGCATGAGGAAAAAAAATATGAGGAGGCTTTGATGATAAATAGGAAAACATTAGACCAAATACATTTTGCACACATGGTTCAAATGAGCCTCTTACGTTTGTACCGGCTGTGGCTGTTTCAGTTCGTACCGCTGACAGATAATAATACTCGGAATAAAATTATCATGTAAAACGGTTTGCCCTTTCACCGTAGTGATACACATAGAATATTTTATATTCTTGGATATTGTTTCTCCACTTACTCGTGCTAACTGAGATATACGTTGAACTTCAGTTTTACCCACACAATCGGAAGAAAACTATTTGCTTACTTGCCTTTGTGGAGAAATAAAAGGAACATAGATATTAAAATAATTAAAATGACTATCGGTTTCGCTGGGGGACCTGTTTTCATCAAAATTAATTGTTGTAGTAGCACTTTTTAGTAAATGGAGAGAAATTTATGAATAAATAAAGTTACTGTTGATAACATACATTTTGATGAATATATTATGCATATTCTTAAAAATAGCTGTTTTAAATGAAAAGTAGCTGTTTTAAATGAAATTATGGAGAGCTCTTTGGGTAACCAATACAACGAACTGTCACTACTATTTTTTTTGTTTTTGTTTCCTTAGTTTCTAAATAAATAAATAAAAAAAAAAGATGCGTGAGACTCTCGCGTGGTAGAAGTGAAATTTCTTAGCTCCTAGGAAAAGTTGATTTGATGCATTGCTTTTTTTCCATTTGCTAACGATTTTTTTTTGGATTAAGAATAGGTTACGTGGAATTTGATTCAAGAAAATCTCTGTTAACCTCTAAGCGAGTGAGATTTAGTGAGTAAATTAAAAAAGGGTTTTGTTAGTACTATAAAAAGCGTTATTGCGGCCGCCATATACAAAATAATTGAATAGATAAAAACATTTGAAACATGTCCGTTTTATGGATCAATACATGGATTCGGGAAAAAAACATCGGACGTACCGTGTAAGTCCATACTCTCTTGAGGTAAAAATTCGTACGGCCATATTAAATAAGAAATGATTATGTGGAATTTAATTCAAGAAAATCTCTGTTAATTAAATAAAAATACATATATTTTTATATTTAATAATAATAATAATAATAATAATTTTAACATTAATATAATACACTTAATAATATAACATTAATATTTTTTAATATTAAATAAATTAACATTTTTATGTTATTATAATATTACTTATTTAATTAATTATTTATTATTTTTATGTTATTATTATTGAAAATATCATTAATAATATATTATTAATAATATCATTATATTGTATTAATTATATTATAATTAATTATAATATATTGTACAATAATTTATTTTTAACCAACACTGTTTATTCCACTTTTTTGTGACGATATAACCCTACCGGTTTCAAGGCTTTCACCTCATCTTCAGGGGAGCGCAAACAAGACTAAATGCTGTTCGAACTGGTACCGATATAGACACTTCAACGGTTGGAGGCTGCGGGGTGAGGAAGGCTAGGGATAATTTCGGCCAAGAGCGGGGAGATTTTGGGGAAATAACTGTTCAACAGATGTTCCGATCGGTATACTGACTTAGAAATTTCTAGGGCCTCTAATCTGTCCAATTTATTTCCGTTGCCGCTAATATGTAAGAATTTGGCATCATCGATAGAAAAAGTATGATTGTAATTTATTTTTAACAAACACTGTTTATTCCACTTTTTTATGACGGTATAACCCTACCGGTTTCAAGGCTTTCACCTCATCTTCAGAGAAGCGCAAACAAGACTTGTTTGCGCTCCCCTGAAGATGAGCCTTGAAACCGGTAGGGTTATACCGTCATAAAAAAGTGGAATAAACAGCGTTTGTTAAAAATAAATTACAATGTCTTTAAACCTCCACAACGTTAATGCCTTAACTATAAACAACACAAAAAGTATGATTCTCACGGTGACAATGATTAGCCATTTCAGAATAAATTAGAGGATTTGTTAAGGCAGATTGGTGTTCACGAAATCTCTTTTAAAAAGATCTTCCTGTCTTTCCTATATAGAAATTATCACAGTCAGCACATAAAAGTTTATACACACCACTGTTGCTAAGTATTCCATTTGTTTGCGCTCCCCTGAAGATGAGGTGAAAGCCTTGAAACCGGTAGGGTTATACCGTCACAAAAAAGTGGAATAAACAGTGTTTGTTGAAAATAAATTACAATGTCTTTAAACCTCCACAACGTTAATGCCTTAACTATAAACAACAATTATAATATAATTGCTTATATTATAATAACATACAAACATTATTATAATTATGTATTTAATAAAACAAAGTAAAATAGTTGAATAATTATTAAATGTATTTATATAAAAAAAGGATATATTTTTTATAATTATTTTAATAATAATATAATACACTAAATAATATTTAAATAATATTAATTATTATTAAAAATAAATAATTATTAATATTAAAATAATAAATAAAAATTTATTAATAAATAAAATATTTAATAATAATAAATAATAATATATTACACCGTTTCACTTTTCGTGACGTTCAGGCCAATTTTCCCTACCGCGCCAATAGAAGTTTCACTTCAAATATATCCGAAAAACATTGTATATTGTTTATAATAATGGTTGATTGTCAAAACTTTATCATAATTAATTTGATTTGTCTATTATTTGGACAGCGAAACTATCCTAGATACTAATATAAGTGGATTTTATAGTCACATTGATTTCAGTTTCTGAAAGATTTTTAACTTATATGGTGGTACAGCTCAAAATATATTCAACGAAAATTCTTAGAACACTCTTTTGTGTCGTGACAAAAGCTTTATCATTTTGCTCAACGAAAGGATGTAGAAAATGGAACCTGCCGATCAACATGTCCAACTTTGTTGTTTTTACATTCGAATGTTAGACACACACGAGGAACCGAATTAACGACAAATTGTATATATAACATGAAAGATTATTTTCTAAATTTGTTAAGTAAAGCTGCCCTTTGCTTTTTCATATTATACAAAAGCACAAAGCTTAAAAATTTAATGGACAGGAATAGAATATTTTTGTAAATCTGATAAAAGCAATTTTTTTTTATACGAGGCATATCCAGTAAGTAAGTGTACTGAATTTTTGTAGGTTACATTTTTTTTTTAATTAAACAAAAAAATTACGTGGTTACAGAATGGTTCAGGACATCCCATTTAAACGAATCGAGCAGTTCCTTCGTGGCGTTGGCCGTGTGTGGTCTGGCATTGTCGTGCAGCAGGCAGACTCCCTTTGTCAGCATGCCTCTCCTCTTGTTCTGAATCGCCCTCCGCAATTTTTTTAGGTTCTCACAGTATCTTGCAGAGTTGATGGTCTCCCCTTGAGGCATATATTCAATTAAAATTATGCCTTGAGAGTCCCAAAACACGGATGCCATGATTTTCTTGGCTGAAATTGTGGTTTTGAACTTTTTGGCGGAGGGTGAAGAGGTGTGATGTGACCGTTTTTAAACTCGCGACACCACTTGTACACACTCGTACGATTCATAGCTTTATCACCATATGCAGTTTTCACCTCATTATAAACCTCAACCGGAGGTTTTCCCTTCCAAATGAGATAACGGATGACGCCGCGTATTTCGCACTTGGCGGGAGATTGGATTGACGTTTTTTCCAAAACGTGTTGTCGCGTCGACACTTCTCAACGTACTGACCTCGAACCGGTCTCATTGTGGAGGGGAAGGGTCAGAATACACGGAATTGTAGCCAACATGTCGAAAATAAAATCCATCCGGTCGTGAGAGCCTCAGTACACTTACTTTCTGGATACGCATAGTATATACAAGCTTATTTCAATTATTAAATGTATTATTTGGGAGTTACTTCTTATGAAATTATTAGACGCAGAAAAGGTTTTCAATAAGAAGATAATTCTAAGGATGTACTCGTATGTATTTTTTTAGTAAATGGAGAGAAATTTATGAATAAATAAAGTAACTGTTGATAATATATATTTTGATGAATATATTATGCATATTCTTAAAAATGGTAAGAAAATGACTAACTCCATCAAAAGGTTTACAAATTTAATTTATTAAAAATATATATAATTAATGTACATATTTAAGTGTAAGACTTTATAAGAAAATCGACGTGAAATAAGATTCCGTCGATTCTATAAGGTTTAAGTACATATAACTTAACTGAAAGCATTATTTTCCGGTTTATGTATAAGAGCGATATTATTGTACTATACATTGAGATAAAATTACTTAATAAAGCAAAAGAATAAACCCCGTTTCATTTTATAATCTTTTCAATACATATTTCGTTTGCACTGAACAAAGTCAAGCAATATATAGGTGGAAAATGATTATCTTTCGAACAAATTTTTGTCGTTTTGTTTAGTTTTTTTTTTTTTACAAATTTGTTAATCCTTCCTTCCCTGTGATGTGTAACTAGTAAACATTGCTTCTAAAAAAAATATCTCTATAAATATAGTAAATACTGGCTTCATATTTTAGGTATTTTTCCGTAATACATTAACGCATTGAATGAAATAAATAATATTAATTAGCACTTATCGGCCTCATCAGAGATATTTTGTGAAAATCTGGAATAAATTCACCAATACAATCAAACGTGTGTGACGTAGGTATATTCATTATAAAAAACCGCTATGGGTGAAGAAGCGACGCTTTTCACGGCTCACTCTACTTCGGTATATGGGAACGCAAGAAATAGAATCTCAGTTCGCTCGCTTCTCTCGCTTAGTAGCCAGCGGGTTTTCGTTAGAGGGGGTCACTTCGCCCATTTTGTGAACGTCGTCTGATGTTTTTTTCATGTTTTCAACAATTAAATTTCAATTATTATCTCTTTTGAATTCAAATTTAATTCATTTAAGCGATTGGATATACATATTCTTATTTTTCCGATTTTAAATCGCTCATTTTTACATATTATGTATTGATGTGTACTGAATACACATCACCGGAATGGGCGGATTTTTTTAGCACTGGAAGGGAAAGGTTAATGTCAAAAATATATTTACGAATATCGTATTTTTGAGATCTAAAATGTATGCAAAAAAAAATGTTACTTTTTAGATGAAAAGTTCTTAATTTGTACATTTTACTCGAACGTTTACATTCAATCAATCTTCTCCTTGAAAATTATAAATATAAAATGCTTAGCTTTTTTAAGTACAATGGAATTATTTCATATTTGTTTCAATAAATAGAAAAAAAGTAATTTAATTTAAGAATTAATAGGCCAAATGATCATGGGACGGTACTTTTAAAACATATTTTTATGTATAATTTTTATCACTGGCAAGTTTGGAAGCTTACTATTATTGTAAAATGAAAGATTGAAGTTTAAGAAAAAAACTGTGGTATTATATTTTTCGTCCCTTTAAAATCATGAAAGTGGTCTGTTTTTTTTTTAAATTTATTAATATTACTTTCCTCAAAAATAAAACGTACCTTTATCAATAAAATAATTAAAAAAAATCTATTTTTTTTTCTTAGAAGTAAAAAGTTTATTTATCTTTTTAACACTTCCCTTACGGTGCTAAAATTGAAACGCGCGCTCCGTTGTGGGTAGTGGTACGCGATAAAAAATTAGCGATTTTAAATCGGAAAAATAAGAACATTCATAGATAATCCCCTTAATTAATTATAATTGAAGTTAAAAATTATAATAATTGAGATTTATTTGCTGAAAACATAAAAAAAACCATCTGGCAACGCTCACGAAACGGGCGTACGTCTAATCTATTTGCATGTCCAGAAGATACTGGGGCGCGGAGCGGTACCCCGGCGTGGCTTACGCTTGCGACGATTGGGAGAATTGAGCTCCTCGCAATTCAGTGGAGTATGCAAGAGTGAGATGCGAATATAGTGTCACGCTTTCCGCATACTCTTCACCTATCGTCAAGACGAGGCACTCGCAGCGTTTAAATGCGAATTTGTTTTCGATCTTTACAAAACACCTACGATTTAGTCGATAAATTCTGATTATTATTAATATTATTTTTTAAATCAATGCGTAAATATATTATGGAGGAATACCTAAAATCTTAACCTTGTATTTATTATATTTATAGAGATATTGATGGTTATTAGAAGCAACGTGTAGAAGATACCCAAAACAGGGAAGGAAAGGTTAAACATAATTCAAAACCTTTATAAATGAATAAGAACTAAAAATCAATGAACTCATCGCTTGAAATAATAATAAATAATACCTTTTTTATTTGAAGGAAAACTTTCATGTCTCGAAATGAGAAGAACATAAACTTGTCCTTGTGTTTGAAGAGAAAAATAAATCAACAAAATATCTATTTCGAGTATATTATATGAAACATCTTAAGGGAATATGTAAAGTTACGGTGGCAATAAAAGTTTCCATTGGCATATGTCGATAAATGTTCTTTTTAGAATCAATTATTGGACAGTGCTTTAATCAGTTTTACGAGTACATAAACGTGTCAATGAAGGAATAGAGGACATCAACAGAGGATCTTTGATCTTTCCTTTCAGTGCTGACATATTTTACTCCTTCCATATTCATACAACTTTTTCGTGTTCACCGACTTTTGATGTTTTATTGTTTCATAATTTTGTTAACTTGGGCCATTTGTACTTTTCTTGGTCTTCCATTTACATTCTTTTCAAATACGTGACCCATTGACATTCACATATCGTTAAAGGATTCAGTGGTAGACCCATTGACTTTCACATATTGTTAAAGGATTCAGTGGTAGACCCATTGACTTTCACATATTGTTAAAGGATTCAATGTCCAATAGCATATCGTCCCCGCCTGATAACAGCACTTGCAAGTAATAAATGTGTGAGAGTTATGTTCTCTTTTCTCGTGCGGGATAGCATGATATTTTACTCGTACAATCTCTGCTTTTCCCGATTCTGGACTATGCGGACGTATGTTACTTGGATGTTACAGAGGAACAGCTGGACAAATTACAGCATCTTCAAAATGTGTCTAAGATATATTTTAAACCTACGAAAGTATGATCATATAACTTCACACCAGAAGGCATTGACCTGGTTGAATGTTAGAAATAGACGCCAAATTCACATTCTGTGGCCTCTATTGTATAATATCCTTAACTGTCTCGCCACCCCCTCTTATCTTGCCGAAAATTTTCAGCGCCTTTCCAATCATGGATTAGCGCTACGCTCAAACAGACATTGTCTATTGGCCTTTCCAGTTCACCGCTCCTCTTTTTTTACGTCGTCCTTAACTGTCCATGCAGTGATACTCTGGAATCAGTTGCAAATCAATATAAGACTCGCTCCGTCCTTGGCATGCTTTAAGAAGCGACTGAAAAAACTCTTAATTTCTAGTCAGTAAAATAACGTGTTTCATTCCTGATTTTTCTTTTCCTTTCCTCTCCACAATCCCTTCCTTTTCTTTTGATTGATGATATCTCAATTTATATGAAATAATAATGTTCGGGTGATTGTCCGTCTTTGTAGGGTTCGTGGGCATATGCTCACGTATGTGTTTATGGATTTCGTAGGGACAGATAGTCATTTGAATGATTTATGTGATTACGTAACTTTCTTCATTTACTTTTGTCTGGTTGGCTGGAAGAGGTTGCCGCTTGGCAATAAGCCCGCCAGATTGTGTTTGCAATAAAAGTATTAAATAAATAAATATGATAACCGTGAGCTCTAAATTGGAAAACTAATGTAGTCAAGAACAAAACTTACTCCGTTTCACGCTCTTAAATACATTTGTATCACCAAATTATATATATTAAGAGAAGCATACTAATGAGTGTATGATATTCTCAACTCAATAAGAGAAACATACTAATGAGTGTATGACATTCTCAACTAATGACATTCTCAACTCAATAAGAGAAACATACTAATGAGTGTATGACATTCTCAACCAACAACTAAGTGTAAGACATTCTCCAAAGACCCACTAGAGTGCAGAATTTCAGTACGTGACGAGCCAATTGAACAAGCAGCCCAGTTCAGATATCTCGGCAGTAAACTGCTCAGCTCTCATGACCTCCCTAGAGAATTAAGGCCTCAGGTAGATAAAGCTGCAGTTGTGGCGGGCTGCCTGAGAGATGTCATATGGAGGAATAATGATATGAGAACGGATAACAAGGTACGCATTTATAAGACCTGTGTGCAACCTATCTTCACATATGGCAAAGAAGCGAGGGCGGGCACTGTCAGGACAAAAAGTATGTTAATGACAACGGAAATGAGAACTCTACGTGCTATTTCTGGAAAGATTTTGCGTGATCGTGGAAGGAACACAACAGTCCGAGAGGTCTGTGAGGTCCAAGATGTGGTCAGATGGGGACGACAGCGTCCACGATACTGGTACCAACATGTACAGAGAATGGATTCCATACATAGCTCTGCATGGGGTGCCGGATAGACGGCGTCCGCTAGGGAGACCCCCGAAACGATGGAGAGATAGCTGGAACTCAGCATCACAAGAGAACACTCCTGTTGTAACACTCTTGAGTCTACAGAAAGTTGAAGAAGATGATAATAATAAATATGTATATGTCACTTCCTTCCGAATTTCAGCATGCATTGTCATCTTTTTCAAAATAGTATGAGTGTTAAAATATACTTTTATTAAAAATAATCTAGAGTATAATCAATAATTATCACCTGAGAGTAAAAAATGTTACGTTTTTTACATGAAGTTAATTACGTAGAAAATATTTAGAACTTCTTAAGTAAATAGCCTTCATATATGTGTATCTAGCTCATCAATCAACCCTCCACACCTGAAGGGATGAGAAGAGCCTATATTCAATATAACTACAATAAAAGACAATCAATTAACTAACACAACGGAGAAATGATTCCATTATAAATCAAATTTTATTTTTCAGTGGGTTCCTTTCATTTGTTAACCTTTCCTTCCCTGTGTTGGGTATCTTCTACACCTTGCTTCTAATAACCATGAATATCTCTATAAATATAATAAATACAAGGTTAAGATTTTAGGTATTCCTCCATAATATATTTACGCATTGATTTAAAAAATAATATTATTTATAATCAGAATTTATCGACTACATCGATGTGTTTTGTAAAGATCGAAAACAAATTCGCATTTAAACGCGGCGCTGCCTCGTCTTGACGATAGGTGAATAGTATGCGGGAAGCGCGACACTATATTCACATCTCACTCTTGCATACTAGACTGAATTGCGAGAACCTGAATTGTCTCAACGCCGCAAGCATATGCGTAAGCGCCGGGGTATGCGACTGTATTCCGCGCCGCTAGTAGCTTCTAAGCTTGCAAATAGGTTGGACGTACGCCCGTTCCGTGAGCGGTGCCAGATGGTTTTTTAATGTTTTCAGCAAATAAATCTCAATTATTATAATTTTTAACTTCAATTATAATTAATTAAGGAGATTATCTATGAATGTTCTTATTTTTCCGATTTAAAATCGCTAATTTTTTATTGCGTACTCACCACCCAACACCGTAACACGCGTATTATTTTTATCACCGTAAGGGAAGGGTTAACGGCTTTATAAGAAATTTATGGTAAAGTGTAGGTATAACAATCGGTAACCATGGAATGATAACAAATATTTGTATATTTTGTTTTTTTTTATAACCATCTATAATTCAAATCAAACGGTAAAATATTGTGTAACACTACTTGTATACTGTTCAACCTGGTGGTCTTTTTTTAATGTAGAAATCTCATCCGTTCCACCAAAAATATTTTTCATAAGCCTTAAATGAAAACCAGAGAGGAATTTAATTTTAAAATCTGAATTAAACGCTACAACCATACTCACTTTTACTAACTATGCACAAAGTTCGTTAAGTTTTGATCTCGAAATTAATAAAAAATAAACCATTGTAGTCGTATGTGCGTATTTAATACCCTACAAAAATTCCCTGGTATAAAAAAAATCCATTTGTAACAAAAGTGGCGTGTGGTTGGTGTGAACGTGTTGTGGCACTTCCAAGTGCGAAAGTAGTACCAACTCATACGATGACGAACTACTACTATATCTGTGCGTTTCTCAGTACATCTAAAGCCTGAACACGCATTAAACGGGGTTGAACACAATGCTGCCTCCCGATCACAAACTTCAACGAGTCCGCAAACCAGTTCGAATGTGTCGTAGGGTACCGTAGAAGTGAATGAATAAATGCTCATTACTCGTGACGAGCTCGTGGTGAGTATAATAGAAGACACAATTCAAAGTGGGATGAGGTTACTTGACTCTAGTGTCACTGATAACGTCAGTAGCCAATTTTTGATAGGCTTGTCCTATTGCATATAGGATAAAAAGCTACAGTACTTGCAGCTTGTGCTAAACAAATACGAATGAATGAATACGGTTGAAAACTGAAATTGATTTTTTTTATTTAATCACAACCATCCATACTAGAAGGCATCGAATTGGTTGAATGTTAGAAATAGACGCCAAATTCACATACTGTTGTTATTGTATAATATCCTTAACTGTCCCGCCGCACCCTCTTATCTCTCCGAAAATTTTACTATCCTTAACAATTGCCCTTCAAGCCGTGAAATGCAGAGATTAATGATTGAAGAGGATATCATCGTCAGAGGCTGTCATATGAGTTACGAACTCAATCATGAGCTACACATCAGGATGGACAGATAAGTGGAATTGTCAAGTCTGTAAAGTATTGTTGATGGAATGTGAAAGTTCCTTCGCTGCCTAATCCATATGATCAGAGCCATGGCAGTTTGTATCTCAAGTCGTTTGTATACGACATGGTATACAAGATGTTAGTAAATTGCGTGACTTCTACGAGACCTCTTTAAAATTCACTGGTTTGCTGTTGAATATATGTGTATGAATCTCAAGAGGAATCTCGAATTCCCTAATAGTTAAGCGATTCCAAAAGAGATTTCTGCGATACTGCAAGTTACATGAACTTTACATATAGCTCTTTCGCACATTTCTGAATGAAAATGAATGGATATTACTTTTTAAGCGTTAAAAGAGGTTTAAAGACCAGTTTTCACATTAGCAAATAATTAATAGGAAAAGAGAAAACCCTTTGTCGATTGATGAGCTTTTGTTGAATGTACGAGTACTTTTCAATAATTTACACCATCGCGAATTAAGATATTTTTTCATTCTCTTTTCATGTCTCAGCTATTAAGAGAGTCACAACTTGCACATTAACCTTTCCTTCCCTGTGTTGGGTATCTTCTACACGTTGCTTCTAATAACCATCAATACCTCTATAAATATAATAAATACAAGGTTAAGATTTTAGGTATTCCTCCATAATATATTAACGCATTGATTTAAAAAATAATATTAATAATAATAAGAATTTATCGACTACATCGTAAGTATTTTGTGAATATCGGAAATAAATTCGCATTTAAACGCTGTGAGTTCCTCGATCTTGGGTCTTGACGATAGGTGAAGAGTATGCGGGAAGCGCGACACTATATTCGCATCTCACTTTTTGCATACTTCACTGAATAGCGAGGAGCTCAATTGTCTCAACCTCGCAAGTGTAAGCCACGCCCGGGTTAGCCACCAACCCTGCCGCGCCGCAGTAACTGTTGGGCTGGCAACGAGACTAGATCTACGCCCGTTCCGTGAGCGTTGCCAGATGGGTTTTTAATGTTTTCAGCAAATAAATCTCAATTATTATAATTTTTACCTTCCATCATAATTAATTAAGGGGATTATCTATGAATGTTCTTATTTTTCCGATTTAAAATCGCTAATTTTTGATCGCGTACTCACTACCCAACACCGGAGCGCGCGTTTCAATTTTAGCACCGTAAGGGAAGGGTTAAAACTATTTTTCCGATATTGATATCTTCTATATCTCGATAAATAATTGTTGATTGTTCTTCTTCAGAAGAACTGAGCTACTTAACACATCAGCAAGATCACTATTTCTGTTGATAGTTTATGAAGATTTTTTTTTTTTTTTTTTATGTACAGTAAATTTGAATTCAATATTAAAAAAAACCTCCGAAGCTAGGAAAATGTGTATGTTATAAGGAAATCATCAGAAAAGAGTAAATTATCTAGATCAAAACTATGTTTGATTAAACTATTAGAAAAAAAGTGATTAATATATACATAAGAACATTAAAAAATGCCATATTAAGACTGTCTTAATTATAGTACAACTTTAGTCACCTCACCATATTGATGCACTTGTTTATATATTTGTATACGTGCTAGTGTGTACATATCATTTTTATATATTTATATTTAAAATGTATATGTTAATATTATAATTCAAATATGGCTAGTATTGAGTCCAATAGTAAAGCTTTTTTCTTATAATAAATATCCCTTATGCATGTTTGTACGAGTATATTGTTATATTGTGTTGCATGTTCTTTAATTAACAAACAAGTTATTTATACGCATGTTTTGTCCTTTATTTCAGATGTTTAAAACAATTAAGAATCACACAAAAACAAAAGGAATGTTTACTAAGTGCCACAAAAAATGAGGAAGTTAGAAGACAAATAGGATTTAAATATGTGATTGAAACAATAATATGTATAAAACTTTGCATGGATCTGACACATGCCATTAACTGCTTGCCTGAAGGATGGTTGTAGGGAGGAAAATTAGATGGAGTCAAAGTAGGAGCCATTGCTTCCATTTCTTCTTTGATCGGTATTGGGTTGTATTTTGCCAAGAATAAGTATTTGAAATGAATGTATCATACAAACAGTTATATAAAAAAATTATATTAAAATTTTGAAAAATCTCTGAGGACAAAATTGCATATCGACATTGTAATTTGCTTTATTTTTGTGGAACTTCGTATTGGAATATGTAATAATAGATAACTTTGTTATTTCTGTAAGGTGGAATTCTGCCTGAAGAAAGCCTCGGGATCTGAGGTAGAAACATGTGTAGCTGGAATCAATGTAAATAGTGGATAATTTTTGGGAAAATATATAAAAACAAAATATTTTAACCTTCTGTCACAAAACTAGATGTTTTAATACTTATTATTTTAATTATTTCAATCTTATTCAGTTTCATGTCATTAGTGAGATACAGGCCAATGCCTAGTTTGAAATGAAAGGCAACAAACCCAGATCCATTAAAACTGTCTGTCCAAATTTAATAATATGTTGTTTTTTCGCAGATTGTGTATTTAAAGATTTCTTTTATGAGTAAATAAAATTAAATTGAATTAAATATTTTTCATTCTAAGAATATCCACTTTGTACGTGACTCCGCATATAAAATTGGTATAGTTCATTTGAAATGATAAAAAAAAGAGAATGTAAAAATCTTTGTCTCATTATCATAAATTCTTTATAAAAATGTTTATATTATTTCTTTCATTAAACATAAAAATATAAGAATTGTTGAGAATTTCTCATTAAACTCTATATATACGTAATTCTGCAAAACATTTCGAAGAAATCAATCTCAAAGGCTCATAACACGTGCTATATCATTTTAAGTATTCTGCGGTAAATTTATTGAACAAACAATTCATAGTAATTTATATAAGAAGATAAATCTATTTAAGAAACCAGCATTCTAGCTTTGAGGGTTTTCAAAGAAACAACTACAAAGTCTAGTTTCAAAACAAATTATTTAAACATTTTGTTTTCAATATATCAAAAAGAAATTTAAAGAAAAAAAAAACGAACTAAGAAAGGTTCCACAAATGTGGGTTTTATAACCATTTTTGATTGTGGAAGCTGAATTAACAATTTCTTCGTCATGAACACTTCTCGTTAATATTTCAGCAAGACCCTTACGCACAGTACCTACCCTTTCATCCTGAAAATCTCTTAAATATTTATTACAGTGAGAATTTCATTTTTTACAGACAGGTCACTTGAACAAATATTCCTTCTCCAGAAGAACGTTTCACGTGATTTTGAAAATTTACTTATATTTTTTCAATAATAATAATGTAATTTAATTATTTTCATTACATATTGAAAAATCTACACAATATTTAAAATAAAAGTGACTGATCGGTTTTGCTTTAGCAACTGTTTCACAAAAACCCTGTCGATTTTATTTCATTTCACTGTCAAATCATTCTATTATAAAATTGAGTTATACAATATATAATAGATACCAAATACGGTGTGAGGCTTGGGCTGAACATGAATTTGAGTTAAACTAAGTTCGTGGTGTTTGGCTGGCTGGATCACGCAGGAGCACGTCTAACATACTTTAACGGTGCTGATATAGAGAGAGTGGAAACATTTAAATACCTCAGAAGTATCCAAGTGGAAGACCTCAATCCAGAAACCGAAGTAAAGTGCAGAATTGAATCGTCTCATGTGGCTTTTAATAAAATGAGAAGCGTATTCTGCGATGATAGTCTAAACTTGAAACTTCGACAACGGTTAGTCAAATGCTACGTTTGGTCAGTGTTATTGCGTGGAGTAGAATCATGGACCCTCAAAGTTGGTAGTATGAACCGACTGGAATCATTCGAAATGTGGATGCACCAGAAAATGCTACGGATACTCTGGATGGATACGGTCAGCAGCACGAGGGTTCTTCAAGAGCCAAAGCTGATAGAGAGTTGCTGACTAATATTAAAATCCGAAATGTGTCCTACTTGGGTCATGTACTTAGAAGAGCAAAGTACAAATTACTGCACCTGATCATCCAAGGCAAAATACAAGGCGTAAGAGGTGTTGGCAGGAAGCAAATCTCCTGGCTCCGCAATATACATGATTGGACTGATATAAGGGGCGTTGGAGATCTTATTTGGGCTGCCCGGGACAAAGATGTCTACTCTCAGGTGATATTCAACGTTGGGGGGACTTGACATGACACTGGGAAGAAAAATAATATTTTATTTTTAATTTTTTTACAAACAATGAAATTTTCATGAAACTGAATAATATTTTTAATTTCCCTTAAAGGAATTGATCAAATATTCAGAATTAATTATTGAGCTGGTTTCAGTTTGAGTGCTTCCCACAATGAATTATGTATATTAATTAATATTACTTTGAAATCTGGATAAATATCATTACCAAAAACAATAATATTTTTTATGAAATATAATTGTTGCGTTTGGAATAAAATGGCAACATTAAAAAACTTTTTTTAAAAATAAAATATCAACATTAAATAAAATAAAAATTAATTTTTAACAAATGAGTATGCGTGAGAATTCATATAAACGTTATTTTTACCAACTTATCATATATGACGGAATTAGAAAAATAATCGGAAGAGAAACATTGATTTTGTTAAAATTCGAAACAATACGTGAATCCAATTATTATTAACGAGGTGCATGGCCGTGCGGTAACGCGCTGGATTTCCGTGTGGAAGGTCATCGATTCGAACCCCACCCTGTGCTACTCCCCTCGCACGACACAGGCACATTCGCCTAGTGTTCGAGGGTATAAGGATACCTATGACTTCGGTCATGTCTATTTTTAAAAAAAAAAGAAAATTTTGATTTATTCGAAGAAAAAAATATTTACAGGTTAAAAAATACAAAATTTTCAAAGAAATATTAAATAGTTAAAAATATAGATTGAGGGTCTAAAACAATGGGTAAGAAGAAGTATGAAAACTATCGATTAAAATTTTAAGTTCAAGTAAATAAAATTATTAACAGCAACAATAATTACTTTTGCTGCTCTGTAAAGTGATCCAGTTAGGCTGAAAAGCAGTAATCTATTACTATTCACCGAGATATGGAAGATATCTACATCGGAAAATTCGTTCATCATTGTCATTCCGTGTGCGAGTTGAAACGCTTTTAAAAGCTCATTTCGTGAATACGGCATCGCGGTAGCGCCAATAATTGTCAGGTATATTAACATTTCTCTTCTCGTGCTAAAAAAAAATCCACCCGTTCCGGTGGTGTGTATTCAATACACATCAATGCGTGTGTAAAAATGAGCGATTTAAAATCGTAAAAATAAGATTCACAACCAATCGCTTAAATTAATTAAATTTGAAGTCAAAAGTGATAATAATTGAAATTTAATTGCTGAGAACATGAAAAAAAACATCGGACGACGTTCACAAAACGGACAGAGCGACCACGTCGAACGAAAGCCGGTTGCCTACTAAAAAGAGAGAAGCGACCGAACTGAGAATCTATTTTTGCGTTCCCATATAACGAAGTAGAGTGAGAGTGAAACGTGAATAGCGTCGCTTTCTCACCCATGGCGGTTTTTTAGAATGAATATACATACGTCACACACTGGCACACGTTTGATTGCGTCGGTGAATTTATTCCCGATTTTCACAAAATATCTCTGATGGGGCCGATAAGTGTTAATTATTATTAATATAATTTTTTTTATTCAATGCGTAAATGTATGACGGAGAAATACATAAAATCTGAGCCAATATTTATTATATTTATAGAGATATTAAAGTTTCTAGAAGCATTGTGTACTAGTTACACATCACCGGATAGGAAGGGTTAAACAAAAGTTTAATAAATCACTTTTCTTTGCATTTTATTTTATCCTATTTGGCAATATTAACTTGTGTAGCATGAATTCTAAGCTTATTTGTATAATCAAGCCTTCTGTTACTCTCGTTTTTAGAAAAATATATTCCATCTTCTTTCATGTTGTTTGAATGGGTGTTTTTGAATATAATATCAGATAAAAGAACGTAGATATTTGGCGTTGTGCAGAATATCATACTTCCTTTATTCAATTTCATCCGAACCGTATTGAGTTCAGGCATGAGGGATTATAATAATAAAATGAATTGATGTGAAATCAGACAGAAATATGAAATTTAATTGGTTTATTCTTAACATAATTGGTTATATGACACGTGTTTACTTATCAAACGTAACATTTTCTAAGAATTTAATAATAAATACGAGTATTATAATTTCACAGCAATAATATTATTGTGCGATGAATGTTTTGGTATGTCTAGAGTGATGAAGTATGAGGAGTTTGATTTCGCATGATGTATACATATGTAATTGAGTGTCACTGTTTGTCAGGTTGATGAGAATGTGTAACGGGGGTTTATATAATCAAAAATCGGAAAGAAGTATCGATTATTTTTTTCATGCCATATGTCCTCAGTGAGATACAGGCAAAAGCCTTTACTGGGGACACGACAAATGAAAGGTAACAAACCCAGATTTAATAAAATTGTGTGTCCAAATTAAATAACCTGTTGTTTTTTCGCAAATATATTTATCGATAAGGCATTAACATTGTGGAGATTCCAAGACATTGTAAATTGATTTTATCAAACATTGTTTAGTCCATTTTTTTGGAATAAACGGAGTTTGATAAAAAGTGGAATAAACAGAGCTTGATAAAAACAAATTACAAACAAAAAATTATTGTTTTAATATTTGTTTATAGTTAAGGCATTTACGTTGTGGAGGTTTAAAGACATTGTAATTTATTTTTATCAAACACTGTTTATTCCACTTTTATTGTAACGGTATAACCCTACTGGTTTCAATTTTCAATTCAATTCTAATTTATTCTGAAATGGCTAATCATTGTCACCGGGAAAACCATACTGAAGGTCATTTAGGTTATCCGTCTGGATCACTCTATTACCTGCACCTTTGATTTTAACCTTTCCCTTCCTGTGCTAATAAAATCCGCCCGTTCCGGTGCTGTGTATTCCATAGACATGTTAAAATAAGCAAAAAACTTAAGAAAAATTTTTAAGTAAAAAGTTTACGTTCTTGAGGTCTCATAGTGTTGTATGTATACAGCTGACCGGGGAACCTACAAAGCAAGTCGACAATTTCAAATATCTTGAAAGCTTTATTTCTCGTGATTTTGATCCTGATAGAAAAGTCAAAATCCTAATTGAAATAGCATGTGCAGAATTTCACACTGAGATCAGTTTTCTGCAAAAATATTTTTTTTAATTTTTTTTTTATTATTACACATGACAAGAAATATACATAATTAGCGAAAAAACAATAGGTAATTTAATTTGGGCATACATTATTTTAATGAATCTGGGTTAGTCGCCTTTCATCTGTCGTATCCCCAGTAAACTAGGGTTTTGCCTGTATCTCACTGAGGATATTTAGCATGAAAAAATAAATCGATACTTTTTTCCGATTTTTGATTGCACAAAAACAAAATCCCATTGCACGTTCTCATCAACCTGACAAACAGTGACACTCAATTACAACTGGAAACATCATGTGGAATAAAACTCTTCACACATCATCACTCCAGAAAGACCAAACCTGTTCTTCCCATAATATACCGCACACAATCATAAGAATAAAAATTAACACAAAAATATACAGAAACACAAATACAAAACAACAATAATCAAAACAACAAGAAGAAACCCACACTCAAAAGCCCACACAAATCTTTTCCACACGTCATTCATCCTGAAAGCCCAAGTACCTAAAATCCTGTCGCAATAACAACCCCGCTCCGATCGACTGTCTACATGGTTTGAATCTTAAACTTCGGCAATGCATGATTAAGTGATTTATATATAAATTATTTATTTTACTTTATAGCGTTGAAACACGAACCATAAAGACCAGAAGGGTAAATAAGCTAGAAGCATTCAAAATATGTTTTATTAGAGAATGCTCAGAATTTATTGGTTTCATCGTATGTTTATCAATGAGGTGCTACATCGAGGGGATGTAAAACGAAGGTTCTTAAATAACATGAAATTCAGCTAGATTCCCTTTCTAAGTTATATATTTGGAGGAGAAAAATACCACGAACAAAAATTAAAATTCGTGTGCAAAATTGACGGTTGACACGACATGGAATTGGTATTCAGACAGATGAGGAGCTGTTCTGAACTACTAAAATAGATATTCTCGTATTTTCACAAAAATAATCGACATCGTCGCCGGGGACAAAGATATCTACTCTCAAGTGATATTCAACGTTGAGGGGACCTGACATGACACTGAAAAGAAAAAGATCGTCTAAAAAACCCGGTAACAGCATATAAAAAAGAAGATTGTACCAAAATTTAAAAAGGATCTCACACTGGAACGATGAGAAAACTTGAACGTTTAAACTTACGAAATATACAAAAAAAACGTTTTTAAATTTAGACTTTTTATAAATTAAAGTAAAAGGTTACATTAAAAAAAAAACCATCAAATTCAAAAATATTTTTGCATAATTTGAAAATTGTGTAGAAGTCATCGAAATATTTTTGCATCTTCCTTGTGGAAATAAATGGAAATCACATTTAAAAAGTCAATTTCCTTTTCAACTCGTATAGACTAAACTCTAGATAGCAATTCAGTTTTACTGGATGTTTCAATATTAATGCGCTTTAAGTTTCAGGGCTTCGCTTCTTATAAACACTTTTTAAATTAAAATCTACTGCATAAAATTCAAAATAATATTGTTTAAATCTATTTTAGTTAATTAATTAATCCTTACTTGGTTGTGTTTTTGGTTCCTTAAAAATATATAAAATACAGTTTTCTGTTTTTTCGTTTTTGGTTCCTTAAAAATATATAAAATACAGTTTTCTTTGTTATTAATATTATTTTGTTTATTTAACATTGGATGCATCTTTAAGCCAATAAATAACATTGTATTGTAATGAATTACACTTTCGTTGTATACAGTATAAGCTGGCGGGCTTATTGTCATGTGGCGATCTCTTCCAACCAACCAAAAATTGTTAAATAGGCGTTGTGTGAAATCTATGCTGATATCATTTTTAAAAAAAATTCAGAGGGATTTGAACGTGAAGCCTCTGGGCTAGGAGACAGGTATCTTATCATCTATGCTACGTAAGCCGTCATCAAATAACTAGAAAAAAATATATATCCAAAGCTAAAACATAATGTATACAGGAACAATGATATGTATGCTTCCATATAAAGTTGTGAATCAGTTATGCGTACAAAATTTATTAAAGAGTTCAATCCTCAATTTATCCATTAAAATATGAAAAATATCGGTATCAGAAAATTTATGCAACAAGGTCATCCCGTGTGCGAATGGTGGTGCATTTAAGAGGTTTGTTCATAACAACGGTACCGAAAAAAATCTTAATTTAAGATGGCGTATATTATTGTCTTGTACATTTATCAAATAAAAGAAAATATGACCTTGGGGTTGTTCACTGTCACTAAACTGATAGAACTCCATGGAGAGGTACACGTCCACTGAACATATAGTTAACCATATGGTTTACTTTAACTAAATTATAATATACCAATGGAGTGGTTTACTACCCCTAAACGGATAGATGCCCAATGGGGTGGTTGAGTGTCACTTAACGACATCATAGACATACATCATTAGCTATTCAGCTCATATGTATGACAAAGATCCAATTACTAAAATATGTGACACGCAATTAATCTTGAACTAGTTTCGCAGGATGCTACTTTATGAAAATGAACGTGAAATAAAATAAGTTTTATGCGTTTGAAAACTGCAAATTTGTGCTTTTACCATTACTCCAAAACTGAGTTGAGGAAAATGCGTGTATCATATGTATAATTAAGTGCAAGGCTAAAGCGAAAGGACAAATTTCGTTTCAAAACAAAACCATTGTTTTGTATGCGAGAATTTTTTAAAAGGCAATAATTAAGGTCGTTACAATTTTAACAGGATAATTTAAGTGTTTTACAGTAAAGCTTGCTTTTGGGGTAACATGCCAATATATGTTTTTTTTTTCTGATTCAAATAATCAAAAACATTGTCAAACTATTTGACAATGTTTTGCCTGTCACTTTAATACATATGTTTATTGTGTAGATTTTTTTCACATTTACGAGTACGTGTTAAATCATTCTGTTTAAAATGACGGTCTACTGCAGGGGTCTCCTAACTACATTGTAAAATTTACAATGTAAGTAAATCTTACAAAATAATGATCAGATGTTTTTATTTGACGACCAATTAAGAAACACAATAACTAACATACTATACATAATGAAATTGAACATTTTAACTGTAAATAATAATATGAGATTTATCCTAAAAAAATACAATAATTGACATACATAGGTAATTCACATAATGAAATTAAACATTATTACTGTGATTAATGAGATTTATGTAGCTGTAACTTTCCACTGACAATTGTTTGCAGTTGTGGATCAAGTTTACTAGTGGAAATTATCAGCAGCGACTTCAAATGCTCATCAGTTAATTTGGATCTGTAAATATTTTTTTGATGGTATTTCATTTTGGAAAATGTTTTTTCACACAGAGTGCCGAAAGCGGAAAAAAGCCATGAGCAAATTTATGCAACTGATCAAATTGTGTAAGTGGAAGACTCTCATTAAATTCCAGCAATGATGACTTTAAAACTACAGTGTGTTGGTATGATGAGCTAGCTAGGTCTTGGCCCTTGGGACTTAGTGGAGAAGTCAGTGTGGCCCTTAGGCTAAAAAGTTTAGAGACCCCTGGTCTCCAGTTCAATACAGAGACTTTAGTATTATTTTAGCTATAGAGTAAAAATGCCTGTACTATTTGCTGTTTACAGATATTGTCAACTCATCTGATGATGAAAAATGACGTGCTGCAATTCATTGTGATATGCAAAAAATAAAGAATAATATAACAAAGTGACTATCCGAAAGAGATAGACGAAGACTAGAGGCTTTTGAGATGTGGTCCTATAGAAGACTATTAGGAATTTCCTGGAGAGACCGCATCACAAATGAAGAGGTTCTCCAACGAATCGAAGGAGGAAGGCACCTGCTCAGGATCCTGTCCGAAAGGCGTGCAAGATGGATCGGTCATATAATACGACAAGAGGGTCTCTTGCATGCCATAATGGAGGGTATGACCGAGGGGACAAACTCTAGGGGACGCCCACGCTGAGAGTACCTGGAGGACCTGTTGGTGGACGTGCGCTGCTCAACATATACAGATTTAAAAAGAGCCGCACAGGACAGGGACGAATGGAGGAGAAGAGTTGAAATTGCTGCAAACCAGTCTTAGGACTGCAACCACGGAGAGAGAGAACGAAGTGACAGTGTTTTTATTTTATATTAATAATGGAGCTCCACAAAGCGACGCGCGGAGTTATTTGAACAAATAATTTATGTTTTCGAGAAATTATTGTCATTTATGAAATAAATGACAAATTATATTTAAGATTTCTCCACTTGATATTTATTTGAAAAAAAATATTAACTTAATTTCATGCGTCAAGATAAAAATATGTATTGTATTAAACTTTCGTTGTACAGGCGACCCTCTACTTTCGCACGTTCTACTTTCGTACAATTCGCTATTTCGATCATTTAAAAAAAATCTATTTTTTCAAGATTTTTGTCGATAATGCAAAAATTGTTCGCTTCGCTGTAATTAAAGAGTCAACAATGAAAGGTTCCTGGAAAATTGTGCCCATAAATAATAAGTCGTTTTATAAATTCTGAAGAAACTCCGAAAACTATCACATATGAAATAGTTAGCCCATTGAAGGAACTAAACTTGGACATCAACAACGAAGATGTTAATGAGTTGATTGAATTTCACTCAGTACGTCTGTCAAATGAATACTTAATTGAGCAACAAGTGTTAAATAAAATACACAATGAAAGTGAGGAAGAAGAAGCTGATAAAATCTTCAAGACTTTGACAATAAAAAATATGAATGAAGCCTTCATGCACCTTGACAAATTTGTGACTATCATGGAACAATGTGATTCCAATGGAGAACGTATATCTCAAGTACGTAAGGCGATTGAGAAAGACACATCACATTATAGAACTTTTTATCAAGAAAATAAAAAATAAGGGTGGTATTCAACTAACTCTTGACAAGTTTATAAATAAAACATCTGAAAGCACTTAAACACGTCTCGTTAACTTAATTATGTTTAATGATAAATAAAAATTTTGAATATATTATTGATAAATAAATATTATTATTGATAAAAAAATAATTTAAAATACAATTTTCGATGTTTTTTTTTACATCCCTCTAGTTTCGATCATTCAACATTCACACACATTATCAGGAACCAATTATGTGCGAAAGTCGAGGGTTCTGGTGGGTTTATAAAACAACCAGCCAAAAAAAGGTGATGTGAAAACCAGTTTGAAATCATTTTTAAATAACCTATGTAGGTACCGACGATTCGAACTAATATTATCAGCCTGTATAATATGTTCCGTGTACGCATTTTTACAGCATGTATCAATTTAAAAAAATTTCATTTTACTCTCCTAATGGTCAATGTTTGTTTGATTGGAATTAAAACATCTCCCATACATTTGTATGAGAGATGTTTTAATTCCAATTATCCAATAATCGATTGATAATGATTCTTTAGCGGAATGCTTCTTGTCTGAAGAGATGATGATAGTAGTTGTTGGTAAATAAATAAAATACGTCAATTAGCAATGCGGAAAGAGAGAGTGAATGAATGTTTTATTTATCGGTAAGTGGGTATTTATACATTTCAGAATGGACGCGGGAGTGCGCCCGCGATATATTTTTATCTCGCTTCTGTGCGTGCCGAAATGGTCGATTGCAGTATTGCAGACATCGCAAATAGTATTGTGGGTAAAAAATTTGTTTGCGGGATCGGCGAGACAGCGTGATGCGTTCTCTTTCTACTGTGGAATGCATCGTAAATAGTATTGTGGGTAAACAATTTGTTAACGGGACTGGCGCGATTTCCGGCCGCGTCATTGTTTTGGTATGTGACTTTTGGACATATCCAAAGGTCGTTTCGTCGGTCGTTGACCGTATGTGTTGACAATATTCAGCGACGACCGTGGTTCCCACAATTCCATAGATGTAAATTCTACTGGTTTTCTTCATCGACTTCTAGAATTATTTACAAATCTTCGACCCAAAGCTCCTCTTTTACAAGCTTTCTTTTATATATCATTATAGTCCATCTTTTAAGCTTAGGGACAGTCCTCGAAAATTTTCGAAGTCATTTAATTTTGACTACGGCTTTCACCTTCGAGCTGTTTTTCGAAATTCGATCATAATAATCCACTTATTTTGGGTATTTAATTTAACTTGATTGAAATGCATGAGTCACGCAACATGAAAATAGGCAAGCATTGAGATAATTAACAAACCTTTGCCTAATTTTAAAACACACCCATGGAATAGGCTTTTTATTAATTTTTTTCTCAGAAATTTAACACACAGGTCAATCTTAAATATTTATAACAAGTTGTTCATAACCTATATATTATATGTAGTTATTTAAAATGAAAAGTCACATATTTTAATCTGTCAATGATAGAAGGTTCGAATCCTGAATTAAAGTGTCCTTATGAAGAGTTCGGTCTTTAAAAAGCGCTATTTAAATTGTCCTTTCATTATTATTACAATCACTTCAATGGCCTAGATGACAAGCCAGCTTTGAACCAGGAGGTAGTGGGTTCGATTCCCACTGGAACCCAGATGTTTACAAATAAAAAAAGGTGTAGGGTACCCACGTCCCTAAAATATTGTCAACATGCAGGGTCAGCGACCGATGAATCAACCTCTGGATATCTACAATTGTCACATACCAGAAACGTCAGCACTGTTTACACGCAAATAATATTTACATCGCATTCCAAGGTAGAAAGAGAACATATCACGCCGTCTCGCCGTTTCGACAATAAATATCCTACCCACTGTAGTATCCGCAGCGCTTGCGACCACCTCAGCACGCGCAGGAGTGAGATCGAGATATACCGCGGACGCAGTCACGCGTCCCGTTCTGAAAGTCTATATATACCTACTTATCGATGAATAAAGGCACTTGTTATTATTTACTTGACCATTCATCGCTGTTTACTATTTATCGATTATTCACTCTCACTTTTATCGCATTCCTGAATTGATGTATTTTATTTTAAATACAAACAAATCAAAATCATCACGACGTATCAAATTAAGCATCCCGCTAAAAAGGTATTAATAACGCCTTCCAAACCAGGAGTTGCGTGTTCAGTTCCGATTGGTAACAGATTAAAAAAAGTGTTCTTAGTTTAGTTTCCACTTTTGGTCTCTATAACATAGTTAGAGATTATTGGAAGAGATCGCCATAAGGATATTACCTCATCACGGTATACTATACATAACTTAAGTTTAATAATATAATTAAAATTTAAAGAAAAATTAAGAGTTGAAAAGAATAGAATTGTTTAAAATTCCCTTCTCACCGTTTGACAAGGGTCCTTCAAATTGAGCGTTTTTTTTAAGTCTAAGATAAAACACAGATGGCGTCGTGAACTGGTCTGGGTCTTGTGACATTTGAGAAGTGTAATGTATGAAATTTATAAAAATAGAGTCGTACACATTACAACAACGCGTTCAAATTGTTGAATTATTTTATGTTTTGTAATCTCCGGAAACGGTGATGTTAATTGGCAACCAAGATTATGCGATCTGACACCGTTGGGCAATTTTTTCTGAGGTTACGTGAAAAAATACCAGGCCTATAAAAATGACCCCCGATCAATTCCTAAGCTGAAGGACAAAATTCTTCGCGTTATTGGTGAGTCAGAACCGCAATTATGCCCAAATGTCGTGGACATATGTGGAACTGCAAGAGGTGGACATTTGGCGGATATTGTTTTTTGAGTTTAAATGTCATACATTTTACTTTAATGGCCAATAAAAAGTTTTTTGAAATCAAAGCCAATTGTGTTTTATTCAAGAATTTAAAAAAAATTAATTAAAAAAACCAATCAATTTAAAAGCCCCTTTATATTAGTTAGAGTACATGTTAGTACGAAATAGATTGATGAAAATAGTTTATTTAACTGATTTTTATGAAATTTGTGCTTATTTTTTATGAAATGAATAATTAAATTTATTTGTCCCTTTGAAACCGTTGTTTATCATATATATTTATATAAATATATTGATAATGAATGAGATGAAACTGTAAGTCATATGTCGTTTGACAGAAATGAAAGAATCCGGCTGTGAGTGTGATTTGAATGATGAAATAATAGATCGTGTGTTTTTCGGCTATCCTTTACGAGACATGTTTGATTATCTAAACGCCGTATCTCTGCCACGTTCAATAACTGATGCGTTCCTTCTTTCTCCGAGGAACTGTTCCACTCATAAGTCAATTGTATTTTTTTAGCTTAAACGTTTTAAATTTTAAACTAAATTTAACGTTTTTTTTTTTAATTTTTAAAAAAATATTTTTTCATATAATTGCATAGTGACTTTATTATGCAGGCAAAAATCATCCTAGTATGAATGGATAACATATAAAAAAAAAACATTGTTTTTATAAAAAAGACATTTTTTATTTGTTCCATTAAAATATTACAAATAACTGCATGTTTTAAACAATTTTGAATCTAGTAAGGATAACTCCCGTAATGCAAATGGATGGAGAAACATTAACAAATTGTGACCCCTGTAAGTATCTTGGGTCACTCATCCATAGCGATGGAGGATGTGCAGCAGATGTAACACATATAATTAGTGTGGGATGGATGAAGTTTAGATCAATGACGGGAGTTCTATGTGATACGAAAATGGCAGTAAAGTTAAAAGGAAAAGTATACCAAACAATTGTCAGACCCGCACTCCTTTACAGCTCCGAATGCTGGACGATGTATAACTCTTACTCTAGCCAACTAGAAACTGCCAAAATGCGCATGCTAAGATGGTCAGCTGGTGTGTCCCTAAGAGACAAAATAAAAAGCTCACGCATTTGTGAAAGTCTAGGTGTTACAGACATCAACAGCAAGATGGAGGAGAGGCGGATGGATTGAGATGGGCACGTTGGACGCAGAGCACCCGATCACATTGTGAACCAAGCAATCTACATGGATCTTCCTCGAATAACAACCAGAGGAAGACCAAAGAATTCATGAGTGATGCAAAAAGATAACCTGATGCAGAGGCACGGCCTGGGGGTCGTAGTCCGGGACAGAAGAGCATACAACCTGAGGACGAGGAGAGCTGACCCCAACAGTCTTCACAGACAATGAGTTGGGATGGAGCCAGGGAGAACAACAAGATCTGACCCACCTTTATTTGAGTTCCCTAATAAAGTATGTTGAGGGAATAACATTTAATGTGGCTATAAAAAGAATTATTTTTTATAAGTACAACCAAACATCATGTGTATCTCACATTCTTAAAATTGAGTCAAGTGTGTTTATTTGCACCATAAAAAAACACACTTTATTATTTATTTCCAATTTTCCTTGTATGCTAGATGGTTCATATGATATTATACTAAATATATTTTTTGACTCTAGTAGAGCCTACGCGCCGTAATGAAAGTATTGTGTAGAAGGGTGACCATGATTTTTTTTATTTATTATATATTCAGATTATTTAGTTTATTTATTTATTATTCATTTAAAAATATAGAAGTGAATTTTTTTGTTTAGAACAAATATTTGTTTATTGATAAAGAAAAAGAAAGTTTAAAAGAAACAAGTAGTTTTATTTATTTTATTAACAGAAAATTAAAAAAAAAAAAGAAATGTTTATTTGTTTTTTTGTAAACGTATTGGTTAAGAAACACAGCATAAATTTTTTACTAAACATGACAATGCAACATAAAAATACAAAAAGAACTTATTTGATTATACATATTATAAATAAATTTAGAAAAGAAACAGTCTCCTTTTATTTCACAAATAAAATTATTCACAGTATCATGATGAATCATTATCACTCGCTTCACTTAAACTTATTATGAAATTGTGGTTTTCACTTATATGGTCAAACATGATTTCTCTTTCCCAATATTCCGACTCTATGAATTTCACATGGCTACATATTCTGTTCCACTCTTCAGAGTTTATCAAAGAACTTTTTTCTATTGCTTATTGATTCACTGTTTTCAATGTAAACTGTACATTTCTAGAACCAACATACCCTTCGATCATGGTGACACTATTTTTTGACACACTAATACTAGAAACTGATCAATCAGCACACATGAGTTGACTAACACAATCACACGCTCCGTGTACCTACGCAATAGTACAATAAAGTCACAGATTCTTTCCTTACACAGCTTGGACTTTAGATGTCTAGTGATTTGATGTGTAATATACGAGTATATCAATTATAGTGCGTTTGTTTTTATTTTAGATTATTTTCTCTTCACGTCTTTTTTTCAATAATTTGATATGCCAATTTCACAAACGGCGTAGTTTTACGTAATTGAAATTGTTATTTATACATATGTATCATATAACATATGTTATTTTACCGAAAAGTGATTCTGAATAATTGATAGTTAAACTTGATATTGAATATTTATGTTACCATTTGTATTTTAAATTGGCCACAATTGATATAGAATTTACTAAAATATAATACATTTTTGAGATCACTGTTAGCTAAAACGCACGCCACGTGGCAATTTATACTATCCAACATTCAAAACTCATAGTTCTTTGCAATTAAACATTTACCACTTGGAAATATATGGTTTATGTTCATATAATTGTATTGCCTTCGAGATATGGATCTATACACGACTGCTAAGGATTTTCTGGAGATACCACATTACAAATGACGAGATTCTCAGCAGGATCGAAGAAACCAGGCACCTGTCAAACACAATATCAGAAAGGCGTACAGAATGGATGGGTCATATGCTGCGACATGAAAATCTCCTGCACAATATACTGGAGGGAATGATTGAGGGATCGATTGGCAGAGGTCGTCCTCGTCGAGAGTATTTGGAGCAAATATGCCACGATATGGACTGCACCTCCTATACAGAGCTCAAGAGGATCGCTGATACCGAGCGGAGTGGATGAGGAGATGCAGAGCTTTGCTGCTAACCAATCCATCAGAATTGATCCTGAAGAAGAATAATTGTATTGCATTGTAATTTTATTGTTCACGTTAAAACGTTATTTCTTCTGACCAACAAGTAAGATATTAAAGATGTTGTTTATAGTTAAGGCATTAACGTTGTGGAGGTTTAGAGACATTGTAATTACTACATCACTAACCTATATCCAAGCATACCAGGTTGAAGATCCTTAGAGCTCGCAAAAAATATCATAAATGACAAAAGTAAGGACCTTGTTAAAAATTCGGAATTGATTTCACTGATGGACTTATGCATCAAACAAAATTATTTTAACTTCAACAATAAAATATATAAACAAACGAATGGTTTAGCTATTGGCTCACCGTTGTCTCCCCTTCTCAGTGAAATATTTATGAACTATTTTGAAAAATGTATTTTTAGGAGTAAGTTTAAGTTAACCAAAAATGTTTTGTGCTGGTTTAGGTATGCAGATGACATTCTTTGTGTTTGGACGGGTACCGATAGACAATTACACCAATTTCTTAAATATTTAAATTCTATAGAAAGTTTTATAAAATTTACATAAGAAACAGAACAGGACGGAAAATTAAATTTCTTGGACCTAGCATTATCTCGGAAAAAAGGCACATTTGACTTTGATATATATAGGAAAAATACTTATTCAGACTCTATAATTCCAGCAACTTCTAACCATCCTAATAATCATAAATTCGCCGCCTTTAACTGTATGCTTCATAGATTACTCAGTGTCCCATTAACCGACGACAATTTTAAAAAGGAATTAATAACCATCAAAAAAATTGCTACAAATAATATCCTGGAAGCCTCATTGATTCACTTTTAAAAAACAAAACAAAAAATAAACTTATAAAAGATTATATATTTAACGACACATATAAGCATACCTATAAATGGAGCAAAGTCCTATTTATAAAAAAATATATCAAATGAAATAACCAAAAATATTCCAAGTCACATAAAGCCAGCTTTTTACACTAACTTTAATCTCCGGAAACTCTTATTTAATGGGAAAGGCAAAAATGGAATACTTAGCAACAGCGGTGTGTATAAACTTTTATGTGCTGACTGTGATAATTTCTATATAGGAAAGACAGGAAGATCTTTTGAAAAGAGATTTCGTGAACACCAATCTGCTTTAAAAAATCCTCTAATTTATTCTGAAATGGCTAATCATTGTCACCGTGAGAATCATACTTTTTCTATCGATGATGCCAAATTCTTACATATTAGCGGCAACGGAAGTAAATTGGACAGATTAGAGGCCCTAGAAATTTCTAAGTCAGTATATCGAGCGGAGCATCTGTTGAATAGTTATTTCCCTAAAATCTCCCCGCTCTTGGCCGAAATTATACCTAGCCTTCCCCTCACCCCTCCCGCCTCCAACCGTTGAAGTGTCTATGTCGGTGCCAATTCGAACAGCATTTAGTCTTGCTTGTACTCCCCTGAAGATAAGGTGAAAGCCTTGAAACCGGTAGGGTTATACCGTCATAAAAAAGTGGAATAAACAGTGTTTGTTAAAAATAAATTACAATAAGATATTAAAGTAAGCCATATGTAACCTAACCTAACTGAAACATTTTTTTTTCTAGGTACCAACGGAAACCAAACCTAAAGTCCTCGGGTTGGAAGAGTATATACAGTCTGTTTAACAAGAACGTGTAGGACGAAACTCGAAAAACTATTTGGGATAAGACATAAAAAATATGTACACATACTACGTCATATAAACCATGATGCTTTATTATTAATAAGTTTTCAAGCCGCCTAGTAATTATTGCCCGACATCTACGAGGCATACTTTCTTTTAATTTTATAGCATAATCTAGGGGCAAAGACTTCCATATAAGTCGAATCTGTCTAAATAACTGCTTGACGTTCCAGATCTTTTTCTCTCGTAGCTTGAACTTCATGAGTGCCTAAATATTTTCTATGAGATTTGCATCTAGTGACTGCGGCCGTCAATCCATAACGTCAACGTTATTGTCCTGTTTCCACGCAGTACAAAGACAACTCCGATGTTTTGGGTAATTGTCCTCTTGCAAAAGCCAATTTTAATGTTTTTCTTATAAACCACCCTTGGGCAGATCGTAATAAAGCCCTGTGATATATTTTAACTATTTTGGCATCGATCAAATTATTTGTGAAGATGTCTAAAGTGACAAATTCCCGCTTTGAGAAACAGCCTCAGACGTGGATTTTTACAAGGAGCTTAACTGTCCGCCGGACGAGTCTATTAGTGCGAGTACACCAGGTATGATTTAATGGAAGAACGTGCCCAAAAAGAAGCTTCGTCAGAAAAAAAATACGTTATCCCAATCGCGGTCCAAGTTTTCTTTCACCCAAGTGAGTCTTTTTTCGACTTGTTTTTCGGACAGTAGTGGTTTCTTTACCGTGCTTTGAAATTTCCCTCCATGAGCTAGTAAACGTCTTCTTATAGTATCACATGACACAATTAGACCCTTTTCACGCAAAATTGCATGTCTGCTACGCAACGATTGACGAGGATTCTTCTCAAACACCCGTAAAATCATTGTGTTCTCCTTTTTCGTCGTTTTCTGTGCAGTGCGACGAACAGGTGAGTCATGGACGTTTTTTACTTTGGAATAGCATTTCACCCACTTACTTACAAATGTTTTTGACTTTCTTATGTATTAAGCAGCGGTTTCGTTCGACATTTTCGGTCCTTTTGGATGTGTACACGGAAACCCGGCTTCGTACAGTGATGCGTACGCGGCACTCATAGTGAAATATGTTCTTGTGTAACCAAGATCGAACTACATTGAGTTTTTCCATACAAAGCATCTTGGGGGAAGAATTTTGCAACCTGCTCGCGTTTGAATCTACCCTCTAACGGTTTCCAAGAAAAATGTAATCGAACACGTTCTTTTCAAACAGACCCACTAGAAAAGCCTGGTGCTCTGTCTTCTCTGCCTACCCCGACTGAGAGAGGGTGTGATAGTGTGCATATACCTGATACACATTGCATCTGTATTATATTTTAGTAAACTTGAGCGGTAGCCAGAAGTGGTTTGCTTAACAAAAACTTTATATTACAATATATTTAAAAATGTATAAATTAATAAACAGTTTTAGGGAAAATCGAAGTATGAAACTTGATAAATAAAATTGCTCTCTCTCTCTGATGTTTTTACAAAAAGGCAAACAATTAAGAATAAAATAGCCCGCACACAGGTCACATAGCTAAAATTGCCGAGCTTATTCCCTCCTTGTTTGTCATCATTTGACAAGATTGCTGAACTTGTCAAATCAAACAAGGGGTAAACTTTGCTAAAATGGGCTAGTTATTTTTCCATTGAGTACAAATTTTCTCAACGAGTGAATTAACCTTCCAGCGAGATATCTTCGCAGGCACATTTTCACCCACACAAAATTTTATTTAAATTTCTTAATCCCTAAAACCATTTGAATTTCAACTCCAGTAAACAAAATGACTGTCAGTAAACAAAATGACTGTCCCCTTTTTCTGTGTTTTTTTAGCTTTAGAATAAATATTATAATATAAAGAAACAGTCTTCTTGTTTTAATTTGTTGGATATTTTTTTCCGCATTACGAAAATAAGTATATTTTGTTCGGCAATTCATCGTTGTTATTTTGTAATACATTGAAAATTTACTTTGTTATTCTCAATATTTAGATATATAGATACATGATAACCGAAGTCAAGTGCAGAATTGAATCGTCTCGTCCGGTTTTTAATAAAATGAGAAGCGGATTCTGCGATGATAATCTAAACTTCAAACTTCGACAACGCTTAGTCAAATGTTATGTTACGTTTAGTCAGTGTTATTGCATGGAGTCGAATCATGAACCATCAAAGTTGGTAGTATGAACCGACTGGAAGGATTCGAAATGTAGATGCACCGGAGAATGCTACGGATACCCTGAACAGATATAGTCAGCAACATGAGGGTTCTTTAAAGAGTCAAAGTTGATAGAGAGTTGATGACTTATATTAAAATCCAAAAGTTGTCCTACTTGAGTCATGTACTTAGAGGAGCAAAGTACATATTACTGCACCTGACCATCCAAGGCAAAATAAAGGGTCAAAGAGGTGTTGGCAGGAGGCAAATCTCCTGGCTCCGCAATATACGTGATTGGACTGGTACAAGGAGCGTCGGAGATATTTTTTTTGGCTGGGACAAGGATGTCTACTCTCAGGTGATAGTAAACGTTGGGGGGACCTGATATGACACTGGGAAAAAGAGTATGGATGAATAATATCAAAAGTTATATATAATAGATGAAATAAGCTAAGTCCATCTATGTTCTCACTAAAAAAATATATTTATTACAAATTCTTACATACCGTTCTTCCAGAAATATAACATTATGAAGGAAAAATACACACGCATAAAATTATATTTAATTTTTTTAACAACCAAAATTCTCAAATATTGCAAATTCGCATTTCTTTAAAACTAACATCGGTTAATGAAAAATTAGTTCATACAATGAAACAGACAGTGATTAAAATAAACTCAAAATTTCAACACTTTTTTTTCAATGAAAGTTTCACTAATACACAGAAGAGGTAAAAAGTTAACAATTATTTCAAAATTAAATCAACATAATCAAGTATTCTACTTTATTTTTTATATGTAAATTATTTTAATTTTTAATTAAATGTGTTTTAAAACAATAAGGTTTGTTAACTCCGAAGTTAAATTATGTTTAGTAAAAAAAAAAAACCTGTAAAATTATGAAAACTTTTATTATTGAATTTAAGGAAATTCGCCCATTTTTAAAACAAGCAGTCAGATCAAAGCAAATATTATAAATATTGAATATTCATTCTAAATTCAGGTGTTTTTTTCTCTCAATGTAAAGGAGAATTTGACGTCCAAATATTATGCAATTTTAGGTAACCTAAATAATTTTAATTAACATTTCCAATAAGTGGAAATCAATTTCACTTAATTGAAAATTAACTCTTGTTTAAAATGAGAATTCTGTTAAATTTTAAGCGACGCAATCATTGCGTTTTTAAGCAGAATTAATTAATTATTTTACAATGACACTCTTATAAAAATTGCAGGTTTTGAAAAAACTGATGTAACATAAATAAGTAATCAATTAGTTCACAGTCAATCATGTAGAAAATGGATGTAGGGAAAAATTGAAATTGAGTAGGATGAATTAAAAAAAAAACAATATTTAAGTATCTTACGAGTATAATATTATAGTTTTACATATTTTCAACCCGTGAAAATGTGAAAATGCTTTGAAATCTTTGATCAACGAGTTTGATAACAGATAAATTAAATAATTAAAAGTGACTTCTAATTTTTAAATGAAATACTTTATTGTTAACAATCATGGACCCTCAAAGTTGGTAGTATGAACCGACTGGAATCATTCAAAATGTGGATGCACCGGAGAATGCTACGGATACCCTGGACGGATACGGTCAGCAACACGAGGGTTCTTCAAAGAACCAAAGTTGATAGAGAGTTGCTGACTAATATTAAAATCCGAAAGGTGTCCTATTTGGGTCATATACTCAGAGGAGTAAAATACAAACTACTGCACCTGATCATCCAAGGCAAAATAGAGAGACGAAGAGGTGTTGGCAGGAGGAAAATCTCCTGGCTCCGCAATATGCGTGATTGGACTGGTATGAGGAGCTTTGAGGATTTTTTTCGAGCTGCCGGGGACAAAGATGCCTACTCTCAAGTGATATTCAGCTTTGGGGGGACCTGACATGACACTTAAAAAAAAAAACAGAAGATTGTTAAAAATTCACCTTTTCTACATAATTTGTCCACATTATTTTCTAATGTCCTCATTCTATCACACATTTTTATACTTGCGATCTCGGATTTCTACCACATTTTTCTCATAAGTATTTCAATAAACAAATTTTGTAATTCACTACCGCAAAAAAAACAATCAGTGATCTCTTTCTTTATTTGTGTCTGATCTCAACTTATTTGGGTCGTTTTCATGTTTAAATTCTTACTTCTTGACAACTTCTTTCTCTTCGTTTTGTGTGAATTTCAAGTGCACTCTTAAGCACATGGCTGTCGTCCCTGCGCAATGAAAAATGCAATGCAAAAATATTCCACGGGGACAGCATAAAAATTATAAGAATGTCTGTAAATGAGATATGGAAACTCGAAACGTGGGTTTTGAATTGTGGATTAAATTAAGAACTGAAATCTTTAGAAAAAATTAAACATTAGTCGATGATAGGAATACCTTTGTAGTCAGAATGATACTCATTTGAATTTCTACTTTTTATAATATGATATTTTTAAGAAAGTGTTTTCAACAGAATCATTCAATGAGAAAGTTATATCTAAAATCTTAAGTCAATCATATGCAAATGGTGTGGATTATTAAATGCACACGATAACATTTAAACTATTTATTCCTACGTACTTAAGACGACCTCAGTGGGCTGGTGGTAAGACACTTGTCTGCCGATCCGGAGATTGCGGGTTCGATCCCCGCTGGAACCCAGATTTTTTTAAATAGGATTCCGGTCTGTTTAACACTTTGGGTCTATAAAAAAACATATTTCTTGTTGGTTGGAAGACATTGCCACATGGCAATAAACTCGCCAGGTTAAAAAAATGAATACAATTTAGAAAGATACTCGAAGAAACTTTAATCTAATGTATGTTCGTGTAACAAATATATCAAACATACATAAACAACATCAAATCCGTTTTCCTATCAGGGTAGGTAGAAAGAGGAGAACGCCAGACTTACCTATCGCAAAACACATTTTTCCCCTATTCTACACCCATACTCATTTCCTACGATTTCTCCGACACTTAACATGTCATTCTTTCAAAATATACATTAAACCTATTCATACTTTCCTTGGTCTTCCTCTAACACGCCTTTCACTCACATTTCACTCTATATTTGAAAGGCGTTTTGGTAAAGAGTGTCATCACATGTCATCAATTACTTATTTGTCAGTTTGAAGTTTTGCAACACTCGTATTCCTGAAATACAGACCTCACGTAAATTTTAAATATAAACTTTGAATACATAAATTATTTATTGTATTATATATGTATTCAAAGTTTACCTTTAAAATTTACCTGAGGTCTGTATTTCAGGAATACAAGTATTGCAAAACTTCAAACTGACAAATAAGTCATTGATGACTTGTACCTCTTTACCAAAACGCCATTAATTTGTTTTATTGGTCTTACTTTATTCATATCATATCTAAGTGTTCTTCTTCATCTTACTCAACACACAACATCCTTAAGTTCACACTCATCCCTAATCACTTCAGTATGTATTCTATCACACATTATCACATCATGTGCACTTCTTAGTAATCGTTAAACTATTTTTTTTAAATTTATAAACAATCTTTTAGTAAAAGCAATTTTGCAAACTAGTTTAAACTGTCCTTAAATATACCTGTGAAACTGCTTTTGCTGGATATACGAGTAAAGTAGGTAGAGAGGCATGCAATTAGGAACAAATATTCGAAGTATTTTGAGAAATTCAAAGGAAACTTGGCGAAACACGCCTGAAAGTGCACAGTGATTGCTCAGGGTAATTTATGCGTTCACTGGCAACATTAATTAACTATTCGCTTAACAACGTTGAAAATTAAATTTTCAATGTAATGCTCTATACCAACAACACGGTATAACAGTCACTTTATTCCTTTTAAAATTAAAATACTTATTTAAACTATCTGAGTTATTTATTAAAGGATATTCAAAAAGCATATTCTTCTTCTTTCTAGTGTCATGTAAGGTCTCTCTAACGTTGACTATCACCTGAGAGTAGGCATCTTTGTCCCCAGCAGCCCGAAAAAAATCCCCAACGCTCCTGATACCAGTCCAATCACGTATATTGCGGAACCAGGAGATTTGCCTCCTGCCAACACCTCTTCGACCCTCTATTTGGCCTTGAATGATCAGGTGCAGTAATTTGTACTTCGCTCCTCTAAGTACATGACCCAAATAGGACACCTTTCGGATTTTTATATTAGTCAGCAACTTTCTATCAACTTAGGCTCATTGAAAAGCTCTCGTGTTGCTGACCATATCCATCCAGAGTATCCGTAGCATTCTCCGATGTATCCACATTTCGAATGTTTCCAGTCGGTTAATACTACCAACTTTGAGGGTCCATGATTCCACTCCATGTAATAACACTGACCAAACGTAGCATTTGACAAAAAAAAGTTTGTGAAGTGTTATTTTATGAGTACTTAAACATTTTAAATTATCGCTATTTGTGGTTCTTTGTATTATTTATTTATTATATTTAAAATAAAAAAGAACCTTCGATGTAAAGGTTTCTCTTTGATTCATTCGTACAATATAAATACTTGGAGTATGTTTTAAATAATGTTTCTTATATCTAAAAATCATTAAATACTTTATTGACAAGTCAAAGGTAGTTTATTAAGTAAGAATTATTACAGAACATGTGTGCTATATTAAGTGTTTATTTGAACAGAATAAAGTTTGTTATATGTTTTCAAATATCGATATTTCCTAGTTTGTTGTTTCATCGGTTACAAGATACATATGAAAGTATACGAAAATGATGAATAAATAAATAACATCGACAATTCCGACCGAATTTGAGGCGTGTGGTTAGTACAGACTATCACAGAAAATAGATTTCTCAAACCCGGATAACATTTCATAGAAGACCTTTATTACTAGAACTATGTAAATAAATTTGTTTTCAATACATAATAAGTTGTCTCATATAAGCGATTGTGTATTTTGGCAGAGAATGTCAGATTGTGTCAGAGAATGTCAGACAGAGAATGTCAGCTTACGTTTACAAGGGAACATATTTTATTGGTCATACATAGCCTGTGTAAGTCTTTGCAGCTGTTCACAATAAACGTATTTTGAAATTGTTGGTAACAACCTATGAACCCCCACCAAATGCATAATATATTAGGTGTTAACATAAGTTGTGTCCGTTTTTTTTTTCAAGTTAAAAATGAGCACCAAAAATAAAACAAAATGGTAAAAGTTATGCGTCATTCGAAAGAAAATTTTCTGATCTACAAAATATTGTGTTTGCTTTTACGTTATATATGTTATTTTATTTATTTGATTACAAGCCTTCAAAATGGAATGAGCATTTTCGACACCTCCTTTTGTTCGCGTTCAATTGTGGGAATAAAGCTGCCAAAGCTGCTCGCCTTTTTTGCGAAGTGTACGGTGAAGATGCTATGAATTAAAGGACAGCTCATCGATGGTTTTTGCGTTTCAAAGACGGTTATTTTAACTTGAAAGACATGGAGCGTTCCGGACGGACTAGTGGACTTCGATGAGGGTCACTTAAACCACATTATTCATGATCTCCTTTCGATTGAACGCGAACAGAAGGAGGTGTCAAAAATTTTCACTTTCATCTACTTGACATTCCATTTTGAAGGCTTTGTAATCAAATAAAATAATATTTGTAACGTAAAAGCAAACACAATATCTTGTAGAACAGAAAATTTTCTTTCGAATGACGTATAACCTTGACCATTTGGTTTTACTTTTGGTGCTCATTTTTAAATTGAAAAAAAAACGAACACAACTTATGTTAACACCAAATAATATTTTTTGGACATTATTTCGTTGTTGATGTAGGAATTTAAGTTTGATTGGCTTCCTACCAGAAAAATAAAAACATACCATCAAAAATATTCAGATTACTTCCGAATCAGTCAAGATTGGCATATTGAGACATGCTGCGTGCTGTGTAAAATTCGTCACTGAAGATTTTTGACACACCTACACACCACACTTTGACACCTTTCCTGGTGAATTTTAATGTCTATAAGCCATTGATTGATGTATATTAATTAGTTCTTGTGTAACTTGGGGTCTGCCTCGATGACAGCATTCATATCGACACTAATAACCACTTGTGGCATGCCAATTCTGGGTAAATCTTTTATGTCGAAATTATCGAAACAAAATTTTTCAAAATATATTTAACACGTTTTTAATTTTATTGCATTACTACGCATAACCTTACAAATACTTTCAACGGCCAAACTTACGCTGTTCGAGTAAAAACTCAAAAAGCATAAAAGAAAGCGAGTAAGAACTCAACATGTATAAAAGAAAGCGAGTAAGAACTCAAAAAGCATAAAAGAAAGCGAGTAAGAACTCAAAAAGCGTAACTTAGGTTATTTTATTCCTCTCATTATTGTCAATTTAATGTTGAAAATATTGGGATTGTTATTATTATTTCACTGAAGAGCAAACGGACACGTCGTGTCAGAAACGTTGCAGAAAACGAAAAGAATATTTAGTTTTCGAAACAGAATACATACTGCGAATAAATTAAAAAAATACGCAAAAACTTACAGGACAACCTGACACTTACAAAAAATATATAATGGTCTTAACCAGGGGTCTCCAAACTACGGCCCGCGAACACCACCAATTCGGCCCGTCATAGTTTATTTTGATAACATTGTAAAATTTACAATGTAAGTAAATCATACAAAATAATAAACAGATGTTTTTATTTAACGACCAATTAAGAAACAATAACTGACATACATAATGAAATTGAACATTTTAACTGGAATTAATGATATGAGATTTATCCTAAAAAATTTACAATAATTGACATACATAGGTAATTCACGTAATGAAATTAAACATTATAACTGTCATTAATGATATTTATGTAGCAGTTACTTTCCACTGACAATTGTTTGCAGTTGTGGATCAAGTTTACTAGTGGAAATTATCAGCAGCGACTTCAAATGCTCATCAGTTAATTTGGATCTGTAAATATTTTTTTAGAGATATTTCATTTTGGAGAATGTTTTTTCGCACAAATAAGTAGTGCCGAAAGCGGAAAAAAGCCACGAGCAAATTTATGCAACTGATCAAACTGGATGAGAGAAAGACTCTTAGAAAATTTTTCCTTTAAAATATCGCTACACCAACCGTAAGTACCAACTGAAAATGGAAATGGAGCGGAGTCTACTCCCGCACCCTGCGCCATAGATATCTCACTCGCCGGCTAGTTCCAATACGAAAAATTACGCGTAATTCAAAACTACAGTATGTTGGTATGATGAGCCAGCTAGGTCTTGGCCCTCGGGACTTAGTGTAGGAGTCAGTGTGGCTCTGAGGCTAAAAAGTAAGGAGACCCCTGGTCTAGAGCATTCCACAATAGCACAGCAGGGAACCAATGGAACCTCACCCGAGTGAGTCGTGGCCATAGTTAATGTAATTCAGAATAAACCACAAATTATGTAGCAGGTCCAACCCTTGGTAAAGCACATTAACCTTTCCCTTCATGTGCTAAAACAATCCACGCGTTCCGGTGCTGTGTATTCAATGAGCGATTTAAAATCGAAAAAATAAGAACGTTCATAGCCAATCGCTTAAATTTATTAAATTTAAATGATAATAATTGAAATTTATTTGCTGAAAACATGAAAAAAACCATCGGCCGACGTTCACAAAACGGGCAAAGCGACCACCTCAAACAAAAGTTCGCGAGATACTGAAGCGAGAGAAGCGAGAGAAGCGAGCGAACTGAGATTCTATTTCTTGCGTTCCCATATACCGAAGTAGAGTGAGAGTGAGACGTAAATAGCATCGCTACCTCACCTATAGCGGTTTTTTAGAATGAATATACCTACATCACACACTGGCACACGTTTGATTGTATTGTTGAATTTATTCCCGATTTTCACAAAATATCTATGATGTGGCCGATAAGTGCTAATTATTAATACTATTATTTTTTCATTCAATGCGTTAATGTAATACGGAGGAATACTTAAAATCTGAAGCCAGTATTTATTATATTTCTAGATATATAAAAGTTTTAGAAGCAATGTGTACTAATTACACATCACAGGGAAGGAAGGGTTAATGTCACTCACAAGATAGAGATTTCCAACAGAGGACCGATTCTATTTCTATCACCGATTCGATGAGCTCCAACTTTTATCACATACCATGTACCGAAAAATAGGAATCACATCTCAAATGAACTCGCAACACATTCACTACGAATATAATTACATGTTAATGGATACCGTGCTGAGAAATTTCACAAATTCATAAATATATTATCGACAGACGCCTGGTGTGTTGTACGCACTGGGCTTACGTTTGTATGGACACGCAAGGTGTGTCCTCAGCAATGAACGTATTTATCAAACTGGAGTCGTATTTTTTGTAACCTTCGGGTACATGACCCGAAACCCTATGCTGGAAATCATAAATTTTAAATAATATAAATAAATAAATACATGTTTATTGATAGCAACATAGTATGTACATAATACATTTACACACATTTCAAGAACACATTAAAAAGAGAATACATTAAAAAACAGAAGCTATCAAAAGGTGTGGGCTCATCAAATAACATCCCCCTGGCCAAGATACACTCCACCAATTTAGGGCTAGCCCAGTCACGGGGACACCAGATGTTTTTTAGCCCACACCCTTGAAATTTTCTCTCTAACTGAACGACGTTGATTGCTATACTCCTATTCAATTAACTCTTTTTACAAATGAATGTATTACGCATTAAAATATACTAATATTTGAAGTAGTTAAACTTATATTTATGTACAAGTATAAATTCTGTGTTGATACAACTCAGTCCTTATAAACCATTTTCACTCTAACGATAGTAACAAAACTTATCAAATATCAAACTGAATAAATAACAATTTATGTTATTTATTGACTCTCCTAAACTTTCACTTATCCAAATTGACCTTTCGTGAATAAACAACATGATAAGTCAACCAACATGATGATACTCGCATTTTATTTGTAACTCTCTTTTAAAAATCTATTTAAAAATGCTATATTTTTATTTTATTTTGTCTGAGAGATTAGTACAATATATTTTTTTTAAATCTATGTTTATTTCGATGTTCAAAATACTGCCACTTCTAACATACGAGTATTTCAGAACAATATTTGTGTTGTTTTTCAGGTTTTTTTATTCTACTGAAAAATCAAATATCGGAATAGATTCAATTTTCGTTCCTTCATTTAAGAAATTGAAAACCAGTTTATTACTTTAATGAAAAAAATACAATTTAATGATTCTTAATTAAGCACGAATAGTCAATTTCTCAAAAGAAATATGATATTTAAAAAAATATAACAACGCTACTTAACGTGAAAAAGCTTAGTTGCCCTCATGGGATGTCTACTTAACTTTTTTTATAAACTAACTAGCACGATTTTTTTTTTAATTATTGATAAGCGTATATATCAAGACCTAAAAATTACGAAAAGGCTTTACACAGTTGCTGTAAATAGCATGTGTTCTCTCATAAATCTTAAAGTATTTAGAAATTACCGTTCCCATTACATTTTTTTTTTCAAAATTTATCTCGTGTCAATTAAAAATCTCAAGCTCATTTAAATTTGTAATATTTTTAACCTGACAGTAAAATTAAGTTCAAATCCCGAATTAAAGCTCTGTAAACAGAGCTTTATAAATTGTCATTTTATAATAATTGTTGAGTTATCTGAAAAACAATACGTACGAGTATTTAAAATCCGCTAACCATTTGATTGAGAGAAAACCATTCGTTTTATAAAGATCACGGTTTGCTGATTCTAAATATATACCGGAAAGGGGATGGGGTTGTTCATATCTAAAAAACTTGGAGATTAAAAAAAGTATTAAATAAGGTCTCATTATGATAATAAATAATAGTCTTATTGTTTCCCATTCAAGCACTATCTTTCTGTCTTTGCCTACCCATCACTTCTCCTTTCTTCTCCCTGCCACCATCTCAACTCACTGTGTACGAAGACTGTTGGGGTCAGCTCTCTTCGCCCTCAGGTTGTATGTTCTTCTGTCCCGGACTACGTCCCACAGGCCGTGCCTCTGCATAAGGTTATCTTTTTGCACCACCCACGAATTCTTTGGTCTTCCTCTGGCTGTTATTCGAGGAAGATCCATTGAGATTGCCTGGTTCACAATGTGATAGGGTGCTCTGCGTCCGACGTGCCCGCACCATCTCAATCCAGCCACCTCTCCTCCATCTTACTGTTGATGTATATAACACCTAGGCTTCTTGTCTCTTAGGGACACGACTGACCATCTTAGCATATATAATTAGTGTGCAGCAGATGTAATACATATGTGTTACATCTGCTGCACATCCTCCATTGCTATGAATGAGTGACCCAAGATACTTAAAGGAGTCACGATTTAGTAATGTTTCTCCATCCATTTGCATTACGGCAGTTATCCTTACTAGATTCAAAATTGTCCTTTTGTTTACCACTAATAAAAATATTGTAATAATAATAAAATGACAATTTAAATAACGCTGTTAAGAGAGTAAATTCTCATTAAGGGCGCTCTAACTCGGGACTTGAACCCAAATATTATTGACAGATTTAAAATAGCATAAAACAAATATACACGTATTGTACATACACACATTCACAAACAACTTGATTCTAAGGGTAACAGTACATAAAAAAAAAACTATTACAAGTACAGAAACGTTATGTTACTGAATTGCATTAGTTGTGTTCATAAGCTGCCAACAAAAGACTGATAATGTTGTACTCGTAAACTAATTATCTTTTATTTTAAGAAAAAAACAATATGAAAAAAAAATACATTTTGTTATTGAAAAGTGCAAAGAAATGTACAAATGTTATATATAATCATGTTTGAATGAAAATTTCAGTTTGCTAAGCTTTTCCTTAAGCCTGAGCAGAAATAAAAAAATTAATCTCACAGACGAGTTGCGCCCGAACGTGTTAAAATTTGTATTGCGCCCGACGGAGGGTTAATAATACGGCATTAAATAATTCAAGTATCTACTCTATCCTTAAATATCCAGGAATTGTTCGAGCTATAAAGTTAACATTGATTCACAAATTTAGGCTGTGGATTCCCTAAAAAAATCACTGCCGAAACCTTTGATCAAGTATGTTGTGAGCATGTTTATTCTGCGTAAGTAATTCAATTTTCTTTCGGGGCATGGATTGTTCTTCGATCTGGTGACCGCAGAATCCTTTGTATACCAACGTATCACATATTATTCAACAAATTATCTTTTGCAGTTCACTCGACTTTATTTAAGAACCCAATTCTTGACTCCATCAGATGTGCTTGATAATCGATATTTAAGTATTAACTTAAGATACGTGACTTAAAAATTAACTTAACATACGTATTAACTTAAATACGTAATACTTAGCAACAGTAAGCATAAACTTAAATGTGCTGACTGTGATAATTTCTATATACAAAAGACAAGAAGATCCTTTGAAAAGAGATTTCGTGAACACAAATCCGCCTTAACAAATCCTCTAATTTATTCTGAAATGGCTAATCATTGTCAACGTCAAAACCTTACTTTTTCTATCGATGATGCCAAATTTTTACATATCAGTAGTAACGAAAATAAATTGGCTAGATTAGAATGCCTAGAAATCAGTCAGTCAGTACATCGAGGCGAACATCTAATAAACACTTATATCCCAAAAATATCTCCGCTGTTGGCCGAGATCATCTTATGCCTCTCTCAGCCCTCAGTCCCCAACCCGAATATCCCCAACCGTTAGAAGCGTGTATATACGGCACAAGTTCGAACAGAATTCAGTCTTGTTTTTGCTCCCCTGAAGATGAGGTGTGCACATTGAAACCGGTAGGGTTATACCGTTACAAAAAGTGGAATTAACAGTGTTTGATAAAACAAATTACAATGATTTATCTCAATTTTCATTTTCTCAAAAACTGCTTTAAGACATTTATTATGGAACTATGTAAATTAAATAAGAAAATATATAACCTCAATATGACGAAAAAATTGAACTATATTTCTTCAGGGAAAATTTCTCACTTGCGAACCTTTTAAGTCCAGGAAGATGCCTCATCTACGATTTTAATTTTTCAACGTGGTATATACCTAAATGAATAATCCGCCTTATATACCAACTTCTAATTTTAAAATCTTGCGATATGTATTTAGAATCAGACTTTTTCATTTTAAACCTTACCGTGAGGTAATCAAACACACATGACTCCCTTATTTAACCTTTCCCTTCCTGTGCTAAAAAAACCGCGGGTTCCGGTGCTGTGTATTCAATATACACCAATACAAATGTAAAAATGAGCGATTTAAAATAAGAAAAAATAAGCATATTCATAGCCAATCGCTTAAATTAATTAAATTTGAAGTCAAAAGTGATAATAATTGAAATTTAATTCCTGAAAACATGAAAAAAAAAAACATTGGCCGACGTTCACAAAACGGGCGAGAAGACCATTTCAAACGAATGCTCGAGAGCTACTGAAGCGAGTGAACTTAGATTCTATTTCTTGCATTCCCATTTACCGAAGTAGAGTGAGAGTGAGATGTCAATAGCATCGCTTCCTCACCCATAGCGGTTTTTTAGAATGAATATACCTACGTCACACACTGGCACATGTTTGATTGTATTGGTGAATTTATTCCCAATTGTCACAAAATATCTCTGATGGGGCCGATAAGTGTTTATTATTACAACTATTATTTTTTTAGTAAGGTCCGCAAGATATCCTATCTGGGTCACATTTTACGTGGAGAGAAGTACGAAATCCTCCAGTTGATACTGATGGGCCAGATCGAGGGGCAGCGTGGTCTTGGTAGAAGGGAAACATCTTGGCTGCGCAATATAAGAGACTGGACGGGGATGGGGCGTGTGGAGGACCTGTTCCGGGCTGCGCAAGATAGAGAAGCCTTTGCCAGAGTGATTGCCAACGTCGGGGAGACCTGATAAGGCACGACAGGAAGAAGAATATTATTTTTTTCATTCAATGCGTAAATGTATAACGGAGGAATACCTAAAATTTGACCCAAGTATTTATTTATTTTTATAGAAATATTAACGTCTTTAGAAGCAATGTGTACTAGTTACACATCACGTGGAAGAAAGGGTTAAGGTAGCAACAACAGTTTTTTTTTCAGTAAATTTCTATGAATTCCGTTTATAGTTAATTAAGTTCGGATTATGAATTCCATTCTTGCGTTACAAATATGTAACTAATGAAAAGCTAATTTTCTTGAGAATGTAAGATCTTTTCTTTAATTTCTGAATACCTGACATCTATTCATAAATGGTTAATTTTAACTTTCATTCTAATTGTTCTTAACAATGTACATAACCTTTTGTTTTAAGTCCATTCTGATTACGGAGTCCCATTTAATGTTGGTAAAATAATACATATTACGATTATGTACTATACATACATGAATATAATGCAATAAAAAATATCATGAGTTCAGATCTAAGCGGGGGGAATCTCGTTTAATTACAGTGTCTTTTATGAGCAGAGCATTTGCTGTCAAATTTTATTCTATCTTACTGTGAGTGCCTCTCGTAGGGTTTATCATAACAGTTTCATTCCGGTGATGTGTATTCAATATACATCAATGCACATGTAAAAAATGAGCGATTTAATAAAGGAAAAATAAGAATATTCATAGCCAATCGCTTAAATTAATTCAATTTGTAGTTAAAAGTGAAATTTAATTGCTGAAAACATGAAAAAAAAAAACGTCAGACGACGTTCACAAAACGGGCGAAACTATCGCCTTGAACAACAGCACGCTTGCTACTGAGCGAGAGAAGCGAGCGAACTGAGATTCTATTTCTTGATTCTATTTCCCATATACCGAAGTAGAGTGAGAGTGAAACGTGAATAGCGTCGCTTTCTCACCCATAGTGTTTTTTTTTAGAATTAATATACCTACGTCACACACTGGCACATGTTTGATTGTATTGATGAATTTATTCCAGATTTTCACAAGATATCTCTGATGTAGCCGATAAGTGCTAATTATTATTAATATTATTAATATTCATTCAATGCGTAAATGTATTACGGAGGAATACCTAAAATTTGAAGCCAGTATTTATTATATTTATAGAGATATTAAAGTTTTTAGAAGCAATGTGTACTAGTTACACATCACAGGGAAGGAATGATAACGAAAAAAACTATTATGAACTGTTAATTAGAAGAAATCATTTCAAACCACTAGATTATCCAGGTATATTTACATGAACATACATACCATCTCGCCATCTCTGTATCGAAATGGACAGAGAGGAGAAAGCGCCAAACTTTTCCACCATGACACATATCTTTTGCTTCTTTTTCATCCATGCACCTTCTCACGCAGCTCCCACGATTTCTCAAACTTTTTACATATCCTTCTTTCAAAATATCATACAACTAATCGTACTTTCTTTCACCTTTTTCTTCCACACTTTTCACTCATATTTACTCTGCATAATTGTTCCACGTACCAAAAACGATCTCAAAGTGATCTTTTTCATCTAATTCAACACATCAGCTTTAAGTTTACATTAATTCTCGATCACCTCATTCTGTATTTCGTCATACATTGTTACACCACATCTATTTTTTATTTAACCAGGCGAGTTTATTGTCATGTGGCAATCTCTTCCAACTAATCAGAAATAAGTTTAAATGGGCCCTAAGTAAAAACCAGACTAGAATCCTATTTAAAAAAAAAAAACTGGGTCCTAAAGGGATCGAACCCGCAACATCCGGATCGGAGGTCGTCTATATTATGCTAAGCGCACAGATTTCTAAAACATTTATTCATTCCACTCATTTCGGTTTTATTCCGATTCCACGTTTCCCTCCCATACATGAAATTCGGTAATAAAATACTATCATCTTATTGTCAGATTTTGATACTTCCCTGTTTAAGTGTATATTTGTTTGTGTCCCATTGACTTTATTTTCTATCGCTACTTACGATATTATTTGTAACTCTTCCATCATCTGGGAAAATACGACCTTAAAAATGAAATAATTAAATATTTATATTTAAAAAAAAATCTGACTTTCGCATTTTCCATAATTTAATGAAAAAATCTCACAAGGGTGGCGAGTGAATTATTTTCTAGTATCACTGAAAAATATGCATAGTAAACTAGAGTAATTCCTACGGACACTAACATATGCCTCATCGTTGCTCATAACTTATAATTATTCTTACACTCAGTGGCGGTTCGTGATGATACACGCAACGCGCGTATTGCGTGTGGAAGGGTCCAGACAGTAATTATCTAATAATAAATTAAGGCTTCCTTTTTATCGAACGATGATTACATAACACTTTCTTCACAAACTAGAATTATAAAAGTGACTAGAAATTAAAATAATTGTTTTTATTTAAACATCTTCAGCTTTATTTAAGACTTTATAATATTTCCTAGTTTTACAACAGTAAGGTCCTAAATTTTTCGCCAAAAAAAAAAGATAGTGTTTGGAGAGATTTTTAGCCGACCACGCCAATCACATACAAGCAGTTAGTGATATTATAGTTAAATTGAATACCTTTTCTTTTCTCAGTAGTATATCGATATAAAACGTGTTGTTTCGTTGTTTTCTGATGTATTAAAAATTTAACATCGCACGGTTATTAATTTTATATCTAAAGGAGGGAAACACACAAACAATATATTAAATATTGTCAGCATTTTAATATCGAAAGCCTTCAATAAACTAAGGAAGGATGTCACAAGGTGCAGGAAAACCCTAAAGACTGTGTGCGTGCAAAAATGTGTTAGATGACATTCGCAGTAATTCAAATTGATTTACGAGTATATCAAAGTTATTAAAAGTGAATCAGATAGTTTGTAAAATAAATGTAAAATATATATATATATATATATATATATATATATATATATATATATATATATATATATATATATATATATATATATATATATATATATATATATATATATATATATATATATATATATATATATATATATATATATATATATATATATATATATATATATATATATATATCTTGCGGTCTCTCGCCTCTCTTTGCCAGGTCACGCCTGCGAATTTTACGAAGGGTCTGTCCCATCTGTTTTGAGGTCTTCTCCTCGGTCTGATTGTTTCTCGTGGTATCCAATCTGTGCTTTTTTTAGTCCATCTATTGTCTTCCCTTCTCACCACGTGTCCTGCCCATTCCCATTGACTTTTGAGTATTCTTTCCATTATGTCTGTGACCTTCGTTTGGCTTCTTATCCACGTAATTGTCTTTCTATCTCTTTTTGTTATCCCCAGCATACTTCTTTCCATGCTTCTTTGTGTAGTGACGAGGCGCTGTATTATTTTTGAGTTAAGGGTCCACGTTTCACAGCCGTATGTGAGTACCGGGAGGATGCATTGATCGAAGACTTTGCTTTTTAGACATAACGGGAGATTTTCTCTGAAAACTCTGTTGTTCCTTCCAAATGCGCTCCAGCCCATTTTTATTCTTCTGTTAATTTCATTGATCATATTCCCGTCTGCTGATATTTGTTGTCCTAAATATATATAATGGGGGACTTCTTCTAAGGCTATGTCGCCAATCTTAATTTGTCTCGTTGATGCACGTGTATATTGGTTGAACATTACTTTGGTTTTAGCGAGGTTCATTTTTATTCTTCTGTTAATTTCATTGATCATATTCCCGTCTGCTGATATTTGTTGTCCTAAATATATATAATGGGGGACTTCTTCTAAGGCTATGTCGCCAATCTTAATTTGTCTCGTTGATGCACGTGTATATTGGTTGAACATTACTTTGGTTTTAGCGAGGTTCATTTTTAAGCCCACTCGATTGCTGGCTAAGTTAAGCTCTTGAATCATTTTTTCCAGTTCTTCTCTTGTTTCGCTTAGTAGTGTGATATCATCTGCGAATCTCAGGTTAGAGAGATATTCGCCATCGATCTTTATGCCCATACCTTCCCAGTTTAAGGTTTTAAATATTTCTTCTAGTATAGCTGTAAAGAGTTTGGGTGACATCGCGTCTCCTTGTCTTACTCCCTTTGTAATTGTTATTTCCTCTGTTTTTTCTGGAAGATGCACCACTGCTTTTGCTTCTAGGTAGATATTTTGTATTATTCTTATGTAAGCCGGTTGTATTCCTTGTTTCCTGAGTGCTTCAAATATGTATTCGTGTTTTACAGAGTCGAATGCTTTTTCAAAGTCTATGAAGCACATGCTTAGTGGTCTTCGATATTCATTCGATGGATATGGAAATCTTTGAAAAGCGCCTTTACCCAGCAGCGGTCAAACCAAGACACAGAAGAACAATAAAGATTTAAACCAAACAAAACGACCAACAAGTAAATCTAAACCTGAACCCGACATATTCACAAACTTTTATGCTAATTCATTCGAAAATAAATTACTACTTTAAAATAATATCTATGCTCTCAACTACTGAGGCTACTAATGCATGTACTAATAATTCTTTCTTTCCAGCATTTTAATACCACACCAAGTGTACCAATATGGTTAAAATCGAAGCATTTCATGCTGAGACAAAATCACTAGGTGTCCTCCAAAGCTGTACGGCAGACAGAAAACGGAGGTAGCCACTACCCTTATATGACAAAACCTGTCGGGTTTCACTAAGACAACCGGTGAACAGATGTGAAGTCCAAAATTTAAGTCATAGGGGTGCCCTCACTCAGCAATGGGTAGAAAAAGGGCAGATAAAGATAAAGATATATATATATATATATATATATATATATATATATATATATATATATATATATATATATATATATATATATATATATATATATATATATATATATATATATATATATATATATATATATATATATATATATATATATATATATATATATATATATAAATAACATTTATGTTCTTGTATTCTATTGCTCATCTCTCTTGTCTTTAGCTTTGAAAATATATTTACTGAAGTTTTTGTTGGTTTAAAATGTAGGGCAATTTGCCCTACCACGTCTATGGAAGTTTCACTTCAAAAACTATACATATGTGATTCAAACAATAAATTTGTTGAAAACATTATTGATTATCAACCAACAGCAATTATAAAAACTCAACATAAATTGAAAAAGGTATTGTTTAACAATTTAGCGAATAACCATCATAATATTGTTAAATGATCATATACTCGTAATAGTTATTTCTTAATGAAATATTTTAAGGTTTTGTTTTTCAGTTCTAATACATGAGCTTGCAATGAATAATGTAAAAGGAGTTAATTTACTGTGTTTTAATGAGTTTCTCTCACATCTCCCCTAGTTTTCCTGCTGAGTAATTTATAATTACTATAATTTGTGCATAATTAAAAACATAATTATAACAGTAAGCTGTATCATCAATACAAAGACAGGAATCGTTAACTTTGAAACTTTTAACCTATAAAAGGTTGAAGTTAAATAAAAAGTTAGTTGCAGGGTCACTTCTTATTTGAGAAGGTAATATTAAAAAATGAACATGTCCACCAAATCACATTGTTGGAAAATCGCAAAAAACTGTTTTTGTTAAAAATATATTAGTAAAAATATCTGAAATCCTTCAAATCGCTTAAGGTGACTTGATTTGTTGTTTAAAATCGAATCATAATAATTAAAATAGTTATTCTCCTTTTAATAATTAAAATAGTTATGGTCCTTTTTGAATGAACAATTCTATTTTAATCTTTTTTTATTGAACAGGTCAGGGACATGATGTTTTTTGTTCGATTTCACAAATATTATACAAGTGTTGCAAAAATAATTAAAAAAAATAGTTGGTTAGAGTAATTTATTTTAATTTTAATAAAAAAAAAATAAGTACAGTGTCACAAAATAAGAAGAAATATTACTTTTAAACTATAAAGATATGGTATGTAGGTAGATAAAGTTGCATAATGACATTAAACTGCACGTACGATTTAAAACTGACAGTTACTGATGAACCGGTATGAAGTTAGACACAATCGGAATGCTATGATTGGTCATTTCGGAGATGATCTTTGGATTGATTTGAAGCCTTGGCAAGATTATTTTTGAAAAAAAAACAACTGATTTTTTATTATGATTTTTAAATGATTTATATGGTTTTTTTCATTGAAATGAAAATGTTAAACGTACCATCGATAAGAAAAAAATCTGCTTTATCAACTCATTTTTTGTATCCAATGGACATGATCTTTTTTTAATGTTTCCTCCTAATTTTAGTCAAGGTAAAGATATTTAATAAATACCAATAAAAGGAATAAATAAACAATGAATGTAAGGCCCAATAGAAAATGGGGATCAGGGTATGGGTTGAAAAACATATGTATGTATGCCAAGTTAGGAAAGTATGGCACTCTCTCCTATCTGTCTACCTCAGCAGAGAAATGGTGTGATGTTATATATGTATCAAATAATAGTTTGAATAAAAATTAGTGATGCGATTTAAGGAACGTTTCTCTTATCACAGAGAATCCTTCTGAATTGCAAGATTCAGTTTTTGCTGGCAAAAGCAATTATTAAAGTATTTAATTTCAAATCATTAAAACCAACAAAGCATCACGAAGGTTTAACTAAGAGTGCTCTTGAGAATTATTAAGCTTCTGTGGCCAAAATGGTTGAGATTTTTATTGCAAAGATGGCTGTCGGATGAAAGAAACTAGTCACTAGTAAAACAGTAAAGAAAATCGAACAAAGTGAGAATTGAAAGCATTTGATAAGTGCCACAATTAATCAATGACTCGAGAATATCTGAAGTGAATTTGGAAAAGGTCGTGGATAAAAGTTTCATTTTTTGTTATTTATGGAAATATGTTTATGAAACGTTCTAACTTTTATAGCGTGATAATAAAATGTCTTTGTTCGAATTAAATATAAGTAAATTGATAAATGGTACCGATAACCAAATAGGACCAAATAAATATTACATGTCTGGATAATATTGTGAAAAACACTCCTTAAATATTTTGATGCAAATGTCACATATTTTTTTATACACAATGTCCCAAAAATTATCTACACACTTTCAATGTTCATAAATTCAGTATTTATTAAGGTAACACATCGATCAATAAGTCCCGGGACTAACTACTAAAACAACATTTGTTTGCCAACATTCTTCAGCATAGTCTCTTTCAAGAGCGATACATTCATTTCAACGCTTTCCTAACTTTGTTTTCTGGTGTAACAGCCTCATTTGGACGACCAGAGCGTTCAGTATCATTTGTGTCTGTACGACCACATTTGAAATCAGCATACTACCGACAAATTGTTGTTTTCGACGGAGCAGAGCCCGGATAACACTTTTCAAGCCATCGCTGAGTTTTAACGATATTTTTTCCACACGAAATTTGTTTTTTTCCGTTGTTTTGAAAATAGCAAAAGTAGCGTCACTAAAACCACTGTAACTCAATGACACAATGTTGGAATGTCTTGAAAGTTTGACACGTAACTTCTAAAAATTGGTACTTACTGAGAATGGTATGGATTTGTTATTAGAGGCGCCATCTGTTGGTAAGTCCCGGGACTTATTGATCGATGTATTATATCTAAGATTCAAACTCAAAATTAAAGAATACAAACGTAGATATTTTTTAACTATCGCAAATAAATTACCTTTCTGGTCCATACACTGCTGATAATTAGGAAACGCAAACCTCATAAATACATTTTTGGTATTTGGGCGCATTCTCTTTCAAAGGCTGCTCTTATTCATTAGCTCTTGCCAATTTTGTGCCATAAACTTTATATTTGCTAAGTCCCCATAAAAAGTATTTTGGCGTGGGGAACGCTGGAGATATTCAATCATCATCCAATTTATCTGTTTGACAAATTTTCCTCCCTGGCCCTCGCATCACGTCATCTTTCCTGGCCCTCGCATCACGATAATAAAATGGAGGTGCACCATCTTGCTGGAATCAAAAGGTCTCCTCGTTTCCAAACTCCTCACGAATGCGTGGTATAACAAACTTCTGCAGCAAATGCACGATGAAAAAGTGCATGTACTTTTTTTGGGGCATTCTTTATTACGACCCTGTGTAATGAAGACACGTTGAGATAAAGTGATGAAGTGCAATTTGACTAATTGAGAACCTTGAAAATTGGGAGGTACTTTTATGAGGTTAAGGTGACGGCATAGTGTAAAGAGTGTTTAATTTTTTGGGGCACCTATACATTTATATATTATATATATTATATTTATATATTATATATATTATATTATACATATTTTATAAAAAATATGTTATAAAATGTATTTGTAATACATCAAATTAGGTTGATTTGTTACAATGATAGGGCTAAGGGTATATATTATTATATATTATATACGTATATATATATATATATATATATATATATATATATATATATATATATATATATATATATATATATATATATATATATATATATATATATATATATATATATATATATATATATATATATATATATATATATATATATATATATAAAAAATTGTTATAAAATGTGCGACGGTCATCCAGAAACTAGAGTTACAAGGGCTCCTGATGCAGGGGAAATATTTTTGTTTCAAAGTTGATGTACCTGGCGTGTAGGAGGGATCCTAACGGTTAGTTTGTTTGGTCCCGCGTGTGTGTTGACCATTTTGTTCAGTCACAATAAATTCTTCCGATGGAGAGGTCGTCGTGCGCTCCCGCCAACTCTCGTCCGTGCGATACCCGCGCGGTCATCAGTTTTTTGACTTTGCAGAACAATATCCATCGGAAGCTCGTGGAAGTTTATGTTACTGATGTGATGAGTCGACAACATGTCACGAAGTGAGTTAGGTTGTTCAGAGAAGGCCGTACTGATACTCACGACGAGGCAAAGCAGTGATTTCTGACGAATTTGTGCAAAAAATTGAAGAACAAGTGTGAAATGAACGCCATGTGTCGCTTGTAGACTTTAACGAAGAATTCTCTGACATTTTTCAAAGTCTTCTTGGTAATATTGTGTCGAAAAAACTTGGTTACAAGAAGTTGTGTGCGAGATGGGTGCCCAGAATGCTCACACCGGAGCAGCGTCAAAATCGCGTGACACCGCGCGTGAATTTTTGGATCGTTTTGCACAGAAGGGAGAAGCTTTTCTGGACTCTATCTTGACGGAGGATGAGACGTCGGTGTGTCACAACACCTTAACAATTTTTCAACGATCAGGAGATCGAGGAAGCTGTGAAAAAGTGGCTGAAAGAGCTGGCGGCGGAGGTCTATGACACTGGCATACAAAAGTTGGTGCCCCGACTACAGAAATGTCTCGACCTCGACAGCGATTACGTTGAAAAATAGTTTAAAATATTTGTGAAGTGTCCTGTGAATTTCAATTAAATGCAAGCATTTTTCTATCCTACATAAATGTTGTAACCTTACTTTCTGGATGACCCTCGTATTTGTAATACATCAAAGTACTCGTAGGTTGATTCGTTACAATGATAGGGCTAAGGGTACATAAATAAATGTGTTTAAATTATTTAAATGAAACACTTAAATATTTAGTTTTTTTATTTATTTCTGTTTCCTAGAAATATTCGATATTTTTTATTTCTTTCTTGAATTTTAAGTTGTTTTTATTGGTTAATGTCTGAGTGTGTTTTTCGCTTTATGTAAATTTTTATCGAAAACTTTACTGGTACAGATTTATCTACTCGTATATATTGTACACCAGAGACTCTTTGTTTTAACCCTTCCCTTACGGTGATAAAAATGAAACGCGTGTTCCAGTGTTGGGTAGTGAGTACGCGATCAAAAATTAGCGATTTTAAATCGGAAAAATAAGAACATTCATAGATAATCCCCTTAATTAATTATAATTGAAGTTAAAAATTATAATAATTGAGATTTATTTGCTGAAAACATTAAAAAACCATCTGGCAACGCTCACGGAACGGGCGTACATCTAACCTATTTGCAAGCCTAGAAGCTACTAGTGGCGCGGAACGTCAGTCGCATACCCCGGCGCTTACGCCTTTGCTTGCGACGTTGAGACAATTCAGCTCCTCGCAATTCAGTGGAGTATGCAAGAGTGAGATGCGAATATAGTGTCGCGCTTCCCGCATACTATTCACCTATCGTCAAGACGAGGCACTCGCAGCGTTTAAATGCGAATTTGTTTTCGATCTTTACAAAACACCTCGATGTAGTCGATAAATTCTGATTATTATTAATATTATTTTTTAAATCAATGCGTAAATATATTATGGAGGAATACCTAAAATCTTAACCTTGTATTTATAATATCTATAGAGATATTGATGGTTATTAGAAGCAACGTGTAGAAGATACCCAACACAGGGAAGGAAAGGTTAAAATATACTTATTATGAATGTATTATCATTTTATTTTTTTAAAGTTATTTACAATATAATTTACATAAATTAAGTGTAAAAACGTCGTCTAGGAAACACAATGTGGGGGGGTTCAATGCTACACATATAACCAACATATCTGTTTTCATCAAGATAGATTTATCATGATGGTAGTAGGGAGGTGTACCATCTTGCTGGAAATAAACGTTTCTTAGATTAGCGCTTAAGAAGTATTTACATTTTATTAAATTAACATTACTTTATTTATCGAAAGGATGATTTCTTCAATTGGTTTAAATTGAAATCGCATGAATAGAGAACTTTCATAAATAATATATACACTAGTTGCAACCCGTGAAATATTCACGGAAGTAAAACAAATTCTACATTGATAATATGAAAACATATATTCATAAATGTAAAATTTGTTTATATATATCATTTATACATCGTCCCCTTTTACGCCGGTTCAAAAAATGTTGGCTAGGTATTTAAAGCTCGTTCAGTATCACGGACCCACCGAGATTCAAATTTCGAATTACTTTCGGAGAGAATCCAAGTATTCCTCTCTTGATCTCTTGTATTCAAAATTCAATTCTCGTATTCTTTCTTTGACGACAACCGTCGTACGGGTGTTTGCCTATTTATATTACGATACTCGTATATATAAATATTTCAATCGGAAACGAACAAAGATATAGTTTTTTATCGATATTATACTCATACGAGTTTGATGGAACATGATACACCCGTATACGAATTGATAAAAAATCTATTGATTTTGTTCCACTGACTTTTTGTTGCAGTTTTTTATATACGAATGAATAAAAATCTATGGATAGCGTTTCACTTTTTCCACTGACCGTTGAACGGTCAAGTTAATGAAACGAAATCACTAGATTTTTATTTAGTCGTGTATAAAAAAATTATATAAAGAGTCTGTGGAATGAAATCAGTAGATTTTTTTATTCATTCGTGTAAAAACAAACATTTAAAAAACAATGAATTTTTATTCATTCCTGTTTGAAGAAGGTTATAAAAAATTTCGATTAATTTGATCATACACATATAACAAGTTTTTTTATTAAACTTGCTTAAATAAAGTTTTTTTGGCGTTTCTCAATGATTTAACGATGAATTTTTCAGTTTAATGTCACTGTAGTCATAAAACGTCCAATTTATTGTATATAAGACATCACAGAGATGTAAATTCACAAAGATGTTCTTCTTTTTTTATACGATACATTTTAACATATCTAAATTGGTATATTGGATATATTTAAGAGCGTGGTTGGGAGACAACGTCATCTTCGGCCCCATTAATCGAAACTTTGAGTTAAGAACCATTTAAAAAGTCATTGAACTTGCGTCATTAGATGTGCAGGCAACACTACCGCACGTGAAGAGGTAACAACATTACCACACATACTCGACATGGCGAGTATTGTCACAAGACGAACTCTTTTAACAGATTACGACCCTTTTAAAAACAATTATACTACTATATGCTATCGTTCGTAATCGAGCATAATTGTCAGTCGTCTTTCTAACGAACGACGTCTGTGCGTGTATAAGTTTATATTGTGCAAGCTGTTGTACTTCAGCAAATACACAATCTCGACAGATCAAACTCAAAGTTACGATAGCAAGGAAATCAATTTTCTTAGATGATCCACAGGTTTAATATGCGGCTGTCTTTCACAAAACAGAGTTTTATACGGCGCTATTTTTATAATTTTCTTTTATAATGATATAAGAACTTATGATTTGCAGCATATAAGCTACAGAAAAAAATAAAACTCAGAAATAAAACAGTCTACGAGCAAGAGAAGTGGGGAATTGAATCCGCCAGGAATTAAATCTGAGCCACCTGCTTGCTAATCGTTAAGCCGGCTGCCGACAACTTGGGTACTATCGGGAATCAAACCCGAAACCGCCGTGTAGAAGTTGGAGGTCGTTGAGTGGTATAAATAGAATAATTTATCATTTACATAAATATCAACGTTATATGGTATGCCATCTTCATTTATTCAAAGTACAGTTGATTATTTTTTTTATGTATTTGTATGTATGTTTTCCTTGAACCCTTTGTGTATTTGTTTTTTCTTTAAAACTCTTGACGTGCCCTCACTTTTTTACTCTTGCTGTTCAGGATACATCAAAGTAACAGACGCCGTTTCACTAATTACAATTCTGTTTTTATTAAGAGACAAAACAACGACAAGGGAGTAAGTACTATCCTTATTTTAATTCAGTAAGTTTGATACAAATAAAATTTTGTTATTTATAACTCCTAAAATAAATTTTAACACATAAATCATTATCATTATCATTGTCTTTTCCTGTAGCTCGTGACTGAGTATCGTGACTAACATAATATCTCTTGGTAACTCTTCTCTGTTCATCCCTGCACTCCGTAGTTCGACAAACCATTTTTTTAAGTCCTGTTGAAATTTTCATAATAACCCTCTGCTTAACCCTTCCCTTACGGTGATAAAAATAATACGCGTGCTCCGGTGTTGGGTAGTGAGTACGCAATAAAAAATTAGCGATTTTAAATCGGAAAAATTAGAACATTAAAAAATAATCCCCTTAATTAATTATAATTGAAATTAAAAATTATAATAATTGAGATTTATTTGCTGAAAACATTAAAAAACCATCTGGCAACGCTCACGGAACGGGCGTACGTCTAACCTATTTGCAAGCCTAGAAGCTACTAGTGGCGCGGAACGCCAGTCGCATACCCCGGCGCTTACGCTTATGCTTGCGACGTTGAGACAATTCAGCTCCTCGCAATTCAGTGCAGTGGAGTATGCAAGAGTGAGATGCGAATATAGTGTCGCGCTTCCCGCATACTATTCACCTATCGTCAAGACGAGGCACTCGCAGCGTTTAAATGCGAATTTGTTTTCGATCTTTACAAAACACCTCGATGTAGTCGATAAATTCTGATTATTATTAATATTATTTTTTAAATCAATGCGTAAATATATTATGGAGGAATACCTAAAATCTTAATTTTGTATTTATTATATTTATAGAGATATTGATGGTTATTAGAAGCAACGTGTAGAAGATACCCAACACAGGGAAGGAAAGGTTAATATGTTTCTAATTTAAAACCCCCCCTGTCTTAAAGATTCACAATGACTTTCACATATTTTTTCCCCGCCCAATTCACCATTGTATGACATCTCTCCACACTTCTGTCCCCCTACCTCATCTGTCTTATACGATACTATTTACACTTGTACAGAATATATTTTAACAACTTAGTTTATATTCACCTGACAATGAAGACGGTGGTCTTTGAAACTAGCTGTGAACCTAAAATAAACCTGTGGTGAACACAAAAATATAAAATAAGTTTTTTATTTTACTTATTTTTCCTTTTATGTAATAATGAGATATTACTACACGTCGCTGATAGTTCAACATGAGAAACATATATCACATAACACTAAAAATAGAGTAAATATCCAATATACGCTCAAAATGTTAAAAAAAAAACATTATTTTGGTTTCATGCCGTCACTCCCAATAAAATCGTATAACCGTTTTGGAGAAAAATATTCCTTTCTTTATTTTCAACTCAGTTGTTTTCTTATAACTGTAACCATTGTCAGAAAAAAGAAAAAAAAATGTCACTATTTTGAAATATGGCTGTCAAGATTTAGGACCACCGTTGATTTTATTATTTTTAAACTTTAACAAAAATTTCAAAAATTTTATTGGAATTCCGATATTACTTTTTACATAGAAGAATTATTCGAAAATATTTTTTATTTTATTTAAAAAAAAAAACAAAATGTTGACGCTTTTATTATATTTATTGAAGGTATGTTGTAAGGTCCGAAAGTTTAAAACTTAAGTATATGAAAACGATGGCAAAATGAAAAAAAAATTGTATTAAGTTACCCCGTAGTTCTATACATTTTTAAGAACGATACATTTATTTTAAATACCACTGAAAAAATATCCTAAAGTTTTTTTTTCTCAAAATGGTGTAAGTGTGGGGAGATCATTTATTCGAAACTTTTATTTTTTCCCCGTAAATCGGATTTCAGTTTTAAAAATAAAACAATGACAAAGGACTAAGTTGGGACTAAAAGGTGAGTGGTACAACTCTTGCAAACCACAGTGTTTGAATGGCAATCCTTTGAAGCAACACTTTGTACTCTGGCGAATTGTCGTTAGCTTTCCTTGTATTTTAACCTTAAGAGTATCTTTTCATATGTACATTAATGATGTTCGCCAGAACCGGTAGTGTTTCTTTTTTTTTTTTTGATCAATTAGCAGAAATGCCTGACTAGTCAATGTTAAATAAATATTTGCAATATCCTTTTTTTAGGATTGTATCACCTTGGTTTTTTTTGGACCGTGGTGATCCCGGATGGCACCACTCTTTTGAGTACAATTTTTGACAGTTGATCATGATTAAAAACGTTTCTTACATCCCCGTGATAATTGATTCAATTACTCATACTTCTTTCCCATCGCAAAGCGTTGAAAATTAATTTTAACATTCAACACGTCCTTGGCTTTGGACTGCATTCAAGAGTTTCGGCGTCTATCTTCCAGCCACCTAATGATGATCCTGCAGAATTCAGTAAAACACTGTGATTTTGGAAAATACGAGTACTTTGCTGCTATTTCTTTTGATTGTAGTTTTCTCGTTACATTTGCTCTTGCACTAAAAGAATTGTTCCTGGAGTGGTCTACTTTAAAGAGGATCATCTTCAATCGATTATTTGCCTAAGTGTAACTGTTAAGCTTAATATATTGCTGTGGAATATCACAAAGAAAACGCTTCTTGAACATAATCTAAACGTTAATTAATTTCGTTAATTAATTAACATTTCAGAATATTACAAAAAGAAACACGTCTTCTTTCAGTTCTAGTTGACATAACATAATATTGAGGAAAGAGGTATCAAATTTTTAGTGAAACATCGCCCGAGCATGCGATGAACTTGGCTGGCGTGTAAGCTATAATTTGTTGAGGCTTAAAACTTAAGGACCTTAACGGCAATATGCACGTATGTAGGCACTCCTTTATGATATTTTTCGTTTGTTAGTCATGTTAATGTTTACACTTTTTGCAGCAGGTAGATTTTGTATTCATGCGTACTCTAAATTCTACTTTAAATTTCATTATTGTTCCTATTTTTAAAGCTCAAAAACAATCTACATTACACTAAATAAATAAATAGAAGATTGGTGGCCCCTTTGAATTTATTGTTCACACAAAAATGGAGTTAATTTCATTTATTTGTCATTTTAAGACCAGATTATGTTCATATTGAACAAAACGCTTTTATATTTGAATATTTTTCATTTTAAGACCAGATTATGTTCATATTGAACAGAATACTTTTATATTTGAATATTTTTCATTTTAAGACCAGATTGTGTTCATATTGAACAGAACACTTTTATATTTGAATATTTTTCATTTTAAAACCAGATTATGTTCATATTGAACAGAACACTTTTACATTTGAATATTTTTCATTTTAGAACCAGATTGTGTTCATATTGAACAGAACACTTTTATATTTGAATATTTTTCATTTTAAGGCTAGATTATGTTCATATTGAACAGAACGCTTTTATATTTGAATATTTTTCATTTTAAGACCAGATTATGTTCATATTGAACAAAATGCTTTTATATTTGAATATTTTTAATTTTAAGACCAGATTATGTTCATATTGAACAAAACACTTTTATATTTGAATATTTTTAATTTTAAGACCAGAATATATTCATATTGAACAAAACACTTTTATATTTGAATATTTTTCATTTTAAAACCAGATTATGTTCATATTGAACAAAACGCTTTTAAATTTCAATATTTTTCATTTTAAGACCAGATTATGTTCATATTAAACAAAACGCTTTTAAATTTCAATATTTTTCATTTTAAGACCAGATTATGTTCATATTGAAAAGAACACTTCTTTATTTGAATATTTTTCATTTTAAGACCAGCTTATGTTCATATTGAACAAAACGCTTTTATATTTGAATATTTTTCATTTTAAGACCGGATTATGTTCATATTGAACAAAACACTTTTTTATTTGAATATTTTGTTTCTATTCTTTTAAATAACACTTTTGTTGTATACTGTAAAACTTGCCGGGTTTATAGTAATTTGGCAATATCTTTCAAACAACCAAAGATATGTTAAACAGTTTCAAGTGAAAAGTAGATAGAAACCAGTTTTAAAAACACCTATGTGGCTTGGCTAGTTGTAAAAAATTGTCAATTGGCAATAAGGCTGCCAGATTGTTATACTATAAAAGGTTAATATAGAAATAATAAAGATCTCTATGACAATGGGAATAAAAACAATTTAAATTCGAAACATTATAATGCTCGTGACTTAGTCGGTAAAACGCTTGACTTCCAGCCCAAGGGTGGCGAATACTTTTCTCGTTGGAACACATATTTATTTAAAGGATTCAAGACTGGTGTCTAGTTAAGATCTCATCAACATTTTTTTTGGTTTGTTAGATAAAATTGACATATGGCAATAAATGCGCCAGGCTGTACTGTTTTTAAAGTATACTGAATAAACACCAATCTGCCATTGTTAATTGCAGCGTCTTAAAGATAATTAAAACCAAATGGAAATGTATAACTCGGCTCCAAAAGATAACTGACACGTTATCTTTTGAAACTGAGTCAGGGCAATGTTACAGTAAAAAAATATATCTTTACCATTGAAAATTTTGTCAACTAAAGTCGATATGAGACAGGTTATTTCGTTATATTCTGAAATGTTAAAAAATGAGTATCGCTCGATTAAGTATCTTTCGAAAGAAATAAAAAAAAAACTTGACCGAAATTAAACGACGTCAGCATAAAAAAGTCGTTTTATTTCTACGTTGCATTTTTTTTCTTTGGAAATAAAATTTATAACTGCATGAAATTCAATTTTTATCATTTCTGAACGTATCAAAACGACATGCTACTATCGGCTCTAGGTGACGCACATAAAAAAGGGTAGAGGTATCAAATTTTTTATGTGAAATTACTAGACTATGCAATGGGCGTGGCCGGCGTGTTATCTGTTCATTTACGCTCTAAATTGTTTAGGTCGGAAACTTTTGATACTTTGTGATAAGTAGGAAAATACTTTATAATATAATATAACAAAGAAATGCCTACAATTTCCAAAGGAATTTCAATTCATCTAGAGATAAAATAAGATTTTTCATGTAACATTGCCGAGCTATGGGATGTGCGTGGCCGGCGTGTTACCTGTTCATATACCCTCTAAGTTGTTAGGTCGGAAACTTTTGATACTGTGTGAAGGATATGAGAAAGCTTCATATTATAAAATAACCAAGAAATATCTATAATTACCGAAGGGATTTCAATTAATCTAGATATAAAAGAGGATTTTTGACGTTCAAAGTACTGAAAACTAACTGGGCTGTTTAAACCTTATTTATGCCTGAAACTTGTTCATGAAATCACTTACTGCGCTGCGAGTAATTTTCCATCCCCTGTGACGTCGAAACTTAAACCTGTTTTTCCTTCTATTCTTTTTGCACTCAGTTATATCGCCAATGATTTAGAAGTCCCTTTGAGAGTTTTCTTTTTCGTTTCTAAGTGACGTCGCACTTATAATAAATAAAGAAGACTGTGATCCTCTTGTGGGGATTTCGATCATCTAGTCGCGCTAGATAGGGATTTATTTTCTCTCCAAAACAACGTGGGTTGTCACGGAATCATACTAAACTGCCTAGTTTTAAATTGATTGAGCGTTCTTAAATTGACAGGTGTTAGAAAAGAGTTGTGCGTTGTTTTCCTTCTTTGGAAAAAAATTCTAAGAATTTTTATGTTGATTTTAATTTGATTTTAATTTTAAGAGAACAACTACGAGTATATAATAAAGGAACGTTTTATTATCTCTAGTTTTATTTTTTACCCATACTGGTTGATAATAAAATCCATATTTATCAATTATCGTTGTATAAAATACAACTTGATGGATTTATTGATATAGGAAAATATTTTCTCCATATTTATCAATTATCGTTGTATAAAATACAACTTTATGGATTTATTGATATAGGAAAATATTTTCTCCATATTTATCAATTATCGTTGTATAAAATACAACTTTATGGATTTATTGATATAGGAAAATATTTTCTCCATATTTATCAATTATCGTTGTATAAAATACAACTTGATGGATTTATTGATATAGGAAAATATTTTCTCCATATTTATCAATTATCGTTGTATAAAATACAACTTGATGGATTTATTGATATAGGAAAATATTTTCTCCATATTTATCAATTATCGTTGTATAAAATACAACTTTATGGATTTATTGATATAGGAAAATATTTTCTCCATATTTATCAATTATCGTTGTATAAAATACAACTTGATGGATTTATTGATATAGGAAAATATTTTCTCCATATTTATCAATTATCGTTGTATAAAATACAACTTGATGGATTTATTGATATAGGAAAATATTTTCTCCATATTTATCAATTATCGTTGTATAAAATACAACTTGATGGATTTATTGATATAGGAAAATATTTTCTCCATATTTATCAATTATCGTTGTATAAAATACAACTTTATGGATTTATTGATATAGGAAAATATTTTCTCCATATTTATCAATTATCGTTGTATAAAATACAACTTGATGGATTTATTGATATAGGAAAATATTTTCTCCATATTTATCAATTATCGTTGTATAAAATACAACTTGATGGATTTATTGATATAGGAAAATATTTTCTCCATATTTATCAATTATCGTTGTATAAAATACAACTTTATGGATTTATTGATATAGGAAAATATTTTCTCCATATTTATCAATTATCGTTGTATAAAATACAACTTGATGGATTTATTGATATAGGAAAATATTTTCTCCATATTTATCAATTATCGTTGTATAAAATACAACTTGATGGATTTATTGATATAGGAAAATATTTTCTCCATATTTATCAATTATCGTTGTATAAAATACAACTTGATGGATTTATTGATATAGGAAAATATTTTCTCCATATTTATCAATTATCGTTGTATAAAATACAACTTTATGGATTTATTGATATAGGAAAATATTTTCTCCATATTTATCAATTATCGTTGTATAAAATACAACTTGATGGATTTATTGATATAGGAAAATATTTTCTCCATATTTATCAATTATCGTTGTATAAAATACAACTTGATGGATTTATTGATATAGGAAAATATTTTCTCCATATTTATCAATTATCGTTGTATAAAATACAACTTTATGGATTTATTGATATAGGAAAATATTTTCTCCATATTTATCAATTATCGTTGTATAAAATACAACTTGATGGATTTATTGATATAGGAAAATATTTTCTCCATATTTATCAATTATCGTTGTATAAAATACAACTTGATGGATTTATTGATATAGGAAAATATTTTCTCCATATTTATCAATTATCGTTGTATAAAATACAACTTGATGGATTTATTGATATAGGAAAATATTTTCTCCATATTTATCAATTATCGTTGTATAAAATACAACTTTATGGATTTATTGATATAGGAAAATATTTTCTCCATATTTATCAATTATCGTTGTATAAAATACAACTTGATGGATTTATTGATATAGGAAAATATTTTCTCCATATTTATCAATTATCGTTGTATAAAATACAACTTGATGGATTTATTGATATAGGAAAATATTTTCTCCATATTTATCAATTATCGTTGTATAAAATACAACTTTATGGATTTATTGATATAGGAAAATATTTTCTCCATATTTATCAATTATCGTTGTATAAAATACAACTTGATGGATTTATTGATATAGGAAAATATTTTCTCCATATTTATCAATTATCGTTGTATAAAATACAACTTGATGGATTTATTGATATAGGAAAATATTTTCTCCATATTTATCAATTATCGTTGTATAAAATACAACTTTATGGATTTATTGATATAGGAAAATATTTTCTCCATATTTATCAATTATCGTTGTATAAAATACAACTTGATGGATTTATTGATATAGGAAAATATTTTCTTAACAGCAGAAGTATGAAGCAGAAGACGCTTTTGGAGGGATCATATGGACCACATGGAGGATACATGACTGGCAAAAATCGCTAAGACTGAAAATCCTAGCAACAGGAGATTACCAGGAAAGCCGCCGAAAAAGTGAAAAGACAGCTGGACGTCATCATCCCAGGACAGTCCACCCTCACAAACAGGTTATACGACCTAGACCAAGAGGAAAAAGAAAAATTTTCTTAACAATCAGACAAATCGTTAAAAAGGCGTCAACCATAAATCAAACTCCGACCCTTTTCAATAAAATTGGCTATCAATGGGAATTCAAACCATAACCCCGGAGAACAGGAGTCTTACCAACTTGGCTAAATGATGTCCATCAGTTTTTCAATTGGTGGTTTCGTGTTCAAATTCGAAGAAAAAGGAGAAAAAAAAAACTATAAATTAAATATTGAAATTTATGTAAACTGTTTTGTGTATGAATTCTAAATCCAAGATACTAGATGAAAAAAAAATACTTTCGTAGATGTGGCAAAATGTTTTGATTTCATAATTGGATGTATTTAGTGACTTGTAAGTTTATGGGTATTAAATTTTGTGTTTAAAACCCCAATATATGTTTAAAAAAAATATTAAATTTTTCACTAATATTGTATTTTATTAAGATTTCGTTGTAAAAAGTACCAATTAAGGGTCTAAAAGCTAAGTTAAAAGATTTTCAAACAATCCAGGATATAACGTTAATTTTGTTGTTCTTCCTACACATTAGGATGATATAAATTAATTTTAAATCATATTAATTTCATCCCCTGTAATAAAAATTAAAACACAAGTGTTTTTTTTTCCCTTTCATTGGGAAATAATAGTTGTTGTTTCCAACCAAGGTACTAAACAGCTTGTTATGATTTTTATTTTTTATTTTATTACAACGTGCATTTAAACAAATGATACTCGTTACAATTACTTTTAAAATGGCGCTCTGTTTGAAATATTAATACTGATATTTTTGTAATGTGAAACTTCGTAAAAATATGTGAGATATAAGACAAAATGATGATTAATATGCGCATGCCCAAAATGTTTCTTTTGTAATAAGGACGCAATTTTTGGAGTTTTATGTACGTCAAAAAGCGACCTAAGACACGTTTTGAGATAGATCATGTTGATTTTATGGTCGTTTCCAGTTCCCATATTGTTTGAACATTTAATTGAGATTTTTTTTTGTTAATTTACATTTAAAACCATTTAATTTCAAACGTATGCAACTAAAAATAGATTTTTCTATCTCAACTATTATTTAAAGACCAAATTTTTAGGGTTTTGATTTTCAGTTAGTAAAATAGAAAAATCTGTTCAGTTCGTATAATTCAGTTCAGTTCGTGAGATATTACTCACTGAGATATTAATCACATAAAAATCAGTTCAGTTTGTGAGATATTACTCACTGAAATATTAATCAGATAAAAATCAGTTCAGTTTGTGAGATATTACTCAGATATATTTCGTACATCTTCATTAATTTCCAATAACAAACAACTTCGAATTACTTTCCTCAAACATTAATTTAATTCTTTCAGCTCAAATCGCGCATTCATAAACAAATTTCAATACGTAAATATTTATCTTACCTTCATGCCGGCAAATAATCAGAATTCGTAAGGTCGAAAAGAAATACGAAGCGGAAAAAAAAAATTAAAAAAAAAAAAAGACAAAATTAAAACTAACGCGATGTATTAAAGTTTTCAACACTCAATTCGAACGGTGGAAAATAAATAAAACGGTAAAGAAAAAACGTGAAGAAATCCATTGTTTATTTAAAGTGAAATTTGCTTCCAATATTAGCGAGCATTCGCAGTTGTAGCATCGCCAAGTCGCGCTCGCGAATATTCGCATTCCGCGGTTTTAAGCAGCCAACCGAACGGGTAGACGCTTCGGGCAATACTGGCCGTCGGGGCGCCCCCGACGCTCGCAGCCCTGCAACGACACCTCGTCCCGCGCCTCTACACGAATCAACGTGGAAATCGCCGCCACACCAGCGCTCCTCTGAAATTCAACTCGCTGCGCCAAACATCCGATTCTCGACATCGCTGATGTTAATTCCGTATTCCCTTCCTACCACGTTATATCACAGACAATATCCTAAAATTTGTCTACGTACCAGCTTAATTGATATATTAATGCTTTTGAAACAATAATATTCACAAGACGCGTGCATTTATATTATTAAACACAAAACAAATTTTCTTGAAAATTTTAAATGAAAGGGTTGATGGGAATAAAGTGTTTATTTATTTATTTAACACTTTTATTGCAAATACAATCTGGCGGGCTTATTGCCACGCGGAAATCTCTTCCAGCCAACCAGATAAAAGTAAATGAAGCGAGTTACGTGGTCGCATAAATAATTCAAATGACTATCCATCCCCACGAAATCCATAAACACATACGTGAGCATATACCCACGAATCACACAAAGACGGACAATCACCAGAACATTATTTTTCATATAAAGTGAGATATCATCAATCAAAAGGAAAGAGAGGAATGGTGGAGAGTGAAGGAAAAGAAAATCAGGAATGAAAGACGTTATTTTACTGACTAGAAATGAAGAGTTTTTTCAGCCGATTCTTAAAGCATACCAAGGACGGAGCGACTCTTTGTAACTGATTCCAGAGTCTCACTGCATGGAAAGTAAAGGACGACGTAAAATAAGAGAAGCAGAGAACTGGAAAGGCCAATAAACAATCTCTGTTTGTACGTAGCGCTAATCCATGATTTGAAAAAAAACTGAAAGTTTTCTGTGAGATAAGAGGCGATAAAGTATTAAGAATTATGAAAATAATCACTTGATGTGTTATTTCAAGTTACAGCATTATTAATGAACTTGCTAACAACCCATCCCAGAATGTGTTACATCTACTAACATGCTATTCCATCACGCCATTCTCTCTTACGGGGTAGGCAAAGAGGATCAGACATTCATTGCCTCTACCACATCCATAGTTCGTCTCATACAACTCAGTATATTCGTTACGCCATTCACCTTCCCTATTATTCATAGTTAACAATCATGCTCCTTTCATGCAACTCTCGGATGTCTTGTTTTCTGTGATCCTTTTGGTTCAGCCATATATATTTTTTCTTAATCATTTTATTCTTCCGTCTCATCTCTGTTGCATCGGCATATTTTTCTTATTACGACATTTCAAATTTTATCTATCAATTTTATTTTCGTTCACCCTTCTCGACTGCAATACACATATGCATGTATTTTTAATATACTCCTGTTTCATTACCTTATTTGTTTACTCAAAATGAAAATGACAATAAAAAAATTCATTTGTTTTGTTAAAAAGTATTAAAGAAATGTTCACCTTTAAAATAAATGACGTAATTTAATATTGCAAATATCTACCTACCAATCGCAGACCTGTTTTACTTAGGTAATGTGTGTTGCAAAGTTGGAATACTTACGTTATGAAGTAGCTTCTACAAATGATTTATTTAATTTTTGGCTTCACGACACTAACCCTTCCTTCCCTGTGATGTGTAACTAGTACACATTGCTTCTAAAAACTTTAATATCTCTATAAGTATAATAAATACTGGGTTCAGATTTTAGGTATTCTTCCGTAATACATTTACGCATTGAATGAAAAAATAATATTAATAATAATTAGCACTTATCGGTTATATCAGATATTTTGTGAAAATCGAGAATAAATTCACCAATACAATCAAACGTGTGCCAGTGTGTGACGTAGGTGTATTAATTCTAAAAAACCGCTATAGGTGAGGAAGCGACGCTATTCACGTCTCACTCTCACGCTACTTCGGTATATGGGAACGCAAGAATATGATAGAATCTCAGTTCGATCGCTTCAGTAGCTCTCGGGAAGCATTTGAGGTGGTCTCTTCGCCCGTTTTGTGAACGTCGGTCGATGTTTTTTTCATGTTTTCAGCAATAAAATTTCAATTATTATCACTTTTGACTTCAAATTTAATTAATTTAAGCGATTGGCTATGAATATTCTTATTTTTTCGAGTTTAAATCGCTTATTTTTACATGTGTGTTGAATACACAGCACCGGAACGCGCGGATTTTTTTTGACACAGTAAGGGAAAGGTTAAGAAAATTATAAAAGAGAATATGTTTATTTAAAAAAAATCTTTCTTGTCAATTTTTAATGTCTCACAAATTCTCTCCCAAGATTTAAAGGTTGATGTGTAGAGTTTTCATGTAAATAATTTTTCTTCTTTTACAAACATACATACCATCGCTTCTTTTCCCTGTTAGAGTAGGCAGAGAGGACAGAGTGCCATACTGTTTTATCTTGACAAACATATTTTTAGACTTTTCTACATCCATACACCTTCTTATACAACTTCTACCATTTGTTTATCTTTCTACGTTTCCTTTTTTAACAACTTTTTTCTTAAATTTTAATTTATTTAGATTTTGAATAAATGTTCATTTATTATAGTGTTTTTCTTTCCTTAAACCTGGTTAGTTATTGATATTTTATTTTATGAATCTCCATTTTGATCAACATTATTGTGGCGTTTTAATAATATTAGTCGAAAATAGAAACTAAAAGCATACTAAAGTGCATTGTAATAGCTTGAGTCATTTGGAATTCGATTTATCGTTTGTATGTTTGTAATTATTATCGATATTTTATACAAATTCAAAGAGTAAATTCATGTTTGATTTGATTGTTATACTTGTTAACAATAAACTGTGAGGTTAAATTGAAAGTGCTTTACAAATTTTAATATTTGAATATCATCGATCTTATTAAAACACACATTTTCCATATAAACAGTTAGTGTATCAGATATTGTGTAATTTAAAAAAAAAATTTAATCTATGTCCTTAGTGTTATTAAGAACAAGTGTTATTAAGTGGTGTGAAACTTGGAAGTATGTGGTGTGGGTATAACCAAAACGTATTGAGACTGTGAAAAACGAATACTCCGTTACAGTCCAGAATCGAAAAGAGCAGAGATTGTACGAGTAAAATTTTGGTTTAAGTAGGCAGGAATATTTGCAACACTTTAAGGGAATGAAGGTTGAAGAAGATTCATCGGCTTACCTAATTTATTTGATCTCGCCATGATAGAGTTATATATTAGCACTCCTAGGTTTTTAACAGTTTTAAGTAATGGTATGATTGAGCCATCAAGTAATATTGGAGGAAGTAAACCAGTGTTGAATTTACCGAGAAGCTGAGGGCTGCCAATGAGGATCACTTGAGACTTCTTAGAATTTATGAATAAGCCATGCTCTCCAGTCTATTCCAAGATCGATTGAAGGTCCGCCTTTAAATCGTTCAAAGCCGTGTGAAAAAAAATTGTATCAAAATGAATAGGTATCTGCAGGTCACCTGCATACAGATGATAAGAATATTTAAGAGATGATGTTGTTGAGTTGTTGAATATAGAAAAAGGAGTGGAGAGAGAATTCCATCTTGGGGAACGCCTGCTGAGAAATCAATCAATTCAGATAAACGCTTTTGGTATTAATAAGATTGTTGTCATCCTTTTAAATAGCTCGAAAATCAGACAGTGACCGATTCAGAGAATCGTAATGAACGCATTCGAGCCATAAGCAGATCAAAGTCTACAGTATTAAATGCATTGTTAAAATCCAATGGACATAACAATGTCAGCTGCTTAAAGCTCATTCCAAGTCTCAACTCTAACTGTATCAAAAAAACATCGTTCCAGATTGAATGATTAAGCAAAATATGAAATTAATTATTTCGAAAAGTCAACCTCTTATCTCACAATTATTTTAATAAACTGTTTTATGTTACGCTTACCTGAATAAACACACCAGAAAAAAATATTTCTTTTTTTGTAATTTATTTTTATCAAACACTGTTTATTCAACTTTTTTGTGACGGTATAACCCTGTCGGTTTCAAGGTGCACACCTCATCTAGGAATTTCTAAGTCAGTACATCGATCCAAACATCTGGTCAACAGTTATATCCCAAAAATCTCTCCACTCTTGGCCGAAATCTTCCCATGCCTCCGTCACTCCTCAGCCCCCAACCGTTGAAGCGTGTATATCGGTACCAGTTCGAACAGCATTTGGTCTTGTTTGTGCTTCCTTGAAGATGAGGTGAAAATCTTGAAACCGGTAGGGTTATATCGTCAAAAAAGAGTGAAATAAACAGTGTTTGATAAAAATAAATTAAAAACAGATTTAAACCTCCACAACGTTAATGCCTTAACTATAAACAACATTTCTGTTTTTATTTACGTAAGGGTCGCATAATGATTATTATTAAAGTAAGGGGTAGAAGGTGAAAAAAACTTGTAAACCACTGGTATACAATATAATTGTACAATTTAATACAATGAAAATATTTTATTCTAACAAGCGTGTGTAATGATACACAAGCCCTATAAAAATACAGACGCAATTCAATGTAATAAATTAAAGACATAACGTGTACTTATTCTGTTTCGATAATTCAGTTCTTCTAAAAATAATCATATATGTTTTATATCTAGTCACAAACCGAATTCTTCAGTGACGAAACATAATTTATCGACTAGCAAATAAATGAGTCAGTACACATTTAACGCTCACGTATTCTCCATACACGATCTCAGAGTGCATTAAAACCTGGCAAACATTTCTGATTATGTCTTGGCAGATCAAATATGATTCAGTGTACATTAATATTATATACTTTAAGTTATTTTAAACATCTGGATATGTTTGCATGATTATATTTAATCTGGAACCCCCAATACGATATATATATATATATATATATATATATATATATATATATATATATATATATATATATATATATATATATATATATATATATATATATATATATATATATATATATATATATATAATA
>OX463843.1:51207701-51264521 GCA_949825065.1 Odontocerum albicorne
TTCTTCGTCACGAGCAATGTACCTAAAAAATTGGAAAACTCGTCGAATACAAGTTAACGAAAATCTATCGGTGATTTTCAGTTCTTCGAGAATGGATGCGTTAGTTTGCCTTGCTGTCTATGGGATTCAGAACCTTCTGCAGCATCACATTTCAAATGCACCTATTCTACGTCTCTCGCTTGCTTTCAGAGTTCAAGTCACAGCGGAATGCATAAATATTGCGAAGATGTGAGACTAAACAAATTTCTCCGTGATAGTGATAGTTATATTCTTCCATCTTTATTCCAGCTTTTACATCACACTTTTTGCTATTTCAGTTCTTCTATTTATCGTAGCCTTGCACCCTCCATTGTTGGTAATACAAAGACCTAATTAAATAAAGTCAATACCCATTTCTAAACTACAAAATGGCACCAAGGGGAGTCAAATCAATAGACAGGAAGATAATTTGGTATTACGTGTTGAATTACTTCAGTAATTGATTTATCTAAAACATGTTTCCGTCAATTTCTCCAACACTGGTATTTTGAATTTTAAACGATTTGTGATATTTAATACGATCCTGCGCTGCCATTTTTTTTATAAATAAACGTATATTTATTTTGTATTTATTAACACTTTATTTCGTTAATTTATTGCTTGAAAGCATAATGTGTAATATCAACCAACTTTTATTTCAAAATTACTTTTGTTACCCATGACCATGTCTATCATAAAACTTTACAAAATAACAAACATACATACCATCACGTCATTTTCCTTTAGGAGTAAGAACAGAGAGGAAACAATGCCATACTTTTCCTATCTCAACACATATCCTTAGTCTCTTCTACGTCGATACAACTTCTACGAATTCTCTGTCTTTAAACATTTCCTTTTTTTTTTCAAAATATCATACACTTGACCCAACAGTAATATTTAATCTTCTCAGATTCCACTCACGTTTACACTGTATTTTTTTTTGTTGGTATTATTTTATTCATACGTTTCACATGCCTAAACCATCTCATATGCTCTTGTTCCCCTTAACCAACAAACCAACTTCTTCTGCTTCTTTCTTCTTCCTGGCACTGTCCCAACTCATTACCTAGGTAGGTTGTTGGGGTCCGCTCTTCTCGTTCTCAGGCTGTATGTTCTTCGGTTCTTTTTTTTTCATTTATTATTACACATGACAAGAAATATACATAATTTACGAAAAAAACAACAGGTAATTTAATTTGGACATACAATTTTAATGGATTTGGGTTTGTTGCCTTTCATTTGTCGTATCCCCAGTAAACTAGGCTTTTGCCTGTATCTCACTGAGGATATTTAGCTTGAAAAAATAAATCGATACTTCTTTCCGATTTTTGATTACACAAAAACAAAACCCTGTTGCACGTTCTCATCAACCTGACAAATAGTGACATTCAATTAGAACTGAAAACATCATGCGGAATTAAACCTCTCACACATCATCACTACAGAAAGACCAAAAATATTTATCCCACAATATACCGCACACAATCATAAGAATAAAAATAAAAACAAAAATATACAGAAACACAAATACGAAAACAACAAAAATTAAAACAAGAAGAAACCCACACTCACGAGCCCACACAAATGTATTTAAACCTTCACAACGTTAATGCCTTAACTATAAACTATATGTTTGTACTTAATTATGACAGAGTGGCTCTTTTCATTTTAAAAAGGACGTTTTTAAATCACGAATTTATTTTTACATTCGTTTCATCATAAACTATGGTTTTAGTTTCAAAGGATTTATTATATTTATCTTAAAAAGCAGGTAGTAAAGTTTTAACACGTGCAGGCATTTGGAGGCTTTGTCACAAGCACGTTTTGTGGTTCTGAATTGATGTTTAGAAGTAATTGCAGGTTTCGTAATATAATTAATCCACGAGAACAGATCCAACTTTACGCAAACAACTTGTATTATCGCGCAAGTAGTGCAAACATGGGGAAAAGTAAATTTAAATAAGATCTGTTTAGAAGTTTCTCTAGTGTCTAAATGCTGAACATATATCGTAGACATAAGTTTTTTCCACATTAAAAATGGAAAACTCGAAACGAAGCAAAACGTCTGAGATTTAAAACAACGGAAGAAAGTACTACAACTGCTTTAAAAAAACGTATATGAGTATTTGAAAATAACATTTAAGTTTCTCTTAGACGCATTCTTACGAGTATATCTCAACATGCCGGTGTGCTCCGACCGTCTCATCTCGGTGTGCCATCGGATTCAGTGCAGCGGTGTGGCCGGTGAGTTTGCTGGTGTGTGACGGCTCACTCACTTAAAACAAACTCCATGACACGGCTTTGCTTTCCAACAGAGCGTTCAAACCTAAACGCAAAAGCCTCGCAGGGTGTGCCATTTACGAGAGGGAGTGCACATCCAAGATTGGGCTGTTCTCTCACAGAAGATCACACGATCGACGTGGGAGAATGGTTCAAGACTGACGTTTCAGTGGCGAGAGGATCCTCGACTGCGAGGCCCGGCAACGATATATGATATGATATCTTATATCTCAAACGATGAAGAACTCTATCCAGCTGGTACAGAACGACAGTTTTAAATTTCATTTTATTTTTATTACAACGTACGGTTGATTTTATTCACTAAAATAATATTGATACAATATAAAGATATAACAAAATACAAATATTAAAACGTTAACACAACCCGGGGATCGTGGTTTTGCTTCTCGTTGGAACCCAGATTTAAAAAAAAAACGTATTTCAGTTTGGTTCTCATTCAAGGCCTCTTTAGCGTATGTTGGTAGGAAGAAATTTCCACATGGCATCCATCCCTTCAGGTTCTACTGCAAAACAACGAATATTTTATACAAACTGTAATCACAAGAAGTACACACATACTACTATATAGACAAGCACACAACAGGTCAAAGCTCAAGGCTGTATCCAGCACGTCAAAAGGTAATCAAAATAGAAACAACATACACACGAAAAATAACTATCATAAAGTATCGAAATATTATCTGTCATATATTCTTCTTCTCCCTGGCTCCATCCCAACTCACTGTCTGCGAAGACTGTTGGGGTCAGCTCTCCTCATCCTCAGGTTGTATGCTCTTCTGTCCCGGACTACGTTCCCCAGGCCGTGCCTCCGCATCAGGTTATCTTTTTGCACCACCCACGAATTATTTGGTCTTCCTCTGGTTATTATTCGAGGAAGATCCATGGAGATTGCCTGGTTCACAATGTGATCGGGTGCTTTGCGTCCAGCGTGCCCATACGTCCCAAAAGACAAATCATTGAAAACCAAATATGAAGGACAGAATCTGACAAATCTCTTTCAGCATGGTGCCTCCGCATCAGGTTATCTTTTTGCACCACCCATGAATTCTTTGGTCTTTCTCTGGTTGTTATTCGAAGAAGATCCATGGAGATTGCCTGGTTCACAATGTAATCAGGTGTTCTGCGTCCAACGTGCCCATACCATCTCAATCGCCTCTCCTCTATCTAGGTCATATATTGAAAAGAGAAAAACACTGAGCATGCCTTTATGGGAGGTCTTATCAACAAGATCTGTGAATGTACATATATAAACCATGCATCTGTTACCCAAAACCATACAGCTGTTACTTTCTCATGTGTTTTTCTCAATATATGCAGATACGAGGAAGTATCTCATCTTATATGCGCAGCCACAATCTTCATTTGCGTACACATAACTTTTTTTTATAATTACTTTGTAATACTTTTGATCCATCTATGAAATTGGAAATCCCGAAACGAAACAAAACGTCTGAAATTTAAAACAATGGAAGAAAGCATTACAACTACTTTAAAAGAACCTTTTTAAAAAACGTGTAGAAGTATTTTAAAATAATAATTTAAGTTTCTTTGTCAAATCTTATCCAGGTTAGTCAGCTATTGGTGCTGAATAAAGATTCTTAACATTCCTACTGAATAATTCTAATAAGCTCTCAAAAGTAAATGAAGCAAGTTACTTAGTCACATAAATCATTCAAATGACTATCCATCCCCACGAAATCCATAAACACATGCGTGAGCACATGCCCACGAACCTCACGAACCCCACAAAGACGGACAATCACCCGAACATTATTTTTCATATAAAGTGAGATATCATCAATCAAAAGGAAAGGAATGGATGGTAGAGAGGAAAGGTAAAGAAAAATCAGGAATGAAACACATTATTTTACTGACTAGAAAATTAAGAGCTTTTTCAGTCGCTTCTTAAAGCATGCCAAGGACGGAGTGAGTCTTATATTGGTTTGTAACTGATTCCAGAGTCTCACTGCATGTACAGTAAATGACGACGTAAAGAAAGAGGAGCGGTGAACTGGAAAGGTCAATAAACAATCTCTGTTTGAGCGTAGCGCTAATCCATGATTGGAAAGACGCTGAAAATTTTCGGCGAGATAAGAGGGTGTAGCGGGACAGTTAAGTATGTTATAAAATAGAGACAGTATGTAAATTTGGCGTCTATTGATTTTTTTTGAGTGGTATCCATACAATTTATCAAAATAAGCGTTTCAAATATATTGAAGAGTGGGTACAATATTGATTTCAGCCTTAGTGAGGGCTTTTGGATTAAGAACCTCTGGAGCAGTCACGGAACTAACAGATTTTTCATAGAACGTGTTGGAAATATTACCGCTCGGCGCGAGCAAATTTTGTTACCAGACGAGTTCATATTCCAGATTAGCTTCCCTTTTTTTTATGCCGTTGGGAATTAAACCCGAATCCACCGGGTAAAAGTCAGGAATGCTACAAATGGGTTACGTATGCCGTAATTTATTTTGATTATAAGTTACACAATATAGTTTTTTTTCTAATTCAGTATACTTGCATTATGTAAATGCCTTTGCTAATTATAAATCTAACTTGCTTTAATTATACCCAAAGCATTCTGAAGAGATCAAATCCAAAACCTCGTTAATTGGATTTTCACGTTAACCTCTACATAGTTAATTGGGTTCATGCATGAGATGTTTAATAATAATAATAAAAAAAGGACAATTTATGTAGCGCCGTTTCTAGAGAAGACTCTTATCAAGAGTTTATATACGTAAATAAGATCCCTCTTTTAAAATGCAAACTTCTAATTTATAAAAAAAAATTGTGACGCCTTTTAATCCTTCATGTCCTGTGCTGTGTAACTAGTACACATTGCTTCTAAAAACTTTAATATCTCGATAAATATAAGAAATACTGGGTTCAGATTTTCCCACTGCTCTCCCCCGGGGGGCGGAGAGCAGTGCGAAGGCCGAAACTTCGATGGCTGGATGGAGTGGTGAGGGATGCAAACAACATCGGTATCCGGAACTGGCGTAACGCTGCACAGGACCGTCAGTCATTGGGGCGAGCTCTGCGGGAGGCCAAGACCCGACCTGGGTTGTAGAACCACAGATGGATGGGTTCAAATTTTAGGTATTCCTCCGTAATACAATTACGCATTGAATGAAAAAATAATATTAATAATAATTAGCATACTCATCGGCCACATCAGAAATATTTTGTGAAAATCGGGACTAAATTTACCAATACAACCAAACGTGTCCAGTGTGTGACGTAGGTATATTCATTCTAAAAACCGCTATGGGTGAGGAAGCGACGCTATTCACGTCTCACTCTACTTCGGTGTATGGGAACGCAAGAAATAGAATCTCAGTTCGCAGTTGTTTGTTCCTTCGAGGTGTAACATACACAGTGTTCCGAGTTCCGTCTCCGTAGCTTGCGGGCATTTTACGAGGTGGTGTCTGCGTCAGTTTTGTGAACGTCGGCCGATGTTTTTTTCATGTTTTCAGCAATAAAATTTCTATTAATATCATTTTTATTTTCAAAATTCTTTCAAGTGCCTCATATCCCATCACTCTTTTTACTTTTAATTGAGATTTATTGGCTGAAAACATTAAAAAACCATCTGGCAACGCTCACGGAACGGGCGTACGTCTAACTTATTTGCAAGCCTAGAAGCTACTAGTGGCGCAGAACGTCAGTCACATACCCCGGCGCTTACGCTTATGCTTGCGACGTTGAGACAATTCAGCTCCTCGCAATTCAGTGGAGTATGCAAGAGTGAGATGCGAATATAGTGTCGCGCTTCCCGCATACTTTTTACCTATCGTCAAGACGAGGCAATCGCAGCGTTTAAATGCGAATTTGTTTTCGATCTTTACAAATCACCTCGATGTAGTCGATAAATTCTGATTATTATTAATATTATTTTTTAAATCAATGCGTAAATATTGTATATTATGGAGGAATACCTAAAATCTTAACCTTGTATTTATTATATTTATAGAGATATTGATGATTATTAGAAGCAACGTGTATAAGATACCCAACACAGGGAAGGAAACGTTAAATAAAAAAAATTAATCTGAATAGTTGACTTTGGTAATTTTGACGAAATATCTGGAAAAAATATCATTTAAGTCATTGCAAAATTTGTACTTTGTTCAAATTTATATTTTTTAGTTTTTTTATTCTGTACGAATGACGTATTTGGGATGTGATGCTAGAGACGGAAGTTGCAGACGGCAATACACATCATTAGTTACATATTGGAACTAGAAATCCCGGATAGACTGTCTGATTATGGCATTTTAGTTTTCCGGATACACAACCTTACGGGAGGATGGCCACTTAGAGAGAGTGTAGAAAGCAGATGGGGTATGTTATGGGGTGATCGCCAACCTGCTGAATCGATAAGGTTTAAAATGCCACTTGATTAATAATGAGCAATGCTCTTCAAACTGCGAATAACTTATTTATTTAACACTTTTATTGCAATACACTCTGGCGGGCTTATTGCCAGACAGCAATCTCTTCCAACCAACCAGACAAATGTAAATTAAGCAAGTTACATGGTCGCATAAATCATTCAAATGGCTATCCATCCCCACGAAATCCATAAACACATACGTGAACACATGCCCACGAACCCCACAAAGACGGACAATCAACCGAACATTATTTTTCATATAAAGTGAAATATCAGCAATCAAAAGGAAAGGAATGGATGGTGGAGAGGAAAGGAAAAGAAAAGAAAAATCAAGAATGAAACACATTAATTAAGAGTTTTTTCAGTCGCTTCTTAAAGCATGCCAAGGATAGAGCGAGTCTTATATTGGTTTGTAACTGATTCCAGAGTTTCACTGTATGGATAGTAAAGGACGACGTAAAGAAAGAGGAGTGGTGAACTGGAAAGGCCAATAAACAATCTCTGTTTGAGCGTAGCGTTAATCCACGATTGGAAAGACGCTGAAAAATTTCGGCGAGATAAGAGGGTGGGGCGGGACAGTTAACGATGTTCTACAATAGATACAGTATATTAATTTGGCGTCTACTTCTAATATTCAACCAGTTCAATGCCTTCTGGTATGAAGTTATTTGGTCGTACTTTCGTAGGTTGAAAATGAATCTTAGACGCACATTTTGAAGACGCTGTAATTTGTCTAGCTGTTCCTCTGTAACACCCAAGTAACATACGTCCGCATAGTCCAGAATCGGAAAGAGCAGAAATTGTACGAGTAAAATTTGGATTTTAGTTGGTAGGAATCTTTACAACACTTTAAGGGAATGAAGGCTGAAGAAGGTCCTTCGGCTTACCTCATTTATTTGATCTCGTCATGAGAGAGTGTTATCTATTAGCACTCCTAGGTTTTTAACAGTTTTGTGTTATTTTATGGTAGAGCCATCAAGTAATATTAGAGGAAGTAAGTCAGTGTTGAATTTACCGAGAAGCTGAGGGCTGCCAATGAAGATTACTTATGCAGATGAAGCAGATTTTTCATGGATACCTGCTCCAACACATCCTGAAGAATCACGATCTTCAGGCATTAAGAACAAAACTGAAGAAAAAGACTGTTTAACTTTGTCTTAGAAAAATCAAGTGTATTCATGTTATTATATATTTGAAACGATTTACAATTATTTATTTGCTTTATAAAGCTTACCTATACAGGTGATGTAATAATAAAAAAAAAACTTGATTATAATTATATACAGTAAAAAAAAACTTGATTATAATTATATACAGTAAAAAAAAACTTGATTATAATTATATACATTAACAAGAAATTAAAATTAATAAATTAAAAATATTAGTTAAGCCGAAATAACTAACATTGTTAAAAAAAGTTCAAAATACTTTATTTAACAATGTTAGTTATTCCATTTAGACAGTCGATCGGAGCGTGGTTGTTATTGCGACAGGATTTTGAGTACTTGGGCTTTCAGGATGAATGACGAGTGGAAAGGATTTATGTGAGCTCGTGAGTGTGGGTCTCTTATTGTTGTTTTAATTTTGGTTGTTTTTGTATTTGGGTTTCTGTGTGTTTTTCTTTTTTTTCTTCTTTTTTTTTGTTTTGAATTTGTTTTTGTTTTTATTCTTATGATTGTGTGCAGTATATTGTGGGATGAATATTTTTGGTCTTTCTGGAGCGATAATGTGTGAGGAGTTGAGTTTCGCACAATTTTTCCAGTTGTAGTTAAGTGTCACTGTTTGTCAGGTTGATGAGAGCGTGCAACGGGGTTTTTTGTGTTATCAAAAATCGGAAAGAAGTATCGATTTATTTTTTCATGCTAAATATCCTCAGTGAGATACAGGCAAAAGCCTAGTTTACTGGGGATACGACAAATGAAAGGCAACAAACCCAGATCCATTAAAATTATATGTCCAAATCAAATTACCTGTTGTTTTTTCTCAAATTGTGTATATTTCTTGTCATGTGTAATAATAAAAAAAAAAACATTTCCTGAAATGTTGAAGATATCAATATTCGAAGCCTTATTCAAATGTGACAGTCCGTAGAATAAAGTAAGAGCACTAGGCAAATTAGTTCTACTTATTTGCAGTCTAAACAGATTAATATTTTTATAGCTTGTTATAGTAAAACCATATATTTTCTAGTATATTTGGATCAGATGTCACTCTTGTCAACAACTAAAAAACATAAGACATGACCCTTACATCCCTCCTCACGTTAGAAGGAAGTATCCCAACACACTTGGAAGAAGACACGCCATGGCTAGAATCCGCACGCACTTATTTTGGACTTTACCATTTCGTAGTTACTTATCCCCTTCCACACTAATGCTCCTCATTCTAACATACTTCGTACCAGCGCACTGTAGAGAGATCTGAAAACCTCTTCCTCCGTGAATGATTTAGAGACTTATATCACGAATCTCAATGCTTTATAAGCGAACTCACACAGCTTCTCTACATGATGACCAAATGAAAGCCTGCTGTTTGAATTACAAGGCTTTGATGCATTATTTTTAATGATACTTAAGACCGTTCACATTGTATCTATAGTATTAGGTGCTAACATAAGTTGTGTCCGTTTTTTTTTTTTAATTTAAAAATGAGCACCAAAAGTAAAACAAAATGGTAAATGTTATACGTCATTCGAAAGAAAATTTTCTGCTCTACAAGATATTGTGTTTGCTTTTACGTTACATATATAATTTTATTTGATTACAAGCCTTCAAAATGGAATGAGCATTTTCGACACCTCTTTCTGTTCGCGTTCAATCGAGGGAATAAAGCTGCCAAAGCTGCTTGCGATATTTGCGAAGTGTACGGTGAAGATGCTATTAATTAAAGGATAGCTCGTCGATGTTTTGTGCGTTTCAAAGACGGTAATTTCGACTTGAAAGACATGAAGCGTTCCAGACAACCAGTGGACTTCGATTAGGACCGCTGAAACCATATTATTTATAATCTCCCTTCGATTGAACGCGAACAGAAGGAGGTGTCGAAAATGCTCACTTTCGTCTACTTGACATTCCATTTTGAAGGCTTTGTAATCAAATAAAATAATATATCTAACGTAAAAGCAAACACAATATTTTGTAGAGCAGAAAATTTTCTTTCCAATGACGTATAACCTTGTCTATTTCGTTTTACTTTTGGTGCACATTTTTAAATTGAAAAAAAAAACGGACACAACTTATCTTAACACCCAATAATATTTTTTGGACATTATTTCGTTGTTGATGTAGGAATTTAAGTTTGATTGGCTTCCTACCAGAAAAATAAACCACCATTTTGTTTTACTTTTGGTGCTCATAATTTAATTAAAAAAAAAAAAACGGACACAGCTTATGTTAGCACTTAATACTACAATATATTGTGTTTGCTTTTACGTTACATATATTATTTTATTTGATTACAAGCCTTTAAAATGGAATGTCAAGTAGTCGAAAGTGAGTATTTTCGACACCTCCTTCTGTTCGCGTTCAATTGAGGGAATAAAGCTGCCAAAACTACTCGCAATATTTGCGAAGTGTACGGTGAATATGCTACGAATGAAAGGACAGCTCGTTGATGGTTTTTACATTTCAATAACGGTAATTTCGACCTGAAAGACATGGAGCGTTCCGGACGACCAGTGGACTTCGATGAGTAGAATTGGCTGAGCAGATGAATTGTAGTCACATGACTGTATACCGCTATCTTAAATCAATGGGAAAAATTCAGAAGTTCGGCGCTTGGGTTCCACATGTTTTGAGTGAAAACAACAAAAATCAACGTTCGACAATTGACACAAGTTATGTTAACACTCAATATTATATTTCAAAATAATTTACTACGTTTCAAAATATGGAAATTATGATCCCATTGACTATCTCTGCAAATTATTTTCGTCTGATATGGATCAAATTAATCTGATTTATGAAAACACGACACCCTACCGCATATTCAATTTCCGTCTGACTGACCAAGCTCGGGGCTGTTGTCAACCTCCCTGGAAGTGCAACACTAATAGTGCTTACGGCTACATTTAAATTTCCTGGAAGCCGTGGACCATAATTAACGAAGTACCCATAGTCTGATGGCCTCGTCTTGTTTATTTAAAAATAACACGAATTTGCAATTAAATTTATCAAACCTCTATTTGTTTTAATTTATTTAAACTGGTAACTATTAATAAATACTTTGAATATAATAAATTTTGATTGATTTATTAAATTCATATTTACTCTTGACGATCATTTTAACGATATTGATTTTTGGTATACTATACGTATCCAGAAAGTAAGTGTACTGAGGCTCTCACGACCGGATGGATTTTATTTTCAACATGTTGGCTACACTTCCGTGTAGCCTAACCCTTCCCCTCCGCAACGAGACCGGTTCGAGGTCAGGACGCGACAACACGTTTTGTGAAAAATGTCAATCCAATCTCCCGCCATGTGCGAAATAAATAATGCCGGGCAAGAGTTTTTGAGGCGCTGCAAACTCCATGGAGATGAATTTCTCCGCTCCATCGTTACCGGAGATGAAACTTGGGTTGCACACTACACGCCTGAAACCAAAAGGCAGTCTCAACAGTGGCGTCACACCTCTTCACCCTCCGCCAAAAAGTTCAAAACCACAATTTCAGCCGAAAAAATCATGGCATCCGTGTTTTGGGACTGTCAAGGCATAATTTTAATTGAATATATGCGTCAAGGGGAGACCATCAACTTTGCAAGATACTGTGAGATCCTAAAAAAATTGCGAAGAGCGATTCAGAACAAGAGGAGAGGCATGCTGACAGAGGGGTCTGCCTGCTGCACGGCAATGCCAGACCACACACGGCCAACGCCACGAAGGAACTGCTCGCCTCGTTTAAATGGGATGTCCTGAACCATCCCGCGCATTCCCCTGACCTAGCACCTTCATATTACTATCTCTTTACCTCCCTGAAGCTGCACATGGGTGGAGAAAGGTTTTCAACCGACGAGGAGGTAAAGGAGAAGGTGGAGAAGTGGACGGAGGGGTTGGCGGGAAACTACTTCGAGGAATGCATCAAAAAGTTGAGACCCCGCTTCACCACCTGCATTGAGAGGAATGGCGACTATGTCGAAAAATAGCTTACATATGTACTACGGTAACCACGTAATTTTTTTGTTTAAATAAAAAAAATTGTAACCTACAAAAATTCAGTACACTTACTTTCTGGATATGCCTCGTACATTACGTTTTTTTAATTCATAGTCTTTATTAAATAAAAAAATTAAAAGATTAAATTTGTAAATACATTAAAATTAGGGGACATAATTTGCATATGGGTTACAAACAGGGTTACCAGATTTCCAAAATCACAGATCGAGACATTCAATATTTTGAACGATCAAAAAAAAAAAAATTTAAAGAATTAGGGAAGAAATTAAGAAAATATACATTTTAATGAAATTATAATATACGTAATAAGTACATATGTATACAGAAGAGAACATATAAAAAATAGTCACATAATAATCTGCAGGAATCACAGTTATTCAAATATATAGTATTGATTACAGAAAATACATTTTGATTTAATCCTTTATAGGGCAAGTTTTTATTTTTGAGATATTGAGTTTTTTGTTGAATAAATCATTATTATGTGTATCAAATCAACTTTATTTATTCGAAAATGTGTTTTAAAATTATTTTATTTTTTTTAAATGAGGCGGTCGCGTATGAGACCTGTGCCCATTTCAGGGGTCATGTCAGTGGGAGCAAAAGTGACCAATGAATGTTTAGGTAATAATATCTAAGTTTAGGTTGTATTAAGAAATACAATTCTTATATGAGATATAATGAATGGTGATTTACTTATAATACCTATTTACATATTTGACAATAAATTGACCGGATGTTTAGATCATTGCGACTGAACATGCAGCTAACTTCACGACGATCCGTCTTAAATAAGACCTCTGTCCGTCCACTACATTTGCCAATTTGACATTTGTGTTACTTAAAAACGTTTTATTATGAAAATGAATCCTTATAAGTATAAATATAAGGGTGGTCGCATATGCGATCGATTTCTGCTTATGCCTGTAAAAGAGTTAAATGCAAACATTTATACAATTATAACAGTTTTATTAAAAGTATTTTTCTGAGCTTTTAGCTTATTTCAAAATATTTTCGCTATCTTTGCTCTTAATTTTTTTCTTAAGTCATTACAAGTGTAATCAACATTTCGTTTGATCATTAATTCAGTTTCTACAATTTTTTTAAATAATCTGTCCCTCTCCTTTCTCCAGGCTGCACTCATTAGACTAAATATTCTCTCGCAAATTGTATTGGAATGTAGAATTGAGAGTATGTGGGCCACAATTTTATACAAATTATTGCAAGCGGAATTATTTTTAATAAATATTATCCATTTCTCATATATTCTTTATTTCTCGTTTGCTTAAGTCATGTTCAGTAAAAATTTATTGAATAAACATACATCTTCGTATGATTGCATTGGAATGTAGAATTGAGAGTATGTGGGCCACAATTTTATTCAAATTATTGCAAGCGGAATTATTTTTAATAAATATTATCCATTTCTCATATATTGTTTTTTTCTCGTTTGCTTTAATCATATTCAATAAAAAAATATTAAATAAACATATATCTTCGTATTATTGCATTGGAATGTAGAATTGAGAGTATGTGGGCCACAATTTTATACAAATTATTGCAAGCGGAATGATCTTTTATAAAAATAATCCATTTCTCATCTATTGTTTTTTTCTCGTTTGCTTCAGTCATATTCAGTAAAAATTTATTTAATAAACTGATATCTTCGTATAGAAAGTCAATATCGCAAGTAATATTAAACAATTTTATAATTGTTCAACTGACGAAAATTCAATTTTCACGTTTGGTTTTAAGGACAAGAATTTAATGGATTGAAATTTGTTACTTTTGAAGTCAAACCATTTCTGTAGGTATTGTATCGCTCTTTCAAAAAAAAATATTTGCGTCATTTTTTAAACGGGTTACTTTGGTGTCGTCAATGCATTGCAGTGACATGGTTCTAGCTACGCTTCCATAAAAGGTGTCTTTTTTTTTAATGAATGACTGCAATATGCAGTTCATTATTTAAAAAAATATATAGAATATTTGTTAACCTTTCCTTCCCTGTGTTGGGTATCTTCTACACGTTGCTTCTAATAACCATCAATATCTTTATAGATATAATAAAAACAAGGTTAATATTTTAGGTATTCCTCCATAAAACGCATTGATTTAAAAAATAATATTAATAATAATCAGAATTTATCGACTACATCGAGGTGTTTTGTAAAGATCGAAAACTAATTCGCATTTAAACGCTGCGAGTGCCTCGTCTTGACGATAGGTGAATATTATGCGGGAAGCGCGACACTATATTCGCATCTCACTCTTGCATACTAGACTGAATTGCGAGGAGCTGAATTGTCTCAACGTCGCAAGCAAAGGCGTAAGCGCCGGGGTATGCGACTGACGTTCCGCGCCACTGGTAGCCTCTAGGCTTGCAAATAGGTTAGACGTACGCCCGTTCCGTGAGCGTTTTTTAATGTTTTCAGATGGTTTTTCAATGTTTTCAGCAAATAAATCTCAATTATTATAATTTTTAACTTCAATTATAATTAATTAAGGGGATTGTCTATGAATGTTCTTATTTTTCCGATTTAAAATTGCAAATTTTTTACTGCGTACTCACTACCCAACACCGGAGCTGGCGTATAATTTGAGGGTTGAGTCGGAATTTTCAGGGGCAATGCGGGACTCGGGATTTGTATGTTGAGCTCGGGCCAGTCCCGCTCAAATAGGGACGTTTGTCAACCCTGGTTACAAAGCACAATATATTTTATTTATGTATTAATATTCAGTATGTTTTATAAAATAATAAATTTAAACATAAAACATTTTTTTTAAAATCAAGTACGGAAAATAATGAGATGACTTTCGTGGCCCTGTTAGTAAGACGCATGTCTCTCAATCCAGGGGTTGCGGGTTCCATTGCCTTTAAGGTCCGTTTTTTTTTTTTCTAGAAAGGTTCTAGTCTTTTATTAACTTAAGGCCTCTTGAACATTTTTCTGATTGATGAGAATCAAAAAGTGTGATTATTAGTAATAAACCCGCCAGGTTATACTTTACATAGCAAAAGTGTCAAAAAATATCTCACAAATGACCACATTGCGTGAATTGAAATTATCAATTCTTCAGTAACTAATTCTTAGTCGTTACACATTTCAATTATAGTGTGTGAGTTATCAATTTTTGAAACCTATATTTAATTTTTTGCTCACCCTGTAGTTAACCTTTTTTTACCAATTCAAACAATATTAAAGTTGTTTTGTTATTGTTTAATCAATAAATTTACAACAAGCCAGATCGAATAAATCGAATGGTTTTTTTTCCAATAGCTTATGAATCTAAACTTCACTTCATTATCATCTTATCGTGTATGCTTATGACTTATGACTCTCATGATAGCCCTTGACCACTCCTCTGCATCCATCCCTCCACTTCATGGCTCGAAGAGCAGATGTTACTCGACCATTTCAATACGTTGAGACTCTGGGTCTTGTATATCGTCCTTCCACGTTTCCGTTGACCACAAGGCACTTCTAACTGTCTTCACAATCACGAGCAATGTGTCCAAAGAATCGAAGAACTCGTCCTAGGCATAGTGTCGATGATCTCATAGATTCTCAGTTATTCGATGAAGGAGGCATTAGTTTGCTATGCAGTCCACAGAATTCGTAGCATGCTTCTCTAGCACCACATTTAAAATGCATCCATTCTACATCTCTTAGTTGCTCTCTCGTGTAAATAAATATTGCGAAGACGTTCTTCGTGATGGGAATGGTTCTGTTACAGCATATTTTTTCCAGCTCTGATGTCATACTTTTATCCATTCCGATTTGCCTTGCAGTTCATGGAATTTGTGACAACCTCCTCCAGTATCACATTTCAAAGGCATCCATTGTTCGTCTCTCGCTTGCACTCAGTCCATGTTTCTACGCCGTACATGAATATCTTCAAAATGTGTGTCTAAGATTCATTTTCCACCTACGAAAGTACGATCATATAACTTCATATCGGAAAGCATTGAACTGGTTGAATGTAAGAAATAGACGCCAAATTCACATACCGTCTCTATTGTATAATATTCTTAACTGTCCCGCCCCCTCTTATCTCGCCGAAAATTTTCAGCGTCTTTCCAATCATGGATTAGCGCTACGCTCAAACAGAGATTGTTTATTGGCCTTTCCAGTTCACCGCTCCTCTTTCTTTACATCGTCCTTTACTGTCCATGCAGTGAGACTCTGGAATCCGTTACAAACCAATATAAGACTCGCTCCATCCTTGGCATGCTTTAAGAAGCGACTGAAAAAACTCTTAATTTCTAGTCAGTAAAATAACGTGTTTCATTCCTGATTTTTCTTTTCCTTTCCTCTCAACCATACCTTCCCTTCTTTTTGATTAATGATATCTCACTTTATATAAAAAAAATGTTCGGGTGATTGTCCGTCTTTATGGGGTTCGTGGGCATGTGCTCACGTACATGTTTAAGGATTTCGTGGGGATGGATAGTCATTTGAAAGATTTATGCGACCTCGTAACTTGCTTAATTTACTTTTGTCTGGTAGGTTGGAAAAGGTTGCCGCCTGGCAATAAGCCCGCCAGATTGTATTTGCAATAAAAGTGTTGAATAAATTAATATTGCGAAGACTTGAGAGTTAGCTCGCCGAATTCTCGTCGTGATGATGATGGTTTAGTTTTTCCATATCTTTTCAGCTTTCACGTCGCATTTTTTACCATTCTAGTTTTTTTGTTACCTCAGCGTCCAGTGTTGTTACAGGACCCTCCAGTGTTGTTACAGGAGCCTAAGGAAATAAAGTTAGTAACCACTTCATAATTACTTTTAATTAAAGTTTCTAATGAACAAGATATTGACAAGTTAATCCTATTTTCTTTTAAAACCCATGTGACTTACGTACATATTAACTGTCTGATATTACACAAAACTTGACAGTAAAAGTTTTCCCGTGAGTGCTGTAACCTCGATGCACTCTATTAAAAGCAAGTGCACTGAAGTAATTGCTTATTACTTCCTGACAAGTATTTCTTATCCTTTAAAATACTTCTATATAAAATCATAAAGTTTTTCTTTAACGTTATCTTCTAATATCTGCTTTTTTTTTTTAAATTGGCAATAATTATAAATTACAGTAAACAATTTTATATCCCGACAAAATATTTCATTCAGTGAATTTCTACCCAAATACTTATTTTTATTTTGATATGATTGTCTTAAAAAAAAAGAAACTTATGCGCTCCTAGGAAAAGTTGATTTTATAAATTGCTTTTTTTCCATTTGTTAACGATTTTTTTTAGGATTAGGAAATGGTTATGTAGAATTTAATTCAAGAAAATCTTTCCTAATTAAAAAAAACTATTATGTGGAATTTAATTCAAGAAAATCTTTCAAAATTAAATGAAAAAAAAAATATATTTCTTTTAATTTTTAATAATAAATAATAATAATTTAATAATAGCAAATAATAATTTTAATAAAAAATATAATACACTCAATAATATTAAATTTATATTTTTTTAATATTATCACAAATATTTTTTATATTGTATTAATAATATTAAATTCATATTCTTTAATATTTTTATGTTATTATTAATTATTAAATTAATTATTTTGAAATAACTATTTCATAATTTATTTATTATTATATTATTTTTTTATATTATTAATCATATTTTTATATTAATTGATTATATTATAATTAATTATAATATAATAATAATATAATTATTAAAATTATAATAACATACATATGTTATTATTATTATATATCAAATATAAATTATATATTAAACTAAATATTAAATAAAATCATTTAGTATAAAATAAAATTAATAATTATCAAATATATTAATATAAAAATAATATGTTGCTAAAAATATAAATTTTAATATTTTTATTTTTATTTTGTAATTTATTTTTATCAAACACTGTTTATTCCACTTTTTTGTGATGGTATAGCCCTATCGGTTTCAAGGCTTTCACCCCATCTGCAGGGGAGCGCAAACAAGACTCCCCCTGAATATGAGGTGTACACCTTGAAACCGGTAGGGTTATACCGTCACAAAAAAGTGGAATAAACAGTGTTTGATAAAAATAAATTACAATGTCTTTAACCCTTCCCTTACGGTGATAAAAATAATACGCGTGTTACGGTGCTGGGTAGTGAGTACGCAATAAAAAATTTGCGATTTTAAATCGGAAAAATAAGAACATTCATAGAAAATCTCCCCTAATTTATTATAATTGAAGTTAAAAATTATAATAATTGAGATTTATTTGCTGAAAACATTAAAACACCATCTGAAAATATTAAAAAACGCTCACGGAACGGGCGTACGTCCCACTACGAGGCCACTAATGGCGCGGAACATCAGTCGCATACCCCGGCGCATACGCCTTTCCTGGCGACGTTGAGACAGTTCAGCTCCTCGCAATTCAGTCTAGTATGCAAGAGTGAGATGCGAATATAGTGTCGCGCTTCCCGCATACTATTCACCTATCGTCAAGACGAGGCGTTCGCCGCGTTTAAATGCGAATTTGTTTTCGATCTTTACAAAACACCTCGATGTAGTCGATAAATTCTGATTATTATTAATATTATTTTTTAAATCAATGCGTAAATATATTATGGAGGAATACCTAACATCTTAACCTTGTATTTATTATATTTATAGAGATATTGATGGTTATTAGAAGCAATGTGTAGAAGATACCCAACACAGGGAAGGAAAGGTTAAACCTCCACAACGTTAATGCCTTAACTATAAACAACATAAATATTTTGAATAATATTTTTTGTAATAACATTATATAGTTAATAATATTTATTATTATTAATAATAAATAATTATGAATAATTATTTATTTATATATAAAGTGTTTAATAATAATAAATAATAATTTAATAATAATATAATACACCGTTTCACTTTTCGTGACGTTTAGGCCCATATGTCCTACCGCGCCTATAGAAGTTTCACTTCAAAAACTAATGTGGATTGTTATATTAAAAACAAATAACTAAAAGTGATCACAATACACTATTGGAAGCGTAGGTTTAAACCGACTCTTAGGTTTAAACCGACTCTTAACCACTAATCTGCATAATAATGCGTTAATTAATTTTTTTATTTAAGAAATTCGCTTTATTTAAGTGGGCAATGTATCTAAACTCAAATGCTTTGTGTCACCAAATTAAAGTCACTGTGCAATACGAGTGAAAATAATAAAACAAATTTTTAAAATTTGTCAATTCTAGATAATTAAAATTTTCACCTGATGTATCACCGATCTTTAAGTGGAAAAATTACTTTTAACAATCATAATAATACATAAGAAGAAAAAAAACTATAATAACTATTTTTAATTTATAATATTCGAGAGATGTTATAACATTGAAGCGTAGGTTTCCTTCTAGAGATCTTTGGCTGATTAAATGCGCTAGAAAAATAAATGTACATGAAAGAAAAGGAATATTTGTCCGGTTTCATCTTATTTCTTTATTCCCATTGAATAATAATTCATCCTTATCTGCTCCAGTGTTCATTTCGGCTAAATTAAGACCAGGTCTTTGATCACATATCTACCTTGTTAAACTTCACCTGTCCCATTTTTTCTCAACTTAGTTTGAATAAAAAAAACTTTCTTCATAACTTCTTCCACCTAAAAACATCATTTGATAAGGTTCGTTTAATATACAAAGGGATTTAATGATTTCTCTGGATATCTTTTTTTGTTCACTTCATTAGATCTGGTGTCACTGTCGCGGTAGATTGAGAGGAAAGAGAAAAGAGCGTTTCTTCATAACACACATATCTCGCCTCTTCTTCACCTTCTTCTTCTTTGTATAGAGATACACCGTCTCATACAACTCCTACGATTTCTCATACTTTAACACTTCTTTCTTACAAAATGTAATTACCTAGATTCAATCATACTTTCCTTGATGTTCATCTATATCTTCTTCTTCTTCCCAGTGTCATGTCAGGTCCTCTCAAAGTTGAATATCACCTGAGAGTAGGCATCTTTGTCCCGGCAGCCCGAAAAAGATACCCAACGCTCCCTATACCAGTCCAGTCACGTATATTGCGGAGCTAGGATATTTGCCTCCTACCAACACCTGTTCGACCCTCTATTTTACCTTGGATGATCAGGTGCAGTAATTTATACTTTGCTCCTCTAAGTTCATGTTACAAATAGGATACCTTTAGGATTTTAATATTATATTTATTTTAATGTTCCTCTGTATATAGTATATGATACAGGGACAATTTGATGTACAGTGATATACGAGGGCGGTCCGATAAGTACTTAGCCTCACCGCCCGATGGCATCACTATCGCAAGAGCAATTTTTTATCGCGTAGTACATTCTCGTTGACAGCTACTGTCAAAATTTGAGCCGAATCTGTATTGTTTTGAAGATAAACGCTTATACCAGTTTTACAACAGGCACTTAAGAAACAATTCAATATACAGTATTATTTAAATACGATGAAATGTCAATATTTACTATTGAAAGGTTTCGTTTAGATATTGTCAATAAAACGTTAATGACAATAAACATTGTTATGTTTATTGTTATTAACGTTTTATTGGCTGTTATAAACGTTTTAATCAATTACTTACTCGTATATTTATATAAAATAAAAATGTTATCATGCTATTTAAAATAAATTTTAAAACTAGCAACTTGTGGGAACCACGGTCGTCGCTGAATATTGTCAACACATACGGTCAACGACCGACGAAACGACCTTTGGATATGTCCAAAGGTCACATACCAAAACATTGACGCGGCCGGACACCCGCCCGTTTTTGTAAACAAATTGTTTACCCACAATACTATTTACGATACATTCCACAGTAGAAAAAGAACGCATCACGCTGTCTCGCCGATCCCGCAAACAAATTGTCTACCCACAATACTATTTGCGATGTCTGCAATACTGCAATCGAGCATTTCGGCACTCACAGAAGCGAGATAAAAATATATCGCGGGCGCACTCCCGCGCCCATTCTAAAATGTATAAATACCCACTTACCGATAAATAAAACATTAATTCATTCACTCTCTGCTTCCGCATTGCTAATTGACGTATTTTATTTATTTACCAACAACTACTATCATCATCTCTTCAGACAAGAAGCATTCCGCTTAAGTTGTAATGCCAATCAGTTACTTACAGTTATATAAAATAAAAATGTTATCATGATATTTAAAATAAATTTTAAAACTAGCAACTCATTGAATAAAATAAATTAAATGTTCGCGATGAAAATAATTCCCTTGAAATCTTTATGAATGTGAAAAGTTTATTGGAAATGTCTAAGGAGTTCATTTAACAACATTGAAACAGTAGAGTTAACTTAGATTTGAAAAAAAAACATTAAAAAAATCTTGCATCTTAGAAAAGACGTTTATTTAATTTTTTGGTGTCATGTTTATAATTTTTTGATAAAAATTATATATTTAACACTTATTTTTTTTTTAAATTTTGTACACACCACTGTTTTATTTTAGTTCACTACCGGTTTCAAATACCTCTGTCTTCCTCGTTAGGTGAAGATAAGGAAGACGGAGGTCTTTGAAAACGTTAGTGTATTTAAATAAAACATTGGTGAAAACAAAATAATAACAAGTGTTTTATTTATATTATTAAAAACTGATACAAAATATTTCACTTAAACTTTGAATAATACTCGGGTTGTCTATAAAAATGTTGGATATAAAGTTGCTTATGAGAACAAAAACCCCAAAACCAATAATCGTAGATGCATCTGGAACATGTCCAGGAATATGTATATTTCCTTCCGTGGTTGCAGTCCTAAGACTGGTTTGCAGCAATTTGAACTCTTCTCCTCCATTCCCCCCTGTCCTGTGCGGCTCTTTATGTATATTTAGGTAATCTTATTTCGTTTGAAGGTGGTATATCAGAGAAAATAGCACGAAGAAACTAGCATGTATCTCATTTGGACGATTGAACATCTTCAAAAGTTATTTACCAATATATTTGAAGCAACCAAATCAATGTATTCTTCCAGCAAAGAGGAGTATGTAGAAATACACGCTGGGATATACTTAAATAATGTAAATAAAACTCCTAAATTTACAACAAAACAAATATAGAAAATGTAATAAAGGTGTGCAAGAAGATGGAATGGCAATGGGTGGGGCACGTAGCCAGAATTCCTGACGGACATCCGAAATAATCTGGTGGTACCCAAGGGACATCAAAATACCTTAAATATGCTGGTTGGGTAAAGTGAGGAAGCATGGCAGCATCACGTAGCACCAACGAACACAAAACCGAACAGATATATAGTAGGTTATTAACAAAATTGTAAGCTTCAGAGAAAATTCGATTGTTGACATTCGGCTTATTATTTTGACCACTCTCTGATAATTCGTCCTCAAACATTCAGCTTATTATTTTGACCACTCTCTGATACTTCGTCCTCAAACATTCAACTTATTATTTTGACCACTCTCTGATACTTCGTCCTCAAACATTCAACTTATTATTTTGACCACTCTCTGATACTTCGTCCTCAAACATTCAGCTTATTATTTTGACCACTCTCTGATACTTCGTCTTCAAACATTCAGCTTATTATTTTGACTACTCTCTGATACTTCGTCCTCAAACATAGTTTTTCTATCCGCTATCCTTCGATATATTTACAAATCGTGACTTATATAGATAAGTGTACCATGTGGTATCATCGCTTTTTCTTTTCAAAACATCTTCAACCCCTAGCGGATTAGGGATTTTCAGCAAGTATCAGAGAGAAAATGGTGCTTAACTTCTACTAAATTATTTCTAAAAAAAAAATGCTAGTAGAACTTTGAGATCGATTTCGGCTGGATTGAATTATTCGATCCTATAGTGCGGGGTATTGTGATGAGGCTTTTACCGTTGTTGATCCTATGGCGTGGAATGGTCAGCCTCTTAGCATATGGATGACGTGTGCAGTTTGAGAAATCACTAGATAACAATCTATTTTTGGAAGTCTTATCAAAATTGGGGATTATGTATGAACACTACACATATACTCGTACACTACACTAGACCTAAAGCCGAACGTGTAACAATCGCATATTAGAAGACCTACAAAGGTTCCTTTGTTGTTCGTCTTCTTTGGTAGATTTTCTTACTAAATATGTTTTACTAAACATTTGTAAATATGGAAAAGTACCTAACCTAATTGCTACAACCACCACGTTCATATTCTTACACCGAAAATATATAAATTTATTTTATATTTTAATCTCTCAATAAAAGTGGGTTTGAATTCCATGTAAAAGCGCCCTTGAGGAGAGTTGGTTTTTTAATCAGCGCCATATGAATTGTCCTTGTATTTTTTTTTATAAATTTCATATATTTGGTTTTTTGGTAAAAGTATTGGGTTATTTAATACTGAAAGATTTTATATCTTCTTCTCCCTGGCTCCATCACAACTCACTGTCTGCGAAAACTGTTGGTGTAAGCTCTCCTCATCCTCAGGTTGTATGCTCTTCTGTCCCGGACTACGTCCCCCAGGCCGTGCCTCTGCATCAGGTTATCTTTTTGCACCACCCATGAATTATTTGGTCTTCCTCTGGTTGTTATTCGAGGAAGATCCATGGAAATTGCCTGGTTCACAATGTGAACGTGCCCATACTATCTCAATCGCCTCTCCTCCATCTTACTGTTGATGTCTGTAACACCTAGGCTTCTACGAATGCGTGAGCTTTTTATTTTGTCTCTTAGGAACACACCAGCTGACCATCTTAACATGCGCATTTCAGCAGTTTCTAGTTGTCTAGAGCAAGAGTTACAATACATCGTCCAGCATTCGGAGCCATAGAGGAGTGCGGGTCTGACAATCGTTTGGTATACTTTTCCTTTTATCTTTACTGGCATTTTCGGATCACATAAAATTCCCGTCATTGATGTTTTCTTTCTGAGTTCAGATAGTAAATTTCAATCAATAATATTCATATCATATGTTATATGGAAGAGATTAGATATATATATCATACGTTTGAGCTTAATTGCTGTTTCAACATAACAAAAGGCATTGAGCTTTGAGAACTCCTCATTTTTAAGTAATCATAATTACATAGATAAGGTTTCATTTCATATGTTATGTCATACACAATATTCAGTCGGGAAATTTTTCTCAAATAAATTAAAAGCAAATTTACATTTTACTCATTCTTATGTTATTAAAAATGATATTTAAACTAACCCGTTACTTGTTTTATACAGCAATATGCTTACGCTTTTCATGACGTCAATATCGCCTTTAATATTGTTCAATAAAATGAGGTCTTTCTGGTGCCATCAATTTCCAAGAGAAAATAAACTCCCCAACACACCATGCGCCTAAAAAGGGGGAATTCAATACATTTAACATTTATCTAAGTTTATGAAAGAAAATGTGTAACATTTTACAATCCGCAGATCAAGAATAAATATTGATCATTTGTGTTAGCATACGTTTTGATTCAAGAAAGCGACATTTTAAAGACGAGTGGATTTGACCTGATAAACATATTGTACTTTGAATAGTATTTCAAATAAATCTAACTTTACAGATGATACTGTCAACCTGGCAGGAAATATGAAAAGCCTTAAAAAAATCATTAATAAAATCAGTATGACGTGTAGCAATAAAGGACTTGCAATGAATATTGATAAGGCTAAATTAATTAGTATTAATTAGTAAGGGGAATTAACAACTAGACGCGTCGCTGAGAGAAAAATCAGGGTGTATTGAAATATTGCTTATGAACTAGTGGGAACATTCCTGGGTAATCAGAACCTTGATTGACATTGGACGGAACTGTTTCTTCAAAATGAATAATATTCTTTGTTATAAAGACTTCGACCTCAGATTTACATATTTTCAGTACTTTTTATGGCACGGAGACTTGGACACACTCAAGCCAACAGAAAGTGAATATGAAATGTGGTGCTACAGGAGAATGGTAATTTTTTTCTGGGTTAACAAAGTGTGGAACGAAGTGGTTTGATAGGCATGCAAAATACAAAAAAGTACTCACTTGCGTTAAGAGGAGAAGATTGGAATACCTTGGGCATTTCATGACAGAAAACAAATATCTAATCGTTCAAGTCATATGGAATGAGACGGTACAAGGAAAATTCAGTGTAAGAAAAATACACTACTGACTGAAGATCTAAGAGTGGTTTTAATGTACCATGGGTACATTGTCCAGAGTAGCTACAGACATGGTTAAAATATTCACAATGGTTGCCAGCCTCCAACGTGGAAAGGAACGTTTAGAAGAAAAATAAACATGACTGGATAATCAATCCCGATCTCAAACTATGTTAGATGCTGCGTCCAAAGAGGATCGTGTAGACTCCCTTATTTAGTCCATCTTCTTCTTCCTCTTGGTCTGTTTGTGACGGTGGGCTGTCCTGGGATGATGACGTCCAGCTGTCCTTCCATCTTTTCGGCGGCATTCCTGGTAATCTCCTGCTGCTTGAGCTTTCAGTTCATCTGTGTTGTAGAATTCTTTCCTCGTGCTCATTTTATCTTAGTCACTAACTTTGCAAGACAATCGTTTTCCTTTCTAGCATAATACCTTAACTTACATATGTTTAGATCATTTTTCTTATTTTTCATACACTACAAATAACGATCTTTGTAGCCCAGTAAGTAAAATACATGTCATACGTTCTTGTGGTGTTGAATTCAATTACCGATAGTAGAGGAAACTAAATATTAAAAGGTTCTAGTTTGATAAATTGATTCATCTGATAACAATAATGACGTGATAGACGTGTGCGAATATTGACGTGTCTTTGCAGACCGGGTAAAAATAGCTAAAACGTGCGATACCGAACCAATAGACGATATTGACCTTTTGCCCAAGTAATCAAGCTTTTAGTTTTATAATCACAGAAATAGGCACGGAACTTACGGTTCCTACTCGGCATATGCGAGTATTTTTACGAGAAAAACTCTTTTAATAGACTGAAACCCGTTTTTGAAGTGAAACTTCTGTAGGCGCGGTAAGGCGAATTGGCCTGAACGTCACGAAAAGTGAAACGGTGTTTTATATTATTATTATTAAATATTTTATTTATTAATAAATTATTATTTTCATAATCATAATTATTTATTATTAATATATTTAATAATTATTAATTTTGTTTTCTATTAAATTATGTTATTTAATTTTTTTTAAATATTTATTTTATATAAAATTTATATTTAATATATAATAATACAAATAACATATGTCATTATAATATAAATACTTATATTATTATTACATTATAATTAATTATAATATAATTAATTAATAATATAACATAATAATATTACTAATAATATAGTATTATTAATAATATAATAAAAATAATATAAAATTTAATAAATAATGAAATAAAAATTATTAATTAAATAATTAATAGTCACAAGAAAATATTTATATATTTAATATTAAAAAATATAAATTTTATATTCCTGTATTTATTATATTTTTATTAAAATTATTATTATTTATCATTAAAAATAAAAATAATAATGTATATTTTTTTAATTTAGAAAGATTTTCGTGAATTAAATTCCACATAACCATTTCCTAATCCTACAAAAAATCGTTAACAAATGGAAAAAAAGCAATGCATAAAATCAACTTTTCCTAGTAGCTAAGAAGTTTCACTTCTACCCCGCGAGAGTCTCACGCATCTGTTTTTTTTTTTGTTGAGGACCATCGAGAATAAAACCTGAATCCCAGTTTACAAAAATTGAATATGTTACAGGATCAGCATTTAAATTAACGAAAGTTTACTACATACGCACGCATTTCAGGATATTGTTGCCGTCTTGGGGGTATATTTTGATCAATTTTTTTATATCATTAAAGCCTTATCTGACGCGGTTTCCTAAATTAAATGCCTGGCTTACTCAATCGAGGCTGCTCTCATTTCAATCCCCACGAGGTTTTTTGTATTAACAACCAACGTCATAAAACTTGGTGACGGAAAATTTTATTAGTACATGAGATCAAATCGAAGACGAGAACCTAACAAAGTTACTTTTGAATAAAACGATTTATTTCATGCATTAACTTTCCACTAACGTTTATAATTATTATATTCTTAAACTTAATAAAAAATAAAGAAGCACAACTTAAAAAAAGATATGACAGGTGATTTTAAACCTTTACTTTGGAAAATAAAATAAAAATATATTTAAATACTCGTATTCAATTCATGCGCAAAATTATGTTGGTATAGTACTTTAAAGTTTATATTAAATAAGGTATGAATTTAACTACACGGTCAAAATATAAGTTTATGATTTTTTAATAGCTTAAAATAAATGTATTCTTTATAGTTAAGGCATTAACGTTGTAGAGGTTTAAATACATTTTAATTGTTTTATCAAACACTGTTTATTCCGTTGTTTATAGTTAAGGCATTAACGTTGTAGAGGTTTAAATACATTGTAATTTATTTTTATCAAACACTGTTTCACATACATAATTTCTATAAACACAATTTCTATAGTATATAGGAAAGACAGGAAGATCTTTTGAAAAGAGATTTCGTGAACACAAATCCGTCTTAACAAATCCTCTTATTTATTCTGAAATGGCTAATCATTGTCACTATGAAAACCATACTTTTTCTATCGATGATGCCAAATTCTTACATATCAGTAGTAACGGAAATAAATTGGACAGATTACAGGCTCTAGAAATTTCTAAAACAGTACACCGATCCGAACATCTGTTGAACAGTTATTTCTCAAAAATCTCTCCGCTCTTGGCCGAAATTGTCCCATGCCTCCCTTATCCCTTAGCCCCCAACCGTTGAAGCGTGTATATCGGTACCAGCTCGAACAGCATTTAGTATTGTTTGCGCTTCCATGAAGATGAAGTGAAAGCCTTTAAACCGGTAGAGTTATACCGTCACAAAAAAGTGGAATAAACAGTGTTTGATAAAAATAAATTACAATACTGTTTACAATACCACTTTATGTAACAGTGCAAACCCTACTGGTTTCAAGGTGCACACCTCATCATCATTGGAGCATTAACAAAACTGTCTTGTTTATACTATTCTGATGATGAGGCGAAATTTTTGAAACCGGTAGGGCTATACCGTTACATTAAGTTGAATAAATTGTGTTTGATAAAACAAATTACAAAAAATTTAAATGAATATTTTGTTTTTCAAAATTATAATTTTAAATAAATTAATTTACGTATTTTTGTATTTACATAAATTAAAACTCTTCTACTTCTTCTTCGATGGCTCTATAGCTCATATCTTACCATGGCCTCCGTCAATACTCGTCTCCAACTCCTCCAATCTGTCACATGTTGTAGTTGGGCCGCGTCCTTTTTCACCTCATCCTTCCATCACAGCCTAGGTCTTTGACCGACTAGACCGACTAGACCGACCTTTGTTCTTCCGCCCAGATGTCCCTCAAGGATCCTCTTAGGTACCCGTGATGACGGCATTCTCTGCACATGCCCAGCCTGCTCAGTCTGCTCATTCTGGCATGTACCGAGAGCCTGGGAGCTTTATATATTTTATACAGCTCACCATTGTATCTTATTATCCAGGTTTAGCTATCGTCCACGGGCCCCAGAATTTTACGTAACACTCTTCTCTCAAATGTGTCAAGTATCTCTGCGGATCTTGGTGTCATCGTCCACGCTTCGCACCAATATGTCACGACTGTCCTAGTGATGGTCGTGTAAAGGATGATTTCGTAAATTACAAGTAATTGTATGAATTGATGCAGATGATTTACTGTGGACATGCAATTTATATGGATCTGGGTTTGTTGCCTTTAATTTCTCGTGTCTCCATTAATCATGATGTATCTTACTTAAAATTTGCCTGAATTTTACTGAAGATACAAAAACATGGAAAAATAGGGTGTTGAATTGAACCATCTGTTGACTCATTATTTAATACCCCTGTCATAAATTCTCATCAACTTGATAAGTTATGATACTTAATTATTGGTATGTACTACGTGAGCTAACCCTTGGTGTACTTCAATATTTCCGAGAAATCAATAACCCATCTCACAATGTCCTCTATATACTCATAAAAAAAACACTTCACTTTAGAGTTCACACAACTTTTTTCTTCATATTTCTCCTCCTTTAAGCTCAAATACTTAAGCTCCTATTAAAATTTTAAAAATCAAATTAAAAACCGTTTTTACGACATTTTCACATTAAACCTTTCCTTCCCTGTGTTGGGTATCTTCTACACGCTGCCTCTAATAACCATCAATATCTCTATAAATATAATAAATACAAGGTTAAGATTTTAGGTATTCCTCCATAATATATTTACGCATTGATTTATAAATAATATTATTAATAATCAGAATTTATCGACTACATCGAGGTGTTTTGTAAAGATCGAAAACAAATTCGCATTTAAACGCTGCGAGTGCCTCGTCTTGACGATAGGTGAATAGTATGCGGGAAGCGTGACACTATATTCGCATCTCACTCTTGCATACTCCACTGAATTGCGAGGAGCTGAATTGTCTCAACGTCGCAAGCATAAGCGTAAGCGCCGGGGTATGCGACTGACGTTCCGCGCCACAGTAGCTTCTAGGCTTGCAAATAGGTTAGACGTACGCCCGTTCCGTGAGCGTTGCCAGATGGTTTTTCAATGTTTTCAGCAAATAAATCTCAATTATTATAATTTTTACCTTCAATTATTTTTAATAAAGGGGATTATCTATGAATGTTCTTATTTTTCCGATTTAAAATCGCTAATTTTTTATTGCGTACTCACTACCCAACACCGAAGCACGCGTTAAATTTTAACACCGTAAGGGAAGGGTTAACCCCATCATGATGTTTCAGCGTCTAGCTTACGTATGCAAACTAAAGAGTCAATAAAACTGGGTAATGCAAGAAGGAATTTAGTGTTCTTAAACCACTATTGAGCGATTTACTCCCTTGTGACTCAAAGCGGTTTACAACCTGAGTGAACTCTTTTGAAACATCTCCTTTTAAGAAATCTTCATATTAAAGTAATATTCGTAAGATTTATTGAACTCCTTGGCCTGGTAGGTAAGATTATTGACTTCCGTACAGAAGTTTTGGACTCCATTCCCGGTGGTATCCGAAAAAAAGTGCCATTGTCTGGTAAAACAGATCGTCTGGTATTGATACACGAACTTCACAAGAGCGAGTTTTATTATTCATTCATGTGCAGTATACAAACAGCGAGTTTCATGACTATTTTGAATTTTGCTAAATCCGAAGGCTCGATAAATGGGGCTGAAGATATTGTTGTTCCTCGATTAAGCTCTATAATAAAACTGAATTAGTAATTCTGATAAATGGACGCATACACCGACCAAAGCTCAAGTCGGTCGAATACAATAAAAAATATCCTGTTAAATTATGCAAATTTCCATATCCAAAAAAAAAAAACGATCCTGATTTAAATCAATTTCATCAACCAATTAATTTAAGCATAAAAAAAACTAGCAGTAAATTATTTGCAATATTTAACTGTTTAGCTAATTCAATACTATATATATTCAATTCTCCAATCAAATATTGTCAGTTTCCAATCAGTTATACTTAAGAAAATGTAGGATGGTCCCTGGGACATTTGAAATGTCATGTCTCAAAGCGATGGGGTAAAATCGTTTTTTTTTTACAAATCGAATCGTTTTTTTATAATTCGAAAAATTGTTTTTCTCTAAACTGACTTTTTAATTCCTAATTTTTATTATACTGACTTTTTAATGTTTTGTATGTTTTGTATCTATTTTTAAATAGGCCAAAATTCACTGTGAATTAATACTAATTACGAACATTTCATTTTAGGTATAAAATAATCAAAAATCCAATTATCGTTTACCCCATCCCTAGCCAATGCAGACTAACGTAGTGACTTATGGCAAACCTCACCAAATATTATTTGATTTTAACAAACTGCCACATTTTTGCTAATTTGTAACAAGATGTATTAATTTGTCATTATTGTTAGTTTTATGTAATGTATTTACCTAAATAACTTGCTATTTATTAGAATCGAGGCTTATATTAAAGTGGATAAAGTAATTAAAATTACTGAACGTCGTTACAAGGTTGTATTGGGGCAAATTTGTGAACTGTCATAGGGACCATGCTACATTTTCTCAAATATAAACGCTTTTATAAACGATCTGGCTCATCACCTTATTTAAAAAAAATATCATCAAAACTGACATTATCCCTTGAAATTATTTAAAGAACAAAAACTACCCTATCGTCAAAATTTATGTAAAAATATTATAATAAAGCTTTTGGTCAGAAAGCAAATTGTTAATTTATTCTTTAGTGATTATTTTAATTTGCATAATCTGTTATTTACAAAAGATTTTTTTTTGTGTAGAACTCCATTCAGGATATCTAAAATACATACATACAAACCATTACGCCATTTCCTTGTCTGGGTAGATAGAAAATAAATAGCGCCAGACTTTCCCATCTTTTACTCTTTGCTACATCTGAATGCCATTTCATGCAACCCCTACGATTTTCCTGACTTTATAAATTTCCTTCTTTCAAAATAAAACTCATTTGATCCAACCTAACCTTCATTTGGCTTTCCTCTACCACGCCTTTCACTCACATTTCCACTATATATATATATATATATATATATATATATATATATATATATATATATATATATATATATATATATATATATATATATATATATATATATATATATATATATATATATATATATATATATATATATATATATATATATATATATATATATATATATATATATATATATTATTTATTTGTTTGGTTAGTCTTTCTTCATTCATTCGTTCTACATGCTAAAACCATTCAGATAACTCTTTTTCATCTTACTAAAAACGCCAACTTTAAGTTCACAATTATCCCTAATACCTACATTTTCTATTTTATCATACATTGTCATCCCATATTTGCTTCTCAGTGCGAACAATTTTTGGCTCCTTTCAGTTATCTCTCCACATCAACGTTTCTTTCCCATACATCAAAATTGGTTCTAAAATATCGTTGCGGACTGTCATCTTAGCAGATTTTGACACTGTTGAGTTCGAGTAAGTGCTTTAGCTATCCGTTGACTTCGTTTCCTACCGCGACATGCCGTTCGATATCCCTCATGATTCTTCCATCATCTGAGAAAATATTATCCATATAGCAAAATTACTCACCTTTTATGAATTTTCCATTTTTTATCCAAATTTATATTTTTATTATAAACATTTTTTCATACAATGACATATATATAGTATATATTGAAAAAATCAAACAAATTATAATTATTTTAAGAGAGGCAAAAAACATTAAAAAATATGAGTAAAGGAAAGCAAAGCCTCAGCGTTTTTTTTTAGCAATTCCTCGTATTTACCCATGTATACAAATAAATTTCGAAAAACATCAATCCAAATATTATTGTATATAACACAAGCACTATAGTCAAATTTAAGAAGGAAAGTTTTCATTTTATGAATTTCCGTATGAAAAAATAATATTTGTGAATTTACTTTGACAACTCCTTTCGAAAGATTCCTTTAAGATCTGGGGAAAAAACATTGAGGAAAATCAAATGGAACCAACTCGTTTCTGGCGATAGCGAAGTTGTCATAAAATCACATCTCACGTAAACTGCTTATCATGTCTGTCGTTGTAATGGCAGTGAGCAAGCTATTAACAGTAGTCACGATAAAAATACTATTCTAAGTCAAATGCTCGTAAAATCTTTTTGAAAGAATAGAAAGAGATGTGGAACTCAATGTGTGGCCTTGTGGTTAAGGACCACATGAGTTGAATTGGCGGTCTTCGATTCAATCCCCTTTAATATCAAATTAACTATTACAATCACAATTGAGTGTGCTAAGTGCAAAAAAGGGATTTATTTCGTCCCTTGGTCACATATCCTAAATTTATTATTTTATAATAATGGATGAACAATTTTAAGTTCAGAACGTGTTGTCAATTTATTTAAGAAAATGTTTTTTTTTTACATTAACCCTTCCTACCCTGTGATGTGTAACTAGTACACATTGCTTCTAAAAACTTTAATGTATCTATAAATATAATAAATACTGGCTTCAGATTTTAGGTATTCCTCCGTTATACAATTACGCATTGAAAAAATAATATTAATAATAATCAGCACTTATCGGCCACATTACAGATATATTTTGAAAATCGGGAATAAATTCACCAATACAATCAAACGTGTGCCAGTGTGTGACGCAGGTACATTAATTCTAAAAAACCGCTATGGGAAGAAAGCGTCACGTCTCACTCTCACTCTACTTTTTTTTTTTTTAACTTTTTAATTTGAACATTTTTATGTTTGTAAATTTACAAATATATTAAAGGTGTATATACCTATGTTTTACTCGTATACTCAAACCGGTCAGTAATAAAATCCGTCGACCATTGGCCGATTTTTTTGTTTTCCGTAGACCCCTTGCCAGCCTAATATTAAATCTTCGTAAACTTATTAACTTCAAATGTGTTTTTGACAGCTCACACAGTGCTGTTCACCTTGATAAGATTTTTTGTAGAGAGGACAATTGTAAAAACAGAAAAACATGTGCTATTTTAATTCATACCTTTATTGAAAAGACACAAAATGCAAGTAAATATTTGGCTTTGGAACGAAACAAATCAAAACCTAGTACAATTCTTATATAAAATGAATACACAAATAATACTGTTAATGGGAGAGATGAACCTGATGCTCTTATAGCAATGATTCAATATTTGACTTCAAATTAGTGAGGCATAGTTTTAAATCTCCACTTTCAATGATTTCCATTCGATTTCTTTATATAAGTATTTTCTATGTCTAATATAAGTATTGTGTACACACAATCTGTGTTAGGTGTAATAAGACATTTACGGAACGCCTAAATATTTATGATGATCCGCCTAAATGCGATCCGCTCACGTGGACCCCTATTTACATCTCGTGCCCCCCAATTTCTTTTCTCGCTGACATAGACCCCCTGCAAGTCGAAATCGACCTTTGGGGGTCCATATAGTCCATTTTGGAAATCTTTGATTTAGAGCCAACTTCAATGTATGGGATTGAAACGAGGACGTAGAAAAATACTAAGGGGAGCCAAATAAATTATGTGGAAATGCGTGCATTGAGTATAATAAATGGAGTGACAATGTATAACAGAACACGGAATAAAGTGATAAAGATGAAGGTGGGCTTAAATATGATGTGTTAAGTAATGTAAAAAAAGTACGCTGAGATGGTTTTGACATGTGGAACGAAGGAATAAAAAAAGACTAACTGAACATATATATATATATTGCAAATGTGAGTGAAAAGCGGGTGAAAGGAAGACCAAGGAAATTATGATTCGATCAAGTGAGTGGTTTTCCGAAAAATATGACAAGTCAGAGTAATTGTAGAAGTTGTATGAGAAGGTGTATGGATGTAGAAGAGGCTTAAAATGTGCGTGTCGAGAAAGGTAAGCCTGGCACTCTGTTGTATCTGCCTACCCGACCAGAGAATATGCGTGATTGTATGTATGTATATATAAGTCTATTCATTGTAGTTGGTTTCTCACTGACGTCAAGCTCTATGTAAAGAGGTCCGGTTTGACGTAATATCAAGACACTGGATTGCGTGTTGTTTGCTTTGAAATATTTGTAATAAAACAATCTTTCTACACTAGATGAACTTGGGAGGGATTTAAAATTGAATTTAAGTTGGCAAAAGTTGATTATCAATCAAGATCGAAAACTTATCTTATATTACAAAGTGAAATAATTGTATGGCTTTGAGGTAACACTCCAATAATAATTTGATTCAAAGTTACGTTATATGGGCTGTACACTTCAGTTGTTTGTGTAATCTATTTTGAACGCTTTCGATTCTATTCATATGAAAATTGTTAGCAGGATTTCAAACGGATGACTCAAATTTAAGGGCACTACAAACATACGAGGGAAATGAAATTAAAGTGATCGATTTTTCGGAAAATTCTAAAATTTCAAAATTCATCATAAAATGTTGTATATTTTCCAAACAATACAATTAAAGTGTTGTTTGTAAGTCAGTTTTTCATTTAAGATTACTTCTAATCCTTTTATTTCAGATTTTTCATTGTGTTATTCAAATATGATGAGATTTTTTTAATATATTCTATGACATCAGTGAATGTTACTTTGGTTACCGAAGAAATAAGAAATATACTCGGCACACTATTTATGATCTGTGTCCTTCGTCGACCTTTTCATAAGCGATATCTGCCAGCCGATGTCTAATTGAGTTGAGTTGCCAGCTACAAAGATTTTCATGTTTTTTTTTTCAGCATTTCATGAAAACACACAATGTATGAAATCACAGGTGTAATGGTTCCAACGAAATGTTTTTGTACGAGTTGTTATTGAAATAGTTACAGAAAAATATATTAACAAATATTTACGAAATTTTATGAATACAAAGTCAGTCTATTTTTTTTAATTTCGTGTGTTTTTATTAAAAACTAATTATCAAACAGCCTCACTTTTACTACAATATAATACGAATATTTATTAAATTAATTTATTTCTAACTTTGAATTGAATGGTTGGTATTCAAAGTCTAACCTGACTTAATATACATTGTTTAAATTTCTAAAAATATTGAAAACGTCACTGACAATTTTACTTTGATAAAAATTAAGAACGATCGATTGTCAATTCATACTGATTTTGAAACAGAAATAAATCTCTGTTTCTTATATTACGAGTATGTATCGATAAAAAAAATATGAATTGTCATTCAAAATCGTGACAATACGTTATATTCGTTTATTTACTAGAAGATTTACATTTTAACAAAATTAAAACATTTAAATTTTTTAAATTTGAATATAAAAAAAATTAGGCCTAAGCCACACAGATAGAAGCCTCGCTTGGTGCTTAGAGCTACGCTGCGAGTTAGGCGTCACATCTTAGCAAACCAACGCACCGCATACTATCGCAATGGCCACACTGCACGCTTCACGCCACACTACATGACAATTAGATACCGAGTGAATCTCCTAGGTGATTTTACAAGATGGTGGAAAATTTAATAACAGCTGTGTATAAAAGGGAGCCTTTATGGAACCCATCGAGCAAACTATACGAAAAATGTACCTGTAATAAAATCACTTTGGAATGAAGTTGCACAGGAAGTAAATAAAGGTGGTAAGTTGTAATGAAATTGGTTAGTTTTGAGTGTGGCATCGTTTTTTAGTCGAATGGTTCTTATTGGAAGAGATGATGATGATTTGTTGATAAATAATAAAACACGTTAGATCGCAATGCGGAAAGAGAGAGTGTTTATTTTTATATTAACGTAGGTATTTATATCTTTTTGGAATGTGCTCGAGAGTGGGCTCGCGATATGCTTACGTCTCGTTTCTGTGAATGCAGAAACGGTTATTGTCGTATGTAGGTATTCATCTTAATACGGAACTGGTGAGATAGCTGTGGTGCGTTCTCTCTCTCTGGTATGTGGTGTGGTCGCTCGGCCGGTGTCAATGGCCGGCATGTGACCTTCGGACTGTTTACTATAATTTATCGAGGAATCCGAAGGTCGTTTCATCGGTCATTGACCGTATGTATGCGACAATATTCCGCGACGACCGCCACAGTTTGTTGACTCAACCACTCCCAAATGTCAAATGAATTTTTGCGAAGCACTTTGGTGTGGCCAGGCATGAAGTCACGTAAAACCTAGCTTAGCACCTAACGAAGCACTTTGGTGTGGCCTCGGTCTTAGTGAATTCTCATAATTAGGATTTAATTACGATTTTATGAAATATCTGGGAAGATTACTATCAGAGAAATCGCGTATCCAATGTGTCTTGTTTGACTGACCGCATGTTTCGTTTCCTTGACTGAGAAATGTAATATTACCCTTCTCTCTGACGTTTTCCTTTTCCTTTTGTCCCTTCAACTTGACACAAGGATGTATTGTTATGACATTAAATATTTCCATTTATGGCATGATTGTATCCTGGTCTCACACTAAAAGGTTTATCTTTCAACCAGCGTTTCTGGTTCAATTCCTGATTGTTAAACACATATTCGAAATCCGTATTAAAAAACATTTTTCTAGTTGGTTGACAAAAAAACTTGAAAGCTTTAATATATTTTTATTATTTTGAGGTGTGCATATGAAAAGGGTAAAATTAATTTAAACACTTTCAAACCAACGACAAAAAAAGCGCGTTAAACACACTAAAATAAGCCCTTCACAATACTATATTTATTATGTTGTTTATAGTAAGGGCATTAACGTTGTGGAGGTTTAAAGACATTGCAATTTATTTTTAACAAACACTGTTTATTCCACTTTTTGGTGACGGTATAACCCTACCGGTTTCAAGGCTTTCACCTCATCTTCAGGGGAGCGCAAACAAGACTAAATGCTGTTCGAACTGGTACCGATATAGACACTTCAACGGTTGGAGGCGGGGGGGTGAGGAAGGCTAGGGATAATTTCGGCCAAGAGCGGGGAGATTTTGGGGAAATAACTGTTCAACAGATGCTCCGATCGGTATATCGCTATATTTATCCATATATAGTATTAATATCGCTTCTCGATCAAAAAGTTAAGTTCGAACATTTAAAAAAAATGTTTTTTTTTAAGTGTCATGTCAGGTCCCCTCAACGTTGAATACCACCTGAGAGGAGACATTTTTGTCCCCGGCAGACCGAAAAAGATCTAAAACTCTCCTTATGCCAGTCCAATCACGTATATTGCGGAGCCAGAAGATTTGCCTCCTGCCAACATCTCTTTGGGCTTCTATTTTGCCTTGGATGATCAGGTGCAGTAATTTATACTTTGCTCCTCTAAGTACATGACCCAAGTAGGACACCTTTCAAATTTTTATATTAGTCAGCAACTCTCTACCAACTTTGGGTCTCTGAAAAACCTTCGTGTTGCCGACCATATCCATCCAGGGTATCCGTAGCATTATCCGGTGCATCCACATTTCGAATGCTTCCAGTCAGTTCATTCTACCAACTTTGAGGGTCCATGATTCCACTTCATGTAATAAATAACTCTGACCAAAAGTAGCATTAGACTAACCGTAAAAGATGTTTAAAAATTTGTATTTTAAATAATTAATATGTCACCTACAAGCATACCTATAAATGGAGCAAAGTCCTATTTATAAAAAATATATCAAATGAAATAACCAAAAATATTCCAAGTCACATAAAGCCAGCTTTTTACACTAACTTTAATCTCCGGAAACTCTTATTTAATGGGAAAGGCAAAAATGGAATACTTAGCAACAGCGGTGTGTATAAACTTTTATGTGCTGACTGTGATAATTTCTATACAGGAAAGACAGGAAGATCTTTTGAAAAGAGATTTCGTGAACACCAATCTGCCTTAACAAATCCTCTAATTTATTCTGAAATGGCTAATCATTGTCACCGTGAGAATCATACTTTTTCTATCGATGATGCCAAATTCTTACATATTAGCGGCAACGGAAATGAATTGGACATATTAGAGGCCCTAGAAATTTCTAAGTCAGTATACCGATCGGAGCATCTGTTGAATAGTTATTTCCCCAAAATCTCCCCGCTCCTGGCCGAAATTATACCTAGCCTTCCCCTCACCCCTCCCGCCTCCAACCGTTGAAGTGTCTATGTCGGTGCCAATTCGAACAGCATTTAGTCTTGTTTGTACTACCCTGAAGATGAGGTGAAAGCCTTGAAACCGGTAGGGTTATACCGTCATAAAAAAGTGGAATAAACAGTGTTTGTTAAAAATAAATTACAATGTCTTTAAACCTCCACAACGTTAATGCCTTAACTATAAACAACATTTAAAATTTGTATTTTAATAATTAATATATAAATTTTGTGAGTAGCTAATTAATGACAAATAAAAAAATGTAATTCTTTACTCTTTTAAAAGGCTGTGTCACGCGATCGTACAAAAATAGTCAGTTATATGTGAGTTTTTTTGATAATACGGTGATTAGTTAATTTATTGCATTAATTTATTCCCCCTTCTTGATTTTTTTGCTTTTCAAAGGACAAATATTTCCATACATACTATATATACTTAAAAGGCTGCACAATGAGTTTAAATTTGTTGCGAGGCACAAACGAAATGAAATATTTCCTTTGTAGCTTTGAAAAGCTCTTCCGACTGGTGAAAGTAACTAAATTAATCTTTCGGAAAATTCCGGATGAATTATTTTAAGAATAGGCTGAAAAATACTGAAACAAGCCTTGAAAATCTGTAACCTTGAAGGAACAGATTAAAGGAGTAAGTTTTCTTTTCTTTTTTTTATATTATATCATCTTGTTTAATTTATACATTAAATTATTTTTTTGTTTTTCGAATACATTAATTCTATCTTTATTTTACGTCGCCATGAATTGAGTGCTGAAAAAATGTGTGAATGGGTTATTTATTGATTTTGTATTTATGTGTGTATCGTTTAAATTTTTAAACAGAAATATTTAATATGCAGAACGAATACATGAAGAAAGGCTTACATGTATAAAATGTAGATATACAGTGCAGATGTGAGTGAAGTATGGTTGTATCAAGTGAACGATATTCTAAAAGATAGACTAGTAGAAAGTCAGAGAAACCGTAGACGTTATATCCAGGCAAAAGTTCTCAGTGAGATACAGGCAAAAGCCTAGTTTACTGGGGATACGACAAATGAAAGGCAACAAACCCAGATCAATTAAAGATGTGTGTCTGAATTAAATTACCTGTTGTTTTTATCGCTAATTATGTATATTTCATGTCATGTGTACAATAAATAAAAAAAATATATCTAGTATTCTAATCGAGGTTATACACTATATTTTTCTCCTTCGAAAATAATAGACTACGTAAATTAAAATAATCGCGGTTGTATGAAAAGGTGTATGGATGTCGAAGACACTTAGAATCTGTGACGAGTAAGAAAAGTATGACACTCTTTTCTCACTACCTATCTACACAAGGAAATGGCGATATTTTTTTATGATTTAACAGTGAAATGTGAAAAAAATCCACCATGTCAGGATAGTGGGCTACTGTTATGTTCTTATGTCAGTTCTACAAATTGTATTTTTTTTTACTTTATAAGCTTTGTAAGAACATATTATTGTATATTACAATAAATATAGTTTGGAATGTTTTTTTTATAAAGCGAACAACAGGACTTTATAACTTTAATAAAAGTTTATTATGTAGATTTTTTTAAATTTAAGTGGAAAATAATTATTTTTAAGAGTGTTCAATTGTTGTGTAGGGATTATTTTTTATTACTTAAACATAGATTAATTTGATTTGACTCTATTCGTCACTTTTTGATCCTTTTTTTTTTCAAATCACAGATGAGATTATTTATCACAGATGAGATTATTTATCACAAATGAGATTATTTATCACAAATGAGATTATTTACTTAATTAATTATCTTGTTTTCTTTTTCTAAATGGTATTTAGATTTTATTCAAAGATAAAATTATGTCCGCGCTTGGTATCGTTATAGATTTTATCTGGAATACATATTCCATCCTTCATAAATTAAATTATCTATAGGTATGTTATACTTCTCAAGTTTCCTCACCACAATCGAGGTTGTCAATCACCATGACTGTTATAACTTTCTGTACAACTGCTCTCTCTGTGAGGTGCATGGTAATGCTCTGGACTCTCGCAGAAGGTCGTCGGTTCCAATCCTACGTTTTGCTACTTCCCTCGAATGACAGGTATTTTTTTTAGCCTAGTGTACAAGGGTTTAACCTTTCCTTCCCTGTGTTTGGTATCTTCTACACGTTGCTTCTAATAACCATCAATATCTCTATAAATATAATAAATTCAAGGTTAAGATTTTAAGTATTCCTCCATAATATATTTACGCATTGATTTAAAAAATAATATTAATAATAATCAGAATTTATCGACTACATCGTGGGTATTTTGTGAAGATATCGGAAACAAATTCGCATTTAAACGCTGTGAGTGCCTCGACCTTATGTCTTGACGATAGGTGAATAGTATGCGGGAAGCGCGACATTATATTCGCATCTCACTCTTGCATACTTCATTGAATTGCGAGGAGCTCAATTGTCTCAATCGTCGCAAGCGTAAGCCACGCCGTGAGTAAACCACTACCGCTCCGCGCCGCAGTAGCTTTTGGGCTTACAATCAGATCAGACCTACGCCCGTTCCGTGAGCGTTGCCAGATGGTTTTTTAATGTTTTCAGCAAATAAATCTCAATTATTATAATTTTTAACTTCAATTATAATTAATTAAGGGGATTATCTATGAATGTTCTTATTTTTCCGATTTAAAATCGCTAATTTTTGATCGCATATTCACCACCCAACACCGGAGCACGCGTTTCAATTTTAACACCGTAAGGGAAGGGTTAAGGACATCTATGACTTTGGTCATATCTATTCTTCCAAAAAAAAAAAAAAGGAAAAAAAAACATGCCGATGAGCTCCGGTCGTCTCACTTCGGATACTGTACAACATTATGATCTGTGAGTGTGTGCAAGAGTTCACTCACTTTAAAAAAATAACAGATGCGTGAGACTCTCGCGTGGTAGAAGTGAAACTTCTTAGCTCCTAGGAAAAGTTGATTTTATGCATTGCTTTTTTCCATTGATTAACGTTTTTTTTTTTTAGGATTAGGAAATGGTTAAGTGGAATTTAATTCAAGAAAATCTCTCTTAATTAAATAAAAAAAAAACGTTTTATTTTTAAAAATAAATAATAATAATATTAATTATAATATAATACACTTAATAATATTAAATTTATATTTTTAATATTAAATTTATTTATGTTATTATTTATAATTAAATAAATTATTTTTAAATAATTATTTATTTATTACTTTATATTATTTTTCTTATATCATTAATATTATTATAAAATGAATTAATTATATTATAATTAGTTATAACATAATATTATTATATAATTATTAATTTTATAATAACATATATAATAAATTATTATACTTATATATGAAACATAAATAAATATTAAAATAAATATGAAATAAAATAAAATAATTAAACATAAAATAAAATTAATAAATGTAAAATATAATAGGTAAGTCAAAAAGTTTTGAAAGCGACATCTATGGAGCAGTAGAAAAACCAAAATTTCTACGCCATTTTAATATTTCATCTTTCATAAGAACGTACTCAAAATTTCATTTCGATCTGTCAATTCATTCTTTGTTTACAAGCCATTTGAAGTTAGCCTGTCAGTGTATTTTTTAACAATGGAAAAATCCGAATATCGTGCAGTGATTAAATTCTTTGTTTCGGAAGGTTTATCGGCTACCGAGCAATGCAAAGATGGTGAAAGTATTAAAGGATTCTTCTCCTTCATTTCCAACCGTTCACCAATGGGTTTTGGAGTTTAAGCGTGGCCGTACAAGCGTTGAAGACGATCCACGCTCAGGACGTCCAAAAAGTGCATCAACACCAGAAATCGTAGCGAAAATACAGGATATGGCTTTGGAAGATAATCGATCGACTGTGGATGTGATAGCTGACACCGTAGGCATCTCACATGGAACAACATGGCATATTTTGGCTGAAGTTTTGGGTTTCAAAAAAATGTGTGCACAATGGGTGCCGCATTTTCTAACAATGCAACAAAAACACGTTCGAATGCGACTTTCTGAGCAACATTTGGAGCAATTTCGAAAGGATAAAAAGGATTTTCTGCGTCGATTCATCACTATCGATGAGACTTGGGTCTACCACCATGATCCTGAATCAATGAATTGGGGTACGAATTGTTGCAGCATCCACCCTATTCACCAGATTTAGCTCCCTCTGACTTCTGGCTGTTCTCACACCTCAAAAATTCCTTCGTGGAAAGCATTTTTCATCAAAGGAAGAGGTTATAGCCGTCGTAGAGGAGTATTTTGCAGGCCTTCCTGAAAGTCACTTCCGTGATGGGACAACAAAGTTGGAAGATCGTTGGACCAAGTGTATTGATCTTATGGGAGACTATACTGAGCAATAAAAGTGATTTCCCCCCAAAAAAAATGTATTTTCATTTCCGCTTTCAAAACTTTTGACTTACCTAGTATTAACATAAAATAATATTATATGTAACAAAAAAATATATTTTTTAATAATAAATAATAATTTTAATAGTAATATAATACGCTTAATATTGTAATATTAATTATTGTTAATAATAAATAATTATAAATATTAAAATAATAAATAATAATTTATTAATAAATAAAACATTTAATAATAATAAATAATAATAATTTAATAATAATATAATACACCGTTTCACTTTTCGTGACGTTCAGACCAATTTGCCCAACCGCGCCCATAGAAGTTTCACTTCAAAAACTCCACGGCACAGCTTCGCTTTCTAACCGAACTGACGTTGGAATAGTGAGGGTATCCTGGACTACAAGATCCAGCAACGACGACGTCGAAAACTGCTCTGAATAATACCTTAGTACTACAGTGGATCCACTTCCTTAGGTTATTTAGCCAGGAGTTTCTTCTTCTTCCTACATATCATTATCCTTGTATCTTCTCCTACAATATCCCTTTGATGTTTTTTTTCATAATTGTTTTCTCTCATGAAATATCCAAAGTATTCAAAATTTTTCTCCTCTTAATGCAAGTGAGTACCTCTTAATATTTTTCTATGCGTCTAAAGGTCCTCTTTGTTGCGAATTTTGTCAACCAAGAAATAGCATTCTACTGTAGCATCACACTAGTCTTAACATCTCGAGTAGTAAGATATTAATGAAAATTTTAAAACACCGTTTTTTTCAGTTGGTAAAATAAATTATATAACTAGCCAAAAATGATTTCATTGTGTGGTATCATAAATGAATGTCATTGGTAGTCCAAATCCTGAAAAAATCTGGAAATATTCGAGAAATAATCACTGCGCCCCAACCGTGGGGCCATACGCTATCTGACTCAGTATTTAATGGCCCCACGGTTGGGGCAGTACTCACGGAGAGGACGTGCCATAAAGAAGTACAGAAAACGATCTCTCAAATACTGCATTTTTTAACATAACGTTGAAAATGTTACTTCTTGTATTGAGTGGAAAGACATAAACCTACTGGGCGCTTTGTTCATTAGTTAAAACATCGCGTGCGAAGAATATCGTCCAAATTCAATTTGAATCACGTTAGTGGAAAATGATGAAAACATTGTGAATAATTTAAAAGCTCTTTCACTCGAGCTTTGAAATATGAAACGAAATTATATACTTGGATCTTAAATTTTAATCATACGATTACTTACATATTCTCAAATTACGATATAATGTCGTTATAACTGGAAGATACGAGTATTTCGATTAATAAGCTCACTTAACATGATGTTTGAACGCATACATGTACGACTATATCCTTATTTATAACTGGAAACTGTTAGGCCTCGGCCACACAGGTAGGAGCCTCGCTTGGTGTTTAGAGCTGCGCTGCGAGCTAAGCGACATATCCTAGCAAACCAACGCACCGCATACTATCGCAATGGTCACACTGCACGCTTCGCGCCACGCTACATGACGATTAGTCACCAAGTGAGTGTCTTAGCGAACAGACGTGTTGGTTAATTTTATTGTCACCGAGTGATTTTACAAGATGGCGGAAGTTTTAATAGCTATGTACAAAAGGGAGTCTTTGTGGAACCCATCGAGCAAATTATACAAAAATGTACCTGTTATAAAATCACTTTAGAATGAAGCTGCACAGAAAGTAAATAAAGATGGTAAGTTGTAATGAAATTGGTTAGTCTTGAGAGTGGCATCGTTTGTTGACTCGACCGCTCCCAAATGTCAAATGAATTTGTGCGAAGCACTTTGGTGTGGTCAATCATGAAGTCACCTAGTCTATCAGTCACATGTGTGGCCTTAGCCTTAGACCTTGAAAAAGATTTTATGTACATTGTTTTGTCTTACAAACATGTATGCCATCACCTTGATTAATGTTTTAAGTTCATATATTTTATCTTACCTACATGCATACCATCATTTCATTTCCCTATCAGGGTAAGTAGAGAAGACAAACCGCCAGACTTTCACCGCTTCTACGTCCAAATACCTTATCATACAACTTCTAATTTTTTTTCAGGTTCCTTCTTTCAAAATCTAATTCACTTGATCTAATCATACTTTCTCTAGACTTACTCTCACACGCTTTCATTCACATTCGCATTTTACATTTTATAAAGTCTTTCTTTTTCCATTCATTTTATATGTCTACACCATCTCAGAGAGCTCTTCTTCTTCTTGTTCCACACATCAGTCTTCTTCTTCTTCTCAGTGTCATGACAGGTCCCCCCAACGTTGAATATCACCTTAGAGTAGATATCTTTGTCCCCGGCAGCCCGAAAGAGATCCCCAACGCTCCTTATACCAGTCCAATCACGTATATTGCGGAGCCAGGATATTTGCCTCCTACCATCACCTCTTCGACCCTTTATTTTGCCTTGTACTTTGCTCCTCTAAGAACATGACCCAAATAGGACACCTTTCGGATTTTAATATTAGTCAGCAACTCTCTACCAACTTAGGCTCTTTGAAGAACCCTTGTGTGGCTGACCATATCCGTCCAGGGTATTCGTAGCATTTTCCGGTGTATCCACATTTCGAATGCTTCCAGTCGGTCATACATCAGCCTTAAGGTTACATTTATCCCAAATAATTTTCTAACCATATGTATTATTTTCAATGCACACATATCTACAGTATTTATTCTAGGCTCTTTTCTATATTTTTCCACGCCCACGTTTTACTTCCATGTATCAAATTTGGTATTAAATGCTGTCGTGGACTATCATCTTAGTAGATTTTGATATGATTCGGTTCAAATATATTTATTTAAGTACTCCATTGATTCATATCGCTACACAACATTCGATATAACACTCTTACCTCTTCCTTATAGTCTGAGAAAACACTACTCAAAAAGCAGAACTCAGTTTGCTCCAATTATTCGCTTTAAAATTGATAATATTAATTTACGATAGTTATTCTAAAAATATTTTGACAAAAAACTCGTTGCATAACGTGGAACGTAAACCTACTCAACCATTAGAGGCCAATATTCATTAAATACCAATATTCATTAGATGTCAATATTCATTGGAGGCAATTACATAACCATGGTAAAATTTGCAAAACATATCCCGCTTCACTTTTCATAACGGATGACATCCGATTTGATGAATGCGATGTCCACTTATAACAAAATAAAACGTGTAATTTTAATTGGCATTTCCATATATACGAGTATTTGAATAAATATACGTTCCACTGCGTTAATCTTTACAATATTTTATACTTATAATTATGATCTTAAATAAAAGCATGTATGGTAGGATATCTAGTTTTAAAATTAATTATTCTAAGACCACGTACATTCAAATAAAAATAAAGAAAAATTGTTTGACCTTTAAGTTTCATTATGTTCAATACATATACAGAAATTGTTGTTTATATTAAATAATTAAATATGTTTGGTTAGAATAATGATGACTGATTATTATTTAATTACTTTGTTACTAAGCCTGAAAAAAAAAACAGAAAAAAACCCCTTCGTATAAGGCTTTTATTTCATATCAAAGATCGATTCAGAGAAAGTAAAACTACATCAAACAAGAGAGATATATACACATACTCGTAGGTGTAAAAAAAATGTACAAAAAATGGTATATTTAAAAATATCATTGTTTATCTGATTCCAGTCTCAAAAAGTTGAACATTTATATAAACAGTGAAATTTGATTCCATATTAAATAATTTTAGAAATTTGGTTCCAACTCTGAAGTCTTGAAACGAGGAATGACACATCAAAAGCTGTCCTCTGTAACCAAAAAGCGCTAGTGCCATCTTGGGGCATCTGATATGAAGTAAGAAATATGACTTATAACTTAATTATACTTAAGGATAGATAAATAGATAATCCCTCGTGATCGGGTATAAATGTTCAGAAAAAGACGGCTATGCGTGCCTTGATTAATTGTGTGTAAGCTGTTGCACTTCATCATGCATACAGTCTTGAAAGATCAAATCCGAAGTTTCGATAGCAAGTAGATCAACATTCCAAGAGCTTGGTTTAATCTGCTGAAGCCATTTGTCAAGAAGAGTTTTTTTTTTGCAAAGCGTTATTTTTTTAATTAAATTTCCCTGCTAGACCATCAATCATGCCACAAGCTTTCAGTAGGAGGCTACAAAGATTGCCCTATCATTCACATCAATCAGGTCCTACCAAAAGCCTGTTGTCCCGATGTTCGGAAAAACTAGCATATTTTGTGAGTTCGATTCGTTTGACTCAAGGATTAACATGAGGGATGATATTAACTTGGCACATACCAGATTTCTTGACTATATAACAACAGGACTTTATAACTTTAATAAAAGTTTATTATGTAGATTTTTTTAAATTTAAGTGGAAAATAATTATTTTTAAGAGTGTTCAATTGTTGTGTAGGGATTATTTTTTATTACTTAAACATAGATTAATTTGATTTGACTCTATTCGTCACTTTTTGATCCTTTTTTTTTTCAAATCACAGATGAGATTATTTATCACAGATGAGATTATTTATCACAAATGAGATTATTTATCACAAATGAGATTATTTACTTAATTAATTATCTTGTTTTCTTTTTCTAAATGGTATTTAGATTTTATTCAAAGATAAAATTATGTCCGCGCTTGGTATCGTTATAGATTTTATCTGGAATACATATTCCATCCTTCATAAATTAAATTATCTATAGGTATGTTATACTTCTCAAGTTTCCTCACCACAATCGAGGTTGTCAATCACCATGACTGTTATAACTTTCTGTACAACTGCTCTCTCTGTGAGGTGCATGGTAATGCTCTGGACTCTCGCAGAAGGTCGTCGGTTCCAATCCTACGTTTTGCTACTTCCCTCGAATGACAGGTATTTTTTTTAGCCTAGTGTACAAGGGTTTAACCTTTCCTTCCCTGTGTTTGGTATCTTCTACACGTTGCTTCTAATAACCATCAATATCTCTATAAATATAATAAATTCAAGGTTAAGATTTTAAGTATTCCTCCATAATATATTTACGCATTGATTTAAAAAATAATATTAATAATAATCAGAATTTATCGACTACATCGTGGGTATTTTGTGAAGATATCGGAAACAAATTCGCATTTAAACGCTGTGAGTGCCTCGACCTTATGTCTTGACGATAGGTGAATAGTATGCGGGAAGCGCGACATTATATTCGCATCTCACTCTTGCATACTTCATTGAATTGCGAGGAGCTCAATTGTCTCAATCGTCGCAAGCGTAAGCCACGCCGTGAGTAAACCACTACCGCTCCGCGCCGCAGTAGCTTTTGGGCTTACAATCAGATCAGACCTACGCCCGTTCCGTGAGCGTTGCCAGATGGTTTTTTAATGTTTTCAGCAAATAAATCTCAATTATTATAATTTTTAACTTCAATTATAATTAATTAAGGGGATTATCTATGAATGTTCTTATTTTTCCGATTTAAAATCGCTAATTTTTGATCGCATATTCACCACCCAACACCGGAGCACGCGTTTCAATTTTAACACCGTAAGGGAAGGGTTAAGGACATCTATGACTTTGGTCATATCTATTCTTCCAAAAAAAAAAAAAAGGAAAAAAAAACATGCCGATGAGCTCCGGTCGTCTCACTTCGGATACTGTACAACATTATGATCTGTGAGTGTGTGCAAGAGTTCACTCACTTTAAAAAAATAACAGATGCGTGAGACTCTCGCGTGGTAGAAGTGAAACTTCTTAGCTCCTAGGAAAAGTTGATTTTATGCATTGCTTTTTTCCATTGATTAACGTTTTTTTTTTTTAGGATTAGGAAATGGTTAAGTGGAATTTAATTCAAGAAAATCTCTCTTAATTAAATAAAAAAAAAACGTTTTATTTTTAAAAATAAATAATAATAATATTAATTATAATATAATACACTTAATAATATTAAATTTATATTTTTAATATTAAATTTATTTATGTTATTATTTATAATTAAATAAATTATTTTTAAATAATTATTTATTTATTACTTTATATTATTTTTCTTATATCATTAATATTATTATAAAATGAATTAATTATATTATAATTAGTTATAACATAATATTATTATATAATTATTAATTTTATAATAACATATATAATAAATTATTATACTTATATATGAAACATAAATAAATATTAAAATAAATATGAAATAAAATAAAATAATTAAACATAAAATAAAATTAATAAATGTAAAATATAATAGGTAAGTCAAAAAGTTTTGAAAGCGACATCTATGGAGCAGTAGAAAAACCAAAATTTCTACGCCATTTTAATATTTCATCTTTCATAAGAACGTACTCAAAATTTCATTTCGATCTGTCAATTCATTCTTTGTTTACAAGCCATTTGAAGTTAGCCTGTCAGTGTATTTTTTAACAATGGAAAAATCCGAATATCGTGCAGTGATTAAATTCTTTGTTTCGGAAGGTTTATCGGCTACCGAGCAATGCAAAGATGGTGAAAGTATTAAAGGATTCTTCTCCTTCATTTCCAACCGTTCACCAATGGGTTTTGGAGTTTAAGCGTGGCCGTACAAGCGTTGAAGACGATCCACGCTCAGGACGTCCAAAAAGTGCATCAACACCAGAAATCGTAGCGAAAATACAGGATATGGCTTTGGAAGATAATCGATCGACTGTGGATGTGATAGCTGACACCGTAGGCATCTCACATGGAACAACATGGCATATTTTGGCTGAAGTTTTGGGTTTCAAAAAAATGTGTGCACAATGGGTGCCGCATTTTCTAACAATGCAACAAAAACACGTTCGAATGCGACTTTCTGAGCAACATTTGGAGCAATTTCGAAAGGATAAAAAGGATTTTCTGCGTCGATTCATCACTATCGATGAGACTTGGGTCTACCACCATGATCCTGAATCAATGAATTGGGGTACGAATTGTTGCAGCATCCACCCTATTCACCAGATTTAGCTCCCTCTGACTTCTGGCTGTTCTCACACCTCAAAAATTCCTTCGTGGAAAGCATTTTTCATCAAAGGAAGAGGTTATAGCCGTCGTAGAGGAGTATTTTGCAGGCCTTCCTGAAAGTCACTTCCGTGATGGGACAACAAAGTTGGAAGATCGTTGGACCAAGTGTATTGATCTTATGGGAGACTATACTGAGCAATAAAAGTGATTTCCCCCCAAAAAAAATGTATTTTCATTTCCGCTTTCAAAACTTTTGACTTACCTAGTATTAACATAAAATAATATTATATGTAACAAAAAAATATATTTTTTAATAATAAATAATAATTTTAATAGTAATATAATACGCTTAATATTGTAATATTAATTATTGTTAATAATAAATAATTATAAATATTAAAATAATAAATAATAATTTATTAATAAATAAAACATTTAATAATAATAAATAATAATAATTTAATAATAATATAATACACCGTTTCACTTTTCGTGACGTTCAGACCAATTTGCCCAACCGCGCCCATAGAAGTTTCACTTCAAAAACTCCACGGCACAGCTTCGCTTTCTAACCGAACTGACGTTGGAATAGTGAGGGTATCCTGGACTACAAGATCCAGCAACGACGACGTCGAAAACTGCTCTGAATAATACCTTAGTACTACAGTGGATCCACTTCCTTAGGTTATTTAGCCAGGAGTTTCTTCTTCTTCCTACATATCATTATCCTTGTATCTTCTCCTACAATATCCCTTTGATGTTTTTTTTTCATAATTGTTTTCTCTCATGAAATATCCAAAGTATTCAAAATTTTTCTCCTCTTAATGCAAGTGAGTACCTCTTAATATTTTTCTATGCGTCTAAAGGTCCTCTTTGTTGCGAATTTTGTCAACCAAGAAATAGCATTCTACTGTAGCATCACACTAGTCTTAACATCTCGAGTAGTAAGATATTAATGAAAATTTTAAAACACCGTTTTTTTCAGTTGGTAAAATAAATTATATAACTAGCCAAAAATGATTTAATTGTGTGGTATCATAAATGAATGTCATTGGTAGTCCAAATCCTGAAAAAATCTGGAAATATTCGAGAAATAATCACTGCGCCCCAACCGTGGGGCCATACGCTATCTGACTCAGTATTTAATGGCCCCACGGTTGGGGCAGTACTCACGGAGAGGACGTGCCATAAAGAAGTACAGAAAACGACCTCTCAAATACTGCATTTTTTAACATAACGTTGAAAATGTTACTTCTTGTATTGAGTGGAAAGACATAAACCTACTGGGCGCTTTGTTCATTAGTTAAAACATCGCGTGCGAAGAATATCGTCCAAATTCAATTTGAATCACGTTAGTGGAAAATGATGAAAACATTGTGAATAATTTAAAAGCTCTTTCACTCGAGCTTTGAAATATGAAACGAAATTATATACTTGGATCTTAAATTTTAATCATACGATTACTTACATATTCTCAAATTACGATATAATGTCGTTATAACTGGAAGATACGAGTATTTCGATTAATAAGCTCACTTAACATGATGTTTGAACGCATACATGTACGACTATATCCTTATTTATAACTGGAAACTGTTAGGCCTCGGCCACACAGGTAGGAGCCTCGCTTGGTGTTTAGAGCTGCGCTGCGAGCTAAGCGACATATCCTAGCAAACCAACGCACCGCATACTATCGCAATGGCCACACTGCACGCTTCGCGCCACGCTACATGACGATTAGTCACCAAGTGAGTGTCTTAGCGAACAGACGTGTCGGTTAATTTTATTGTCACCGAGTGATTTTACAAGATGGCGGAAGTTTTAATAGCTATGTACAAAAGGGAGTCTTTGTGGAACCCATCGAGCAAATTATACAAAAATGTACCTGTTATAAAATCACTTTAGAATGAAGCTGCACAGAAAGTAAATAAAGATGGTAAGTTGTAATGAAATTGGTTAGTCTTGAGAGTGGCATCGTTTGTTGACTCGACCGCTCCCAAATGTCAAATGAATTTGTGCGAAGCACTTTGGTGTGGTCAATCATGAAGTCACCTAGTCTATCAGTCACATGTGTGGCCTTAGCCTTAGACCTTGAAAAAGATTTTATGTACATTGTTTTGTCTTACAAACATGTATGCCATCACCTTGATTAATGTTTTAAGTTCATATATTTTATCTTACCTACATGCATACCATCATTTCATTTCCCTATCAGGGTAAGTAGAGAAGACAAACCGCCAGACTTTCACCGCTTCTACGTCCAAATACCTTATCATACAACTTCTAATTTTTTTTCAGGTTCCTTCTTTCAAAATCTAATTCACTTGATCTAATCATACTTTCTCTAGACTTACTCTCACACGCTTTCATTCACATTCGCATTTTACATTTTATAAAGTCTTTCTTTTTCCATTCATTTTATATGTCTACACCATCTCAGAGAGCTCTTCTTCTTCTTGTTCCACACATCAGTCTTCTTCTTCTTCTCAGTGTCATGACAGGTCCCCCCAACGTTGAATATCACCTTAGAGTAGATATCTTTGTCCCCGGCAGCCCGAAAGAGATCCCCAACGCTCCTTATACCAGTCCAATCACGTATATTGCGGAGCCAGGATATTTGCCTCCTACCATCACCTCTTCGACCCTTTATTTTGCCTTGTACTTTGCTCCTCTAAGAACATGACCCAAATAGGACACCTTTCGGATTTTAATATTAGTCAGCAACTCTCTACCAACTTAGGCTCTTTGAAGAACCCTTGTGTGGCTGACCATATCCGTCCAGGGTATTCGTAGCATTTTCCGGTGTATCCACATTTCGAATGCTTCCAGTCGGTCATACATCAGCCTTAAGGTTACATTTATCCCAAATAATTTTCTAACCATATGTATTATTTTCAATGCACACATATCTACAGTATTTATTCTAGGCTCTTTTCTATATTTTTCCACGCCCACGTTTTACTTCCATGTATCAAATTTGGTATTAAATGCTGTCGTGGACTATCATCTTAGTAGATTTTGATATGATTCGGTTCAAATATATTTATTTAAGTACTCCATTGATTCATATCGCTACACAACATTCGATATAACACTCTTACCTCTTCCTTATAGTCTGAGAAAACACTACTCAAAAAGCAGAACTCAGTTTGCTCCAATTATTCGCTTTAAAATTGATAATATTAATTTACGATAGTTATTCTAAAAATATTTTGACAAAAAACTCGTTGCATAACGTGGAACGTAAACCTACTCAACCATTAGAGGCCAATATTCATTAAATACCAATATTCATTAGATGTCAATATTCATTGGAGGCAATTACATAACCATGGTAAAATTTGCAAAACATATCCCGCTTCACTTTTCATAACGGATGACATCCGATTTGATGAATGCGATGTCCACTTATAACAAAATAAAACGTGTAATTTTAATTGGCATTTCCATATATACGAGTATTTGAATAAATATACGTTCCACTGCGTTAATCTTTACAATATTTTATACTTATAATTATGATCTTAAATAAAAGCATGTATGGTAGGATATCTAGTTTTAAAATTAATTATTCTAAGACCACGTACATTCAAATAAAAATAAAGAAAAATTGTTTGACCTTTAAGTTTCATTATGTTCAATACATATACAGAAATTGTTGTTTATATTAAATAATTAAATATGTTTGGTTAGAATAATGATGACTGATTATTATTTAATTACTTTGTTACTAAGCCTGAAAAAAAAAACAGAAAAAAACCCCTTCGTATAAGGCTTTTATTTCATATCAAAGATCGATTCAGAGAAAGTAAAACTACATCAAACAAGAGAGATATATACACATACTCGTAGGTGTAAAAAAAATGTACAAAAAATGGTATATTTAAAAATATCATTGTTTATCTGATTCCAGTCTCAAAAAGTTGAACATTTATATAAACAGTGAAATTTGATTCCATATTAAATAATTTTAGAAATTTGGTTCCAACTCTGAAGTCTTGAAACGAGGAATGACACATCAAAAGCTGTCCTCTGTAACCAAAAAGCGCTAGTGCCATCTTGGGGCATCTGATATGAAGTAAGAAATATGACTTATAACTTAATTATACTTAAGGATAGATAAATAGATAATCCCTCGTGATCGGGTATAAATGTTCAGAAAAAGACGGCTATGCGTGCCTTGATTAATTGTGTGTAAGCTGTTGCACTTCATCATGCATACAGTCTTGAAAGATCAAATCCGAAGTTTCGATAGCAAGTAGATCAACATTCCAAGAGCTTGGTTTAATCTGCTGAAGCCATTTGTCAAGAAGAGTTTTTTTTTTGCAAAGCGTTATTTTTTTAATTAAATTTCCCTGCTAGACCATCAATCATGCCACAAGCTTTCAGTAGGAGGCTACAAAGATTGCCCTATCATTCACATCAATCAGGTCCTACCAAAAGCCTGTTGTCCCGATGTTCGGAAAAACTAGCATATTTTGTGAGTTCGATTCGTTTGACTCAAGGATTAACATGAGGGATGATATTAACTTGGCACATACCAGATTTCTTGACTATATAACATTTATAAACTGACTGACGTAAGAGGAGCTGAAGAAGTGATCTGTTTAGTGCAGAATTATAATGCGAAAACAATCAAAATATTTCACATAAACCAGTCGTAAAGACATTTAAGTCTTAAAGCTATAATTCGTTTGATATCGATTGGGGTTTGCAGATTCTACTTACGATCCTGACGGATCACAGCTAGATAACTTAGAAATTCTTGTGATTAAAAAAAAAGTTAAATTAAGTATCACAATTTTAAATAATCCATGTTATATCAATATTAGTCTTTTGCTTAATATGTATCCCGTTCAAAAGTCATTCTTGTGACACCTACCTATTCCCTTGTCCTTATTAGCCCCTATTTTTTCCCCCTTTCCTCCCCCTCTCTGGTATATATTACAATTAAATATATATATATTTTAGACGTAATAAAGTTCATCTTCATGACGAGGAAGACGAGGGTCTTTGAAACTAGTAGAGAGTTCAATTTAAACAGTGGTGAATACAAAATAATTGTTTTATATATTTTAAATTATTTTATTTAAAGATGAAATTTTATTTTTTATTTTATTTTATTTTATTTTATTAACGACACAACAGTGTCTTTATATACAAATGAACATGTGACAGGTTATACAAGTACTTAAAATTATTGACAAATAATACAACTTTATCTTAAACTAACATGAAGATACAAAAAGCAGTAGAATAAATTAAAGTCATCGTTTAAAAATTATTTAATAACCTTTGAGAATTTTATGGATATATATTGAGATATAGAAAACACATGGCCTCATTAGTGGAACGAGATGCAAGTTGCTTTGCAGAATTAAAAGGTTCACATATGTTGATGCAGGGTTACTCAACTCCAGAGGCAAAATTTAGTCCTTAATATTTGGTATTTATATTAATAAAGGAGAGCACAGAGTTAGTAGCTATTTCTAAATATTGTTGTAATATTCTGGCGAATACTATATAAACTTATATTAAAAATATCTAAATTGTTGCAAAACTTGTTTCCAAGTCTTTGCATACGAATTATAGAGGAGTTGATTTTATAGTTAGTATAACAAAGAAATGCTTTAGATGCTGTGATTGAAATATAATTTTTTTTTATGAGACAGAATCAAATTGAACATAGCCCATGAGTACACGATATTAAATGAGAAATAATATCGTAGAAAACGGAAGCATAGAGGGTTCTACCAATGAAGCATAACAACTTCCAATTTCAAGTCCAAAAGTGTTACGATCAACGCTCCATGTAGAAATTATGGTCTCGTAAAGACAAAAAAATATTCAGTAGATAATGGAAAAGAAACAAAAATGTTTGGGATAAAATAATGTTATTACTTTGTTGTATCATAAATGCCAACATATAGTTATGAGAACAACTTTGGAACAAATTAACTACTAAAAGAATTGCCTTATAACTCCAACATAGACTTTGAAATCCATGATAGAGTTTCTCACACATTTTTTTTAATTAATAAGAAAAAAATTCACGAAAATTAATAGCTTCGAGGAAATTTAAAATTTATAAATTTAAAAAATCACGAATAAAATATATTGAAAACTTAATAGGGTACTCGTTCATAATTTTGTAGTAGAACAAACTTACGGTGATCACCAAATATTAAGGTCTAATTTCCAATGAGAATATCAAGAGGATTTAACAGTACCGATATCCTTCGAAACTTATATAATTATCTAATAAGAACTAAATTAGAATATGCATCTGCAGTTTGGGCTCCTCATCAGCTCAAATATAAAAACAATTTAGAACAAATACAAAAAAAATCCTCAGATATCTATGGTACAGAACAAAGGGCGATTATCCAAAATATGCTCACCATGCCGAACTTCTCACGGTGTGTAACTATAGAAGCCTTGAAACAAGAGGGCAAGATCCAATTGCGATATTCCTACTTAAAGTTTTTCAAGGTTGCTTTAACTGTGCCGCGATTCTAGAAGCACTAAGTTTATATGTACCCAATAAATATAGCCGTGCAAGGAATCACCCTCTGTTCTACATACCAACTTACAGGACGAATATCATGGCTAAATACTCAGTCACGTGTGGTATAGAGATATTGAACCAACTGAATGACACTGAATATATTCTCGGCACAGCTTAGCAGTATGAGAAGAATCCTAGCTGACATTTTTTCTAACGAATCAGCTAACTCTACAAGCAGCCCCTATTTGTGTAATAGGAAAAATCTATACAAAGTGGATAAAAAACAACGTATTCTCATACTCGGCCAACAAATGCTAGAATGAATTGCCCCTTCCCTTGTAGAAGCAGGTTACCTGAATTGAACTAACTGAATAACACTGTTGATATATTTTCGGTACCGCCTAGAAG
>OX463843.1:51264721-51463691 GCA_949825065.1 Odontocerum albicorne
TTTCGATACTTAGCCCGACCAAATATAGATTTTTTCTAAGATAGTCGAGCTAAATAAATTAAATCGTAATTTTTTACCCGTATTCAAGACCTAAAACAGAATTTAACGAAATGATTTACTTTTGGCTGGCTGCCTGCGGGACACTATATGGAGAAACAAACACATGATAATTGAAAGTAAGGTCAGGATATATAAGGCATGCGTCCGCCCCATCATGATATATGGGATAGAAGTGAGAGCCGATACCAACAAGACAAAAAAACCTTCTCAGAGTGGTGGAAATGAGAACCCTACGCTCCATCGCAGGCAGAACTCTTAGAGATCGGATCAAAAATGAGACGATAAGGTCTGTCTGTGGTATTGAAGACATAGTGAGGTGGGGAAGAAACATAAGGTGTTTCTGGAGGGACCATGTGGACCGCATGAAGGATGCGAGACTTGCGAAAATTGCTAAGACTGAAAACTATAGCAGAAGGAGATTACCAGGAAGGCCACCGAAAAGATGGAAGGACCGCTGGACGTCATCATCTCAGGACAACCCACCATCACAAATCGGTCATACGACCAAGACCAAGAAGAAGAAGAAATGTACACAGTTTGCGAAAAAACCACAGGTAATTTAAGTTGAATATATAAGATGGGCAAGAATCGCTTATACTGAAAACCCTAACAGCAGGAGATTACCAGGAAGGGCGCCGAAAAGGTGGAAGGACAGTTAGACGTCATCATTCTAGGACAGCCCACCGTCACAAACAGGTCATACGACCTAAACTAAGGGGAAGAAGAAGATTTACTTCTATATTAACACTTGCTTTACTGTGCTAAAAAAATCCGTCAGCCACGGTACTGGACGCTAAGCGTCCAGTGAAAAATTAATATTTTAAATCAAAATTATGCAAAATCTGCTAGGTTATTTTTTGTAATTAGCAATAAAAATTATTTTATTATGTATTAAAACGTGGAATAATCAAATAAAATATAAGTCCTGGTCACTCGCTATCCATCACAAGGTGGCAAGTGTTAATCTAAAGTACCTTTATTGTATTACCTTTTTTTTATCAGTGTTTTAGACTTTTCCAAAAAAGTAACTTCTATCTTTATGTAAACCATCTTTTTGGTATTCTCTTTTTTTCTTTTATTACTATCTTTAAATAGAGAAATCTTAAAAATCACGTAAAATGTTTTTATTCGTATATCTAAAATCAGACTTCAATTCCTACGTTGCTAGGTAAGTCAAGTTTATCACCATGGATTTTCTTTGAAATATTTCAGATGAAGCACTCTAGTTAATATATGGAAAAAAACTCTAACTTATAGGAAAAATGAGGTACAGGGGTAACTTTAAAGCATTATGTTATCTATTTATTTTGTAATTTTTTGTTGTTATAATGAAATAAAAGCAGAGATTAATTATTTATAAGAATTGACTTCTAGTTTATCCTTTTAAAACTAAAGATCCTAGCTATTGAGTGTTAACTTTTTTGGCCTGTTCAGGGGTTATCTGTTACAACCAACCATCCTAGATCCTAGCCTTGGTTTGTACGAGGCGTATCCAGAAAGTAAGTGTACTGAGGCTCTCACGACCGGATGGATTTTATTTCGACATGTTGGCTACACTTCCGTGTAGCCTGACCCTTCCCCTCCACAACGAGACCGGTTTGAGGCCAGTGCGTTGAAAAGTGTCGACGCGACAACACGTTTCGTGAAAAATGTCAACCCAATCTCTCGCCATGGGCGAAATTTTGTAAAAAGGCAAGAGTTTTTGAGGCGCTGCAAACTCCATGGAGATGGATTTCTCCGCTCCATCGTTATTGGAGATGAAACTTGTGCTGCACACTACACGCCTGAAACCAAAAGGCAGTCTCAACAGGGGCGTCACACCTCTTCACCCTCCGCCAAAAAGTTCAAAACCACAATTTCAGCCAATAAAATCATGGCATCCGTGTTTTGGGACTGTCAAAGCATAATTTTAATTGAATATATGCGTCAAGGGGAGACCATCAACTCTGCAAGATACTGTGAGACCCTAAAAAAATTGCGGAGGGCGATTCAGAACAAGAGGAGAGACATGATGACAAAGGGAGTCTGCCTGCTGCATGACAATGCCAGACCACACACGGCCAACGCCACGAAGGAACTGCTCGCCTCGTTTAAATGGGATGTCTTAAACCATCCCGCGCATTCCCCTGACTTAGCACCTTCAGATTACTATCTCTTTACCTTCCTGAAGCTGTGCATGGGTGGAAAAAGGTTTTCAACCGACGAGGAGCTAAAGGAGGAGGTGGAGAAGTGGACGGAGGGATTGGCGGGAAACTATAATATTTCGAGGAAGGCATCAAAAAGTTGATACCCCGCTTCACCACCTGCATTGAGAGCAATGGCGACTATGTCGAAAAATAGCTTACATATGTACTACGGTAACCACGTAATTTTTTTGTTTAAATAAAAAAAATTGTAACCTACAAAAATTTAGTACACTTACTTTCTGGATGTGCTTCTTATGTGTTTCGGATAACTATCACTAGTTCACAAATTTTAACTTTTTGTCTGTAACAGAGATTACATTAAATGATTCTTACTAAATCGACCCTGCTGATTACGAAAATTGCGGTGAAAAGTTTGTAACACGTAACATTTTTATGTAACAGTAGGGGGAGTGTTTTAATAAAATAAGTACGTTTTACCGCATTTTTAAAGTAGTAATTACAACAATGAAAATAAATAAATTCCTGAAATACTAAATTTCGATAGAATACAATGTTGTTACATAGAAAAATAAAAAAAGAAGAAAAAAAAATAATTACCACAAGAAAATTTTACCTTATATTAGGTCCTCACATACGAAACCGGCGTTTTGCCGTACTGGCCACTTTGATCTCAAATATCTTCTCTTTGGTTAGGAATTTCAAATTCAAATTTATACAGCTATTTACTCAAGTATTTGTGTTTTGAAAATTATAATTCATTTGTTTTTTCCTCAATTGTTTTTTTTCTTTGCGTCACTCAGTTTACAAAATGGAAAACTTGAAATATCGCGTTATTTACGAGTACGAGTTCCACCGTGGCACCAGTGCTGCAGAAACGGCTCGAAGGATTAATGATGTGTATGGCGACGGTGCCGCAAAAGAAAACACAATGCGTTTTTGGTTCCAACGTTTTCGTTCTGGAAATTTCGACCTGCAGAACAAGCCCTGTGGACGGCCGGAGACCAAAGTTGATAATGAAGAATTGAAGGCTATTGTGGAAGCGGATCCATCGCAAACCACGTCCGAGTTAGCTGCAGGCTGCGGTGTTAGTGATAAAACTGTTTTAATCCACTTGAAGCAAATTGGGAAGGTGAAAAAGCTTGAAAGGTGGGTACCTCACGAATTGAGTGAAGCAAATCAACAAACGCGCGTTGACTGCTGCGTTGCATTACTCAACCGGCACAATAATGAAGGGATTTTGAATCGAATCATTACCTGTGATAAAAAGTGGATCCTGTATGATTATCGGAAGCGCTCATCGCAATGGCTGAACCCTGCCGAACCAGCCAAACCATGCCACAAGCGAAAATTGACTCCAAAAAAGTTACTTGTGAGCGTTTGGTGGACTAGTGCTGGTGTCGTTCACTACAGCTTTCTTAAATCTGGCCAGACGATTACGGCAGATGTCTATTGTCAGCAACTGCAAACCATGATGGAAAAGCTAGCTGCTAAACAACCGAGGCTGGTTAATCGCTCTAGGCCACTGCTGCTTCATGATAACGCTAGACCACACACTGCACAACAGACGGCTACCAAATTAGAAGAGCTTCAATTGGAATGTCTAAGACATCCACCGTACTCTCCGGACCTTGTCCCGACAGATTACTATTTTTTTCGAAATTTGGATAACTTCTTGCAAGGGAAAAAATTCAACTCCGATGGGGCAGTCCAAACCGACTTCAAAGATTTTATTGATTCCCGTCCGAATGGTTTTTTTAGTAAAGGGATCGATGAACTACCTATGAGATGGCAAAAGTGCATAGATAGCAATGGTACATACTTTGATTAAATAAATATATTATATTAAAAAAAAATCAACTTTATGTTCCTCCCAAACAAAACGCCAATTTCACATGTAAGGACCCAATATATCATTTTTTTTGTTAAAAAATAGCTTTTTTTATAAAGTTGATCGAATCAATTTTTTTTAGAGATTGAATATTAAATGGTATGAAAACTCTAATTAGATAACTTAGAAGCCCGTACATTACAGAAAACAGCCATAAACAGATTACTAGCAACATTTTTTGTTAAAATATGAAATATAGTACATTTTTTTGATAAAATATTGAAATACGTGTCACCTTCTCCATAAACAAAACCAACAGAAGTTCCCTATCATATTAGAATCACAAATTCCTTGATATCATTGTTTCATTCTGTGAATATCCTGATGGAATATTTTCCCTTGTTTATAACTTAGAGATATTAAGTTCTCTGGACTAATGTCTAGATGGGAATGCGGGAAGTGTATTTTCAGTGATATTCGACATTCTAGATTCTGGTAACTGCAAGAGTTCTTGTACAAGCTGTTCGTAATTACCAGCTTTATTATTTAGGAAACCACTTACAACTCTTCCAAAGGCTTTCCAAGTTTCTAGTCCTTCAACACTTATTTTTTTTTGAACTTTTCAGCTTTCAAATGTTTCAGTTTCAGGCAAAAATTTATTTCAGCTTTTTCTCTTAAAATATACGTGATGGAACATTTTAAAGTTCATATTCGTTATTAAAGCACAAAAATTGACATAAAACAACCGTTTTTACCTTTGTTACAATCCGTTATCACCCTTGTTCGAACTTTTCATCTTTCAAATGTTTCAGTTTCAGTCAAAAACTAATTTCAGGTTTTTCTCTTAAAAGGTACGTGATTTTTAAGTTTAGTACGAACATTTTTAAGTTCGTATTCGTTATCAGCATACAAAAATTGACCTAAAATGGCCGTTTTCAACTTTGTTACAAAAACCTTGTTAACTAGTCAAATAATTATTTGAGATAACGCGCATAAATCGTTTGTGTTATCAACCTTTATGCAGAACTAAACTGCTTTTGTATATGCCTATAGGTAGAGCACTTTTCAGATTTTTTCCTCAAATTTCTCATATCTTAATTTTGTTAATTGTTTTAAAATAAACTTTTCAGTTGTCTTTTTTTAATAGCTACGAATTGAAAATCTACAACCTTAAATTTGGAAGAAATACGTCACATTGACTCAGCCAAGTAGAACTTTAATTTTATTCTACCATATTTCATTGAATTAATTCATAGTTGACTGTGTAGTTGCGCTTTTTCAATTTTATATTTTAAACCTTCTATTTCAGATACATTACTGTTCAAAATCATACAAATGTAACAATACATTCCAATCTGTGTAACTTAATTGTCGTTTTGGCGATCAAGAGTCTTCCACTTATTTCGTCCTATCAATGTCCACTTATTTCATCCTATCAATGTCATCCTATCAATTTCGTCTTATCAATTATTTCGTTCTATAAATATCCTCAGTGAGATACAGACAAAAGCCTAGTTTACTGGGGACGCAACAAATGAAAGGCAACAAACCCAGATCCATTAAAATTGTATATTCAAATCAAATAACCTGTTGTTTTTTCGTAAATTGTGTATATTTCTTGTCATGTGTAATAATAAATAAATAAATAAAAATGTTAATTTTGAGGTTATCATCTTTGGTTACTCATTCCACTATGAAAAGGAGTTCATGTCAAATAAATTTAAAATGAAGAAAGAGCGCCTCATCAAGTGTATTGAAACAATATAAGTACTGAAAACGTTGTACATTTATACTTTTCCTATCACTTTAATCTTTTTTTTAACGTTATAATACAATATTTAAAATTAATGTTCAAAATATTGAGTTTTCCCTTCAAGTTCTAGTTTCATAATTTATTTAAGTACTGGCATAAATAAGGCTTTAGGGTATTGAAACTTTCCATTATTAAGTATGCACCCTCTTCCTTCCGCTGTTTTTCTCATAAAATGATTAATCTTCATTATGAATGCACCACTTGAAAATATAAATTTCGCTTATATTGCGTATCGTTTGGCAAGGCAAAACTAGGTATTACTTACGTTTGTAATCTCTGTTAGACCACTGTGATAATTTACCTAGTTAAATAATAAACAGTCAAATGTATATTTAAGATGAGTGTTTGTAAGTATTGTAACTTAATTTTTTTCGTAATAAGACCCCTTTGCTTTTAGATTATCTTTAAGAATTGAAGAAAAAAAACTAGAATAATAACTACTCTTGCATTGTGAATAAATGATTCATTGTAAATAAACTAAAATTTTACTCGTTTAATCTCTACTCTTTCTGATTTTTGACTATGCGGACGTCTGTTACTTGGACGTTACACAAGAACAGCTGGACAAATTACAGCGTCTTCAAAATGTATGTCTAAGATTTATTTTCAACCTACGAAAGTACGATCATATAACTTCATACCAGAAGGCATTGAACTGGTGGAATGTTAGAAATAGACGCCAAATTTACATGATATCCCTATTGTATAATATCCTTAACTATCCCACCGCCCCCTATTATCTCGCCGAAAATTTTCAGCGTCTTTCCAATCATGGATTAGCGCTACGTTCAAACAGAGATTGTCTATTGGCCTTTTCAGTTTACCGCTCCTTTTTTTTACGTCGTCCTTTACTGTCCATGCAGTGAGACTGTGGAATTAGTTACAAACCAATATAATACTCGCTTCGTCCTTAGCATGCTTTAAGAAGCGACTGAAAAAACTCTTAATTTCTAGTCAGTAAAATAACGTGTTTCATTCCTAATTTTTCTTTTCCTTTCCTCTCTACCATCCCTTCCTTCCCTTTTGATCGATAATATCTCACTTTATATAAAAAGGGTGATTTTCCGTCTTTGTGGGGTTTGTGAGCATATGCTCACGTATGTGTTCATAGATTTCGTTGGGATGGATAGTCATTTGAATGATTTATGCGACCACGTAACTTGCTTCATTTACTTTTGTTTGATTGGTTGGAAAAAAATATCACCTGGCAATAAGCCCGCCAGATTGTATTTGCAAAAAAAAAGTGTTAAATAAATAAACAAAGGATCATCATTTATTATAAACAAAAGATCGTCACCTTATGTGAATTGTTCATTTTAAATCATAAGACATACTTTTTATGCCCAAAACATCAAGAGGGATATTTACTACGAGCAATAATTGATTCCATATTCATTTATTTTTACCTCCATTTATTCATTTATTTTGAACTCCATTTATTCATTTATTTTTAAATCCATTTATTCATTTATTTTTTTAGATCCTTCGTACATTACAGGATTCTCTAATTCATACAAGGACCAAACATAAGAAATACAAAACAAAAATGTATAAAACAGTTCAACGTTTTAAGATTTATAGAGAATATTGTAAAAATGAATAGTACTCGTATATGTAACACTAAAACATTATGAAAAAATGTAGCCTGTAAGATAATATAAAAAGATTAAATTATTTTAAGTACTACACTAAATTCAAGAGATTTTTCAACTCTTACGATTTATATTTCTCTTTTACAAAATATTAATTTGATGCAATCATAATTTTCTCCGCCTTCTTCTAACACGGCATTTGCAATGTTTTTTTTTTTGTCAGTCTTTCATCAATGTGATGTTTACAAAATATTTCTCAAAACAATTATACTTAGAGTTAAAACTAGACTGGTTTCCTTTTCAATAAAATAGTATTCCCTCTAGTACCTTCTTAACCTTCAAGTCGGAGGACAGATCTTACAAACTTAGCGACGGTCGAAGTCGTCCTTAACAATCCAGGAACTAACAGTGGAAAATCATTGTTAAATAATATTCCAATAGAAAAATTATCAAACACCTGTATGTGAATAAAAGTCTTAAAATCGTATTCAGAAAGCTTTTCGGAATCAATACGAAATCTCAATTTAAAGAAAGTTATTTTTAAGATTGCATTACATGAATATCCATAAAAATCTATGTCTCTCTCTTTTGGCAAATGATGGGGTCCTCCTTTATTTGAATGATTATATGCCAGTGTGTCTAGTAATTTTCTTTCTACAGCACCTCATAAGTGTAGATTTTTATGAGCTATTTAATGATAACTCAAAGTAGTCGGTGCTTAAAAATTTGCGTAATGAATTGTTCAATTACTAAAATTGATATGAATTAAATAAAGATTATTCCAATATTCAAAATTGAATTGAGTCTAAAATTATACCAATATTTTAGGTGACGAAAATGAAAAGCGTGTATCCTGAATAAGCCATTGTGTAAGGACTTACACAATGGCTATGTTCTCACTGTGGACATACATACATTTGAAACAGATGTTTGCACGATTCAACAATTCAGATTAGCATCATCGCGTGTCGGACCAAGTTTAAGTGCATCGGAACTATGTGTTCATCCCCTATTGTAAACGGGGAGGGAAATATTAATTAACAGGTTTAGATATTCTGGATGTTATCCTAACTTTATTCCCATGCTCTGCACCAATTGTGACATGTTACAACTAGTTATTGATACATCTGAGCGACACATGAAATACGTCTATATGAGGACACACACGGTTAAACAGTGTAATTGCTCTACCTACCGGCATTTGCAAAGGTAGGGTGGTTCGACTTATAGGTTGATATAACAATATATGGGAGCGTTGTCTCAAATAATTATCCGGAACATACAAACCAGGACTGTTCAGGACGGATGGGTTAACTTAATTACCCCTGAGCAAGTGAAAAAATGGACACCCAATCGAAGAGATCTTTCATATTCTAATGATCCCCAGTAAGAAGACACTTGGATAAAACCAGAAATAATGTCCATACTCTTTCATGTAGAGAGAATGGAGAAATCTTTTCTGAACCCTTTTTAGCATGAGTGAATACGTAATCCTTGCTGGCGCCCATATAATAGAGGAATATTCCAAATGACTTCTGACAAAGGAATTATATAATATCCTGAGTACCTGCAAATAGTTTGGTGGTATGAACTACAAACCCGAGCATCTCACTTGCTTTGTTTCAGTCTGATTTGATTTGCAAATCAAACGAAAGGTCACTTTCAAATAAAACACTTAAGTCCTTTGTTTTATCCTTCCTAGACAGTTGTTAACCATTCATAAGATAACGGAAATAATTAATTCTTCGTGTTCTTACATATAAAATAACAAAACATTTTGACACGTTAAACAAGAGTTTGTTACGAATGCTTCATTTATATATATATATTATTGATATCATTCTTGAGTTTCCTACAGTCGTCAACGCTTGATATTTTTAGGAACAATTTAAGATCATCCGCAAATAGTAAAACATTTGAGTGAGTAATACTTTTTTCACATTATTAATAAAAATAAGAAAAAAAATCGGCCCTAAATTTGATCCCTGCGGAACACCTGAGTTAACATGGAATTGATCAGATGTAAATACCTCATAAGAGACAAACTGTTTTCGATTTCGAAAATAGTCTGCGAATAACTTTTAAAGTGATAAATCACAGCCAAATTTGCTAAATTTTTGAAGAAGTTTGTCATGATTAACTTTGTGCTTTTGCTTTCGCAAAGTCACTATATGCACAGTCTATTTGTGTTTTTTTCATCTAGTGATTTAGCTACATATTTAGTGAATATAAGCAAGTTCGTCTATGTTGAGCATTTAGCACTGAATCCATGTTGTTCATCTATCACTAATGGATCAATTCGAGAAGAAATACAGCCATACATAATTGATTCTAATACTTTTGCAGGAGCACAAAGAACTGCTACTAGTTGATTATTCTCAACACATGACCTTTGTGAATGGAGGATATTTTAGAGATTTTCTAGAGATCTACAAAGATGCCAGTTGAAAAAATATTATTGAAGATTTACGTTAATGGTTTGTTTAATACATTAATACATCATTTTAATACTAAGGTCGGAATACTACCTTGATCCAAAAGTTTAAGGACCAGCCCCCATGTGGCGCTGTCAGTCACCCGATTGGAATTCTTTTTTTTTTTGTTAGGTTACCACATCTATCATTGATACTTACCTCTAAATTTCAGCGTCATAGCTTGACATTTGTAAAAGTTACGCTGTACTGAGTAAATCTACCTTTGTGCGTGTTTTCGAATTTTTACAAGTTTGAAAATGGCATCAACTGTGTATCAACGAGTTTACATTAAATTTTGTGTGAAAAACGGATTTAACGGTTCGCAGACCTTGGAAATGTTGAAGAAGTGTTTTTAGGTTGCACGAACGCTTCAGAAGTGGTCGTGAGTCGGTCGAGGATGACGAACGCAGTGGCAGTCGAAAACCGATGAAAACATCGATAAAATCAAAGAAATGTTGGCCGAAAAGTCTGGTCCGTCTGGTATTAGAGTTCTTCAACCGTCTGACATGTAGAAATAAACTTCATTTTCATTAACATTGTTAATAAAAATTCGGCTACCGCGAAGCAAAATCTGAAAAATGTTTTATTTTACAAAAAAAATAATAATCGTTATACTAAATTTTCTGTGTGCCCTATACAACTAGCGCATTAATATTCAACAAGCAGGAAAACTGATTTTTATGCAATTTTATGGGAGATGCATTTTCTAAAAGTAGGTAGCACACGCTCTGCGATGGCATTTTCTTCATTACATCCTTGACAAATTTAATTTCAATGAACATATTCAACGTCCTCGTTTATAATGCTGACCATTTCACAAATCAAACGTCTGTCCATTGTGAGAATAAACATTATTTGAGAAATTAAGAAGACGATTTTATTTTTAAATATTCTGGATTAAACAATACTATTTAAACCCATAAATAAATATGTCTACAAAAAATGTTCCAATCTTGTAAAGCGTGCGAATGTTGATGTTATAACAAACTGCGTGTGCTTTGCCTAGTCTAATCAATCTTAACCCGAAATCGTGATTGATAGGGATGACAAAATGTAGTATCCCGGCCACGCTCTTCAATACAATCGCTTTGTCAATTCAAATGCGTTTAAGGGTAACATGCGAATGAATGTCTTCTTATTCCTGACACTGTCCAACTCATTGCCTAGGTAGGCTGTTGGGGTCGGCTCTTCTCGTTCTCAGGTTGTATATTCTTCGGTTTTGGGTGTCGCTTTCATCTAGGCCGTTTCTTTGCAGGATTTTGGAGCATTGATTTATCCAGGAGTTCTTTAGTCTTCCTCTGGACTGCTGTCGAGGAAGATTTCACAAACATTGCCTGATTTACCGTATGGTCTGGTGGTCTCCGTCTTATGTGCCCGTACCATCTCAGCTGTCGCTCTTCCAGCTTACTGTTTATGTCAATGACCCTCAGGCTACCACGAATGAGTGAGTTCTTAATTCTATATTTTAATGATACTCCTGCCAACCGCCTAGGCATTCGCATTTCTGCTGTTTCAGAAAATTCAGGAATGAAACACGTTGTATTACTAACTTTAAATTTGTCTTTACATATATAATTCGAATTATGAACCATTTATTACAATGTAAAAGGAAAATAGGTAAATGAAACACATATTTAATATTTTTGTGTTCACCACTGGTTTATTTTTGGGTTTCGAAGACCACGGTCTTCATCGTCAGGTGAAGATAAACAAAATGGCTAAAAATGCATTTCCTGTACAAGTGTAAATAATATAAGATGAATGAGGTAGGGGGAGATAAGCGGGGAGAGATGTGATTCAATGGTAAATAGGGTGGAGAAAAAATTGATTTTAAAATAAATCTTTCGGGCAGGCCAGGGACTGGATATCCAAGGGGGTGGATTTTAAACATGAATATGTTTCCTATTTAAAATCCACCCCCTTGAATATCCAGACCCTGGCCTGTACGAAAGATTAATTTTAATTTAATTTTTTTCCCCACTTCATTTACTATTGAATCACATTTCTCCTCACTTCCTTCCCCTTACCTCATGCCTCTTATATTATTTTCACTTATACAGGATATGTATTTTTAGCAATTTAGTTTATCTTCACCTGACGATGAAGACGGTGGTCTTCGAAACCGGTAGTAAACCCAAAAATAAACAAGTTGTGAACACAAAAATATAAAATAAGTGTTTTATTTACTTATTTTTCCTTTATTTGAAATAATTAATTATTTGAAAATTATATGAAAAAGACATATTTTAACCACATATAATTTGAATATATGAGGAGAAGAGGGATCATGGCTTACTCATAAATCCTAAGAAGTCTCAAGCGATCCTCATTGGCAGTCCTCAGCTTCTCAGTTAATTCAACACTGGCTTACTTCCTCCAATATTACTTGATGGCTCTATCATACCATTACATACAACTGTTAAAACCAAGGAGTGCTAATAGATAACACTCGCTCATGGCGAGATCAAATAAATGACGTAAGCCGAAGGATCTTCTTCAGCCTTCATACCCTTAAATTGTAGCAAAGATTCCTTCGAACCAAAACCAAAATTTTACTCGTACAATCTCTGCTCTTTCCGATTCTGGACTATGCGGACATATGTTACTTGGATGTTACGGAAGAACAGCTGGACAAATTACAGCGTCTTCAAAATGTGTGCCTTAGATTCATTTTCAACCTACGTAAGTACGATCATATAACTTCATACCAGAAGGCATTGAACTGGTTGAATGTTAAAAATAGACGCCAAATTCACATACTGTTTCTATTGTATAATATCCTTAACTGTCCCACCCGCTCTCTTATCTCGCCGAGAATTTTCAGCGTCTTTCCAATCATAGATTAGCGCTACGCTCAAACAGAAATTGTTTATTGGCCTTTCCAGTTCACCGCTCCTCTTTCTTTACGTCATCCTTTACTGTCCATGCAGTGAGGCTCTGAAATCAGTTACAAACCGATATAAGACTCGCTCCGTCCTTGGCATGCTTTAAGAAGCGACTGAAAAACCTCTTAATTTCTAGTCAGTAAAATAACGTGTTTCATTCCTGATTTTTCTTTTCCTTTCCACTCCACCATCCCTTCCTTTCCTTTTGATTGATGATATCTCACTTTATATGAAAAATAATGTTCGGGTGATTGTCCGTCTTTGTGGGGTCGTGGGCATGTGCTCACGTATATGTTTATGGATTTCGTGGGGATGGATAGTCATTTGAATAATTTATGCGACCATGTAACTTGCTTCATTTACTTTTGTCTGGTTGGTTGAAAGAGATTGCCGCCGGACAATAATCCCGCCAGATTGTATTTGCAATAAAAGTGTTAAATAAATAAATAACATGATTATTGATATTAACATTCTTGTTTAATTCTCAACTTTAAATTAGAAGTTTGTCAGCTAAATTAGAAAAAAATACCTTATTTCAAAATAATAAGTTATAATTGATTATAATGCTATTAATTAATTTTAACCCAAATATTTAACAAAAATATCTTTCTTAATTATTTGGGTTGAAATGTAATTAAATAAATAACAAATTATAGCTCTTTCCTTAATTAAATGAATCTTTATTTCATGAATAAATAAATACCCACCGTTTCTCAAGTTCTGATAGCAGGCTAGAGCTTATTCTAATTTAAATGCAGCAGAAGTTTCTTCGCCAGAAGCATTAAGTAGATAGTATTAAATTCTCTAAAAGCAATTAGTCGACGGTAAAGTAAATTGTCAATCGCTTTGGTATGTTCTAGCACTTAATTGTGTTTATTTAATTTTAAACATCAAAGTTATTTTATAAAGGCGAAAATTCAAATAGTAAATATATTTGAAACGAATTTTATCGATTCAAATTTCACGTTGAATTGTTTCCTCTTGATTGTACCAGCTTTTTTGGTGTTTTTTTATTGAAAATTATTAGAATACTTCACTATATGGTAATTTCTTTAATTATTGAATGTTGCCTTTTTTCTTTCTCATGGAACTTTTCATTCCTACTTTAGGATATATGTCCTTAAGGGAGAGATGATGATGATTTGTTGATAAATAAAACTCGTTAGATCGCAATGCGGAAAGAGAGATTTTATTGGTAACGTAGGTATTTATACTATTCCCGCGTGTGTGCGGGAATGCGAGCAAGATATCTCGCCGTCTCGTTTCTACATCCGCAAAACGATTAATGTCGTATGTAGGTGATAATTTATTTACGGAACTGGCGAGACAGATGTGGTGCGTTCTCGCTCTAGTATGGAATGCGCTCCGCGTCGGCTATGAGTTGAATGGTCGGCGCGTGGACTTCGTACTTGTTTGTTTTGCATTGCTAAGGAATGCAAAGGTCATTTCATCGGTTATTGACCGCGTGTGCGACCGCCACACTACTTTAACGTATTAACAATTCGATTTATTTAGCTGGACTACCTTAAAAAAACTTTTTATTCTTACTTGACGTATGTTTATAACTTAAATTCAAAACAAAAGTTAAGAACGTTTATCTTCACAGCAAGAAATTTACTAAGGAAAATAAAGTTTCCGTAGATTCAATGGGGCTTTATAAACGCAATATTTTAATAATTGGGTGTTAACATAAGTTGTGTCCGTTTTTTTTTTTCAAATTTAAAAATGAGCACCAAAAGTAAAACAAAATGGTAAAAGTTATACGTCATTCGAAAGAAAATTTTCTGTTCTACAAGATATTGTGTTTGCTTTTACGTTACATATATTATTTTATATGATTAAAAGCCTCCAAAATGGAATGTCAAGTAGACGAAAGTGAGCATTTTCGACAACCTCCTTCTGTTCGCGTTCAATCGAGGGAATAAAGCTACCAAAGCTGCTCGCGATATTTGCCAAGTGTACGGTGAAGATGCTATGAATGAAAGAACAGTTGTCGATGGTTTTTGCGTTTCAAATAATTTTGACCTGAAATACATGGAGCGTTCCGGACGACCAGTGGACTTCGATGAGGACCGCTTAAACCATATTATTCATGAAGATCCCCTTCAAACCATCGTAAAATTGGCTGAACAGATGAATTGTAGTCACATGACTGTATACCGCCATCTTAAATCAATGGGAAAAGTCCACAACTTTGGCGCTTGAGTTCCACATGTTTAGAGTGACAACAACAAACATCAATTGCCGAACGTTGATTTTTGTGGTTTTAACCATTTTGTTTTACTTTTGTTGCTCATTTTTAAATTTGAAAAAAAAAACGGACACAACTTATGTTAACACCTAATACTAAGGTAGCATTGAGAATAACAAAGCTTACAGATGATGCGATTCAAAATATATTTATGCAGCTTCCAGGGTGTTTTAAAATAATTCGTGGACGAGTGATTGATAATCACGATCAAATCTGCAAATCAATATAGCAGTTGATAAAGATTTAATCGTATCATCTCTAATGTATGAATTCGAATCATGGATTGCCTACAGACAACAAAATAGGGCTCTCGAAAAATGTCAGAGAAAAGGCACGTCAAACAAATTATGAAGATTCAATAATATCACAAAATGTCAAATGATAAAATTTCAAGAGAAGCGATGCTATGGCATTGAAATTTTGGCGTCGGTGTACGCTTGTGTTAACACGTACGTATTATTCAGAAGAAGCTATTTATGTTTTTCTTAAATATATTTTTTCAATAAACACGTATTATCAAAGGAAGACTATTATATTATCAATATAGACGTATTATCCAGAAAAGAATATTACTTTTTTCCAATAAACACTTACAAGTATTATCCAAGAGATACTATCTGCAGATGTATTTATTTTTCTATCCACGGCACAAAATTTACAATTAATTATATTTATTTTCATTATTTTATGTACATGTTTAAACATGCTACCTACGGCAAGCTTATTGTTATGTAGCAATTTCTTCTAACCAACCAGCTCAACTTGAATACGTCAAACCGTTTTAATCCATGAATATGTCAATTTTCAAACTATAAAAAAATTTGTTTAAATTTAACCCTTTTAATCCCACGGGGCCGATTATTGACCCCAACTGGTAAATGCTAAAAATCCCACGGGGCCGATCATCGGCCTCAAAGTTGTCATACAAGATTTTATGTTGTATGAAAAAAAAATTTTTTTTTTTATGAAATATACAAGTTACATATTATTTTACATTTTACAGGGAGGTCTCCTAAAACAATTCGGTTTTAACCCTTCCCTTACGGTGATAAAAATAGTACGCGTGTTACGGTGTTGGGTAGTGAGTACGCAATAAAAAATTAGCAATTTTAAATCGGAAAAATAAGAACATTCATAGATAATCCCCTTAATTAATTATAATTGAAGTTAAAAATTATAATAATTGAGATTTATTTGCTGAAATCATTAAAAAACCATCTGAAAACATTAAAAAACGCTCACGGAACGGGCGTACGTCTAACCTATTTGGAAGCCTAGAGGCAACTAGTGACGCGGAACGTCAGTCGCATACCCCGGCGCATACGCCTTTGCTTGTGACGTTGAGAAAATTCAGCTCCTCGCAATTCAGTCTAGTATGCAAGAGTGAGATGCGAATATAGTGTCGCACTTCCCGCATACTATTCACCTATCGTCAAGACGAGGCACTCGCAGCGTTTAAATGCGAATTTGTTTTCGATTTCGAAAACACCTCGATTTAGTCGATAAATTCTGATTATTATTAATATTATTTTTTAAATCAATGCGTAAATATATTATGGAGGAATAGCTAAAAACTTAACCTTGTATTTATTATATTTATAGAGATATTGACGGTTATTAGAAGCAACGTGTAGAAGATACCCAACACAGGGAAGGAAAGGTTAAAACTAAATAATAATTGAGATAAAAAGTTAAATATAACTTACTGTTTTTTTGACAAAAAACGTTTGGGGCTATTCGCATATTTTATGCAAAATATGCTGAGATTAAAAGGGTTGAGTAAAAATTTCCTACAAACAATTAACAACCCTTTAAATGGAAATACGAAATAAAAATTACAAGTTAATAAGAAAATAATATCTCATAAAAATATAATTTTAAGATCTAAAAGAAATAATCCCATGCCACGTTGCATCTTGATTTTTTTCCCATCAAATTGCATGTTTTTAACCCCAACAAAACAAGGGTTGTCTAGAGTTCTGGAGCTAATAAAAGTGTCTGTTCTGTGACGAGACAAACAATAAGCTTCAAGTATCGTGTAACGTAATGGTGTCCAATAAAGATTTAATGACTTCACACTGTCAATTCCTGTGTCATTTAGGGGTTGTTGCAGTGAAAACTATACAGTCCTGTTTACAAAGTAACTAATACAGCCATGCATATAACGTGCTTTTCATATAACTATATGTGTTAGATAAATACTAACTATAAAGACATTGTAATTTATTTTTAACAAACACTGTTTATTCCACTTTTTTGTGACGGTATAACCCTACCGGTTTCAAGGCTTTCATCTCATCTTCAGGGGAGCGCAAACAAGACTAAATGCTGTTCGAACTGGTACCGATATAGACACTTCAACGGTTGGAGGCTGGGGGGTGAGGAAGGCTAGGGATAATTTCGGCCAAGAGCGGGGAGATTTTGGGGAAATAACTGTTCAACAGATGCTCCGATCGGTATACCGTCACACAGTTATACCGTCACAAAAAAGTGGAATAAACAGTGTTTGTTAAAAATAAATTACAATGTCTTTAAACCTCCACAACGTTAATGCCTTAACTATAAACAACATAACTATAAAGACTTCTGATTTAACTCGCCGTCTGGCGCAATATATTTTGTAACGTCAACGAGCACAACTCATCTGCCTGTTTAACCCTTCCTTCCCTGTGATGTGTAACTAGTACACATTGCGTCTTAAAACTTTAATATCCCTATGAATGTAATAAATACTGGCTTCAGATTTTAGGTATTCCTCCGTAATACATTTATGCATTGAATGAAAAAAATATATTAATAATACTCGTAATTAGCACTTATCGGCCACATCAGAGATATTTTGGGAAAATCGGGAATAAATTCAACAATACAATTAAACATATGTCAGTGTGTGACGTAGGTATATTCATTTAAAAAAAACGCTATGGGTGAGGAAGCGACGTTATTCACGTCTCACTCTCACTCTACTTCGGTATATGGAAATGCAAAAAATAGAATCTCAGTTCGCTCGCTTCTCTCGCTTAGTATCCAGCCAGCTTTCGTTCGAGGTGGTCGCTTCGTCCGTTTTGTGAACGTCGGCCGATGTTTTTTTCATTTTTTCAGCAATCGAATTTCAATTATTATCACTTTTGACTTAAAATTTCATTAATTTAAGCGATTGGCTGTGAATACTCTCATTTTTTCGATTTTAAATAGCTTATTTTTACATATGTGTATTGAATACACATATGTGTATTGAATACACATCACCGGAACGGACGGATTTTTTTAGTATAGTGTAGGAACTACTGCCGTCGCTGAAATATTGTCAACATACACGGTCAACGACCGACGAAACGACCTTTGGATATGTCCAAAGGTCGCATACCAAAACATTGAAATTGTTTACCCACAAATACTATTTACGACACATTCCACAGTAGAAAGAGAACGCATCGCGCTGTCTCTCCGTTTTCGCCAACAAATTGTCTACCCACAATATTATTTGCGACATCTGCAATATTTCAATCGACCATCTCTGCACAAACAGAAGCGAGATAAAAATATATTGCGGGCGCACTCCCGCGCCCATTCTGAAATGTATAAATACCTACTTACCGATAAATAAAGCATCATTAATCACTATTTATTATTCATTGATTCGTTCACTCTCTCTTTCCGCATCGCTAATTGACGTATTTTATTTAAATACCAAACAATCAAAATCATCATCGCGTCCTTCAAGGACATTCGCTAAAATAGGAAGGAAAAGGTTAAGTAAACAACAATTTGTAAATTTCATAAATAAACGATTTGTTAAACACGAAAACTCTTTTTCTGTCTTAATTTATTTATTATAAAGAAGGTAAAAATAACTATACTTTAAAAGTAACTTCGTGGCAAATTTGATAGTTTCTGAGCCAAACGTAGTTCGATTTCATCCATATGAAAACATTCTAACAATTTTTACAATAGTACTTTGTAAAAAAACTTTCTTTTGATATCTACACTTGCAGCACGTCTTCCTCTCGATGTATTGGCAAATAGAAGTTTTAATTTCATCTTGTAAAGTAATATGTTAACACTTGCCTTACTGTGCTAAAAAATTCCACCATCCACGGTGCTGGACGCTAAGCGTCCAGTGAAAAATGTATGTTTTAAATTAAAATTTTGCAAAATCTGCTAGGTTATTTTTTGTAATTAGCTTTAAAATAATTTTATTATGTATTAAAACGTCTAATAATCAAATTAAATATAAGTCCTGGTCACTCGCTATCCATCACAGGGTGGCAAGTGTTAAACATAAAAGGAAAAAAAAGGTAAAATAAAAAACTCATTTTATATTTTTGTGTTCACCACAGGTTTATTTTAGGTTCACAACTAGTTTCGAAGACCACCGTCTACATCGTCCGGTGAATATAAACTAAGTTGCTAAAATATATTCTGTACAAGTGTAAATAATCTAATATAAAAGAAGTGAGGTAGGGGGAGTGAAGTGGGGAGGGATGTAATACAATTGTGAATGGGGCGGGGAAAACATATGTGAAAGTGAATGTGAATATTTCAGGCAGGGGAGGATTTTAAATTAGAAACATATTAAGCAGGGAGCTATTATAAAAATTGGTTTGGTTATTGATGATATTAAGACTTAATTTTATGGATTTTTTAATCTCGAAAATTTTCAAATTGTCAAGATGCAATCCCCCTCGGTTTATATGTAGAATCTGATCGAATTTTTTTATTTTACTTATTTTTTCCATTTATGTAAAAAATGGCACCACAAAGAATTGAATCATCTCGTACAGGTTTTAATAAAATGAGAAGCGTATTCTGCGATGATAATCTAAACTTGAAACTTTGACAGCGGTTAGTCAAATGCTACGTTTGGTCAGTGTTGGTAGTATGAACCGGCTGGAAGCATTCGAAATGTGGATACACCGGAGAATGCTACGGATACCCTGGACCGATATGGTCAGCCACACGAGGGTTCTTCAAAGAGTCAAAGTTGATAGAGTCGCTGACTTATATTAAAATCCGAAAGGTGTCCTATTTGGATTATGTACTTAGAGGAGAAAAGTACAAATTACTTCACCTGATCATTCAAGGCAAAATAGTGTATCGAAGAGGTGTTGGCAGGAGACAAATCTCCTGGCTCCACATTGTACGTGATTGGACTGGTATAAGGAGCGTTGGGGATCTTTTTCGAACTGCCGAGGACAAAGATGTCTACTCTCAGGTGATACTCAACGTTGGGGGGACCTTACATGACACAAGGAAGAAGAAGAAAGTAATGAGGCGCAACTAATTCCACAGATTTTATGTGCACTGAGTCAAATAAGAAAGCAAGAAGTGAACTCACAGCAAGTTTAAATAAAAGGTCGTAGAGGATGAAGCTACAGGAGATTACGCCCTTACAAGAAACTGGACTCGTTTAACTCTTTGACCTTTTTCTGAATTTATAATTTTCTGTAGTAGGTGTTAACATAAGTTGTGTCCGTTTTTTCCAGTTAAAAAATGACCACCAAAAATAAATCAAAATGGTTTATGTTGTACGTCATTCAAAAGGAAATTTTAAGTTGTGTCCATTTTTTTTTTTCAAATTAAAAAATGTGCACCAAAAGTAAAACTAAATGGTTAAAACAACAAAAATCAACGTTCGACAATTGATGTTTGTTGTTGTCACTCAAAACATGTGGAATCCAAGCGCTGAACTTCTGGACTTTTCCCATTGATTTAAGATTGCAGTATACAGTCATGTGACTACAATTCATCTACTCAGCCAATTCTAAGGGGGTTTGAAAGGGATCTTCATGAATAATATAGCTAAGCGGTCCTCATCGAAGTCCACTGGTCGTCCGGAACGCTCCATGTCTTTCAGGTCGAAATTACCGTCTTTGAAACGCAAAAAATTATTGACGAGCGGTCCTTTCATTCATTACCTCTTCACCATACACTTCGCAAATATCGCGAGCTACTTTGACAGCATTATTCCCTCGATTGAACGCGAACAGGAGGTGTCGAAAATGCTCACTTTCGTCTACTTGACATTCCATTTTGAAGGCTTGTAATCAAATAAAATAATATATGTAACGTAAAAGCAATTACAATATCTTGTAGTGCGGAAATTTTCCTTTCGAATAACGTATAATATTTAACATTTTGCTTTACTTTTGGTGCTCATTTTGAATTGAAAAAAAAAAACGGACACAACTTATGTTTACACCCAATACAAAAAATCATAAATTTTTATATCGATTTATAAAAACAACATAAAATGGGAGCTTTATAATTAAATCTCGAACTAATGAAAGGCTGCAGCAGATTAAATTTGCTAATTATCAAGAACAGGGGTCTCCAAACTACGGCCCGCGAGCACTACCAATCCGGCCCACGGTAGCGGGCTGGACATGCCCGGTATCCGGCCAGTCATAGTTTATTTTGATTACATTGAAAAGTTTACAATAACAATAACTGACATACATAATGAAATTGAACATTTTAACTGTAATTAATGATATGACATTTATCCTGAAAACTTACAATAAGTGACATACATAGGTAATTCACATAATGAAATTAAACATTATAACTATGATTAATGAGATTTATATAGCTGTAACTTTTCACTGACAATTGTTTGCAATTGTGGATCAAGTTTACTAGTGGAAATTATCAGCGGCGACTTCAAATGCTCATCAGTTAATTTGGATCTGTAATTTTTTTTTTGTATATTTCATTTGGGAGAATGTTTTTTCACACAGATAAGTACTGCCGAAAGCGGAAAAAAAGCTGTGCGAGTGGAAGGCTCTTATAAAATTCCAGCAATGATGACTTTAAATATTTTTTCCTTTAAAAATGTCGCTACACTGCAGATCAATCATTTCCATTTGAAGTTCTGGGGTAAGGGTTTCTAAATCGGCGTTAAACGGATTTTGAAAAATCTTGATATCGTTTGCAATTGTATCAAAATCTACCCCCGCACCCTGCGCCATATATATCTCACTCACCGGCTAGTCCCAATACGAAAATTTGCGCGTAATTCAAAACTACAGTATGTTGATATTATGAGCTAGCTAGGTCTTGGTCCTTGGGACTTTGTGGAGGAGACAGTGTGGTCCTTAGGCTATATAATTTGGAGACCCCTTGTCAAGAACGTTGATATACTTGCCATGTGATCTTTGATTCTGATAATTCAAGAATATATGTTTGCTAAAAAGCAGCATTTTGCACAAAATAAACCAACACACGCTCTGGCGTCCTCCATCCACAAGATAGTTGACAATCATACTCGATGACGAGGGATAATCTGTCGTATCGTATACCATACCAACAGAAATAAAATGTTTATCGTCTCCGAGAAACCCTAAGTATTATTACCTCAATGTGAATATTATTACCTCAATGTGAATATTATTACCTCAATGTGAATATTATTACCTCAATTTGAATATTATTACCTCAATGTGAATATTATTACCTCAATTTGAATATTATTACCTCAATGAAAGAAATCAATAATTTTAATACAAACATTTTAACGTGTTTTTAATTTTTTATAAGATTATGTTATTAATCACTTGTCTAGAAAAAAAAATGTGTTAGATAAATACTTACTATAAAGACTTCTGATTTAACTCGCCATATGGCGCAATATCTTTTTTGTAACGTCAACAAGCACAACTCATCTGCCCGTTTAATCCTTCCCTCCCTGTGATGTGTAATAAGTACACATTGCGTCTAAAAACTTTAATATCCCTATAAATGTAATAAATACTGGCTTCAGATTTTAGGTATTCCTCCGTAATACATTAACGCATTGAATAAAAAAAAATTATTAAAAATAATTATCACTTATCTGCCACATCAGAGATATTTTGGGAAAATCGAGAATAAATTCAACAATACAATCAAACATGTGTCAGTGTGTGACGTAGGTATATTCATTTAAAAAAAACGCTATGGGTGAGGAAGCGACGTTATTCACGTCTCACTCTCACTCAACTTCGGTATATGGAAATGCAAGAATATTATTACCTCAATGTGAATATTATTACCTCAATGTGAATATTATTACCTCAATTTGAATATTATTACCTCAATGTGAATATTATTACCTCAATTTGATTATTATTACCTCAATGCAAGAGATCAATAATTTTAATACAAACATTTTAACGTGTTTTTAATTTTTTTTATAAGATTATGTTATTAATCACGTGTCTAGAAAAAAAAAATTTGTTGATTTATTTTATGAACGAATTTTTTTTATGAAACATTAAAATTATTTCCCTCGATAAGGTAAAACGAACACCAAACTGAAGCGGTAATTCTATTTATAGAGCCTTTTGTTGTATGGAAATTGCAAAACCCGTCGGAACAGACAAGATGAATTTAAATTTCATCCCTTTCAGCTGCGATACATACTTGAGCTGCTTACCTGAACTAAGTTCAAGTGACTTTTTGAACTATAAACAATATTTTATACAGAATAGAGCTCGTAAGAAAGATTTAAAGTAACGTTAAATGTTATATATTTAATAATTTAAAAAACTTACCTATTATGTATTATAAATAGTTTTTTAAAAGTAAGAATTTTTAAGTTCATTATTTTTTATTTTATTTATTTTTATTTTTATTTATTGTATATGACAAGAAATATATATAATTTGCGAAAAAACGACAAGTTATTTAATTTGAACATACAATTTTAATGGGTCTGGGTTTATTGCCTTTCATTTGTAGTGTCCCCAGTACACTAGGATTTTGCCTGTATCTCACTGAGGATATTTAGCATGAAAAAATAAATCTATACTTCTTTCCGATTTTCGATTACACAAAAACAAACTATTGCAATTTATAACAACAAATGCAAGTCAACAAATCAAGATCCATATAAATTGTACGCCCACATTAAATTACCTGTTTTTTTTTACATAAATTATTTATTTATCAAAAATCTTGTCATGTTTAGATACATAAATAAATTGAACACAGTGAAATTTATAAAAAAACCCTATATTTTGATATACTACAATCAAAATTGATATACTACAATAAAAATTGATATACTACAATAAAAATTTATATACTTCAATAAAAATTGATATACTACAATAAAAATTGATATACTACAATAAAAATTGATATACTACAATAAAAATTGATATACTACAATAAAAATTGAGATTTTTTTTTTTTTTAATTTTGTAATTAAAGTACTCGACCTTCAATTGCCAACTCGAATTAATTTATTAAATTAAAAGCTTCATTATTTTTTTTATCAAAACTTTGTTAAAAAACATATGTTATATATATTTAATCATCTTCATCATAACGTCATGTCTTCACATGTGTAGACAGAAAACCAAATCTACTTTGTCCATATATTTCATCATAAATAATCTGTCATTTTAACCCTTCCTTCCCTGTGAAGTGTAACTAGTACACATTGCTTCTAAAAATTATAATATCTCTATAAATATAATAAATACTGGGTTCAGATTTTTAGGTATTCCTCCCTAATACAGTTACGCATTGAATGAAAAAATAATATTAATAATAATTAGCACTTATCGGCCACATCAGAGATATTTTGTGAAAATCGGTAATAAATTCACCAATACAATCAAACGTGTGCCAGTGTGTGACGTAGGTATATTAATTATTTAAAAATGCTACGGGTGAGGAAGCGACGCTATTCACGCCTCACTCACACTCTACTTCGGTATATGGGAATGCAAGAAATAGAATCTTAGTTCAAGAAATAGAATCACTTTTCCAAACTTTTTTTAGCTTATGTACCATTCGAATAGATTATTTTTGTAAAACTTCAAACATTCATTCTATCAAGAGAAACATCTCAACGCTCCTTTTTCTCATCTTAACGCTATTTTTTTTCAATCCACATTTTTCTCATTACATCGTCAGTCATTATTCTATCATACATGTTTTTTTCCATAATTTATACTTAAATCTCTAGTTTTTATCAATATAATTATTATGTTGTTTATAGTTAAGGCATTAACGCTGTGGAGGTTTAAAGACATTATAATTTATTTTTATCAAACACTGTTTACTCCATTTTTTTGTAACGGTATAACCCTACTGGTTTCAAGGTGCACACCTCATCTTCAGGGTAGCTCAAACAATACTAAATTCTGTTCGAACTGGTACCGATATTCACTGTTCAACGGTTGGGGGCTGAGCGGTGAGGGAGGCAATTATATCCCAAAAATCTCTCCGCTCTTGGCCGAAATCGTCCCATGCCTCCCTCACCCCTCACCACCCCGTTGAAACGTGTTTATCGGTACCAGTTTGAACAGAATTTTGTCTTGTTTGTGCTCCCCTGAAGATGAAAATAAATTACAATAATTTATATGGTATATGTAACAAATAAGTAACTAATAACTTTTTTCAATAATAATGGAAAATCGTATTTCATGAGAATAAATCAATATTTATCTGGACTGATAAGAAGACGTCAAACAATATTAAAACAATAGAAATTATTTAGTACTTAACATATTTTGAGAATCTGTTTTTCATGGATAGTTAAATATCACAAGGAAAAATAAATTACAGGAAAAATTGTTTGTCTGGTTACACGCGCTTTCTTAACCCTTCCCTTACGGTGATAAAAATAATACACGTGCTCCTGTGTTGGGTAGTGAGTACGCAATAAAAAATTTGCGATTTTAAATCGGAAAAATAAGAACATTCATAGATAATCCCCTTAATTTATTATAATTGAAGTTAAAAATTATAATCATTGAGATTTATTTACTGAAAACATTAAAAAACCATCTGGCAACGCTCACGGAACGGGCGTACGTCTAACCTATTTGCAAGCCTAGAGGCAACTAGTGGCGCGGAACGTCAGTCGCATACCCCGGCGCTTACGCTTATGCTTGCGACGTTGAGACAATTCAGCTTCTCGCAATTCAGTGGAGTATGCAAGAGTGAGATGCGAATATAGTGTCGCGCTTCCCGCATACTATTCACCTATCGTCAAGACGAGGCACTCGCAGCGTTTAAATGCGAATTTGTTTTCGATCTTTACAAAACACCTCGATGTAGTCGATTAATTCTGATTATTATTAATATTATTTTTTAAATCAATGCGTAAATATATTATGGAGGAACACCTAAAATCTTAACCTTGTATTTATTATATTTATAGAGATATTGATGGTTATTAGAAGCAACGTGTAGAAAATATCCAACACAGGGAAGGAAAGGTTAAAGTCTTAAGGTATAAATACTCGTATAATACAGAACGGTCATAAAAAATAAGATAAAAATTATTTACCTGCGTAGATGAGAATAAATCAAACTATAAATAAAATCCGTTTGAAATACTTATATATGTTCTCAGACTTTTTTCGGGAAAGAGAAAATCTATTTTCTCTTCCTTATTATATTCTGTCACAAGTAATCATATAATAAAATCTAGAAAAAAACACACAATATATTGTCCGATTACACGAACTCTCTCAAGTTCTCAAGGTATAAATATAATAAATCTGCAACGACAAAAGAATTATAAGTATCATACAAGAAGTATACCAGGCTAATATTACGTTTTAACCTTTCCTTCTCTGTGTTGGGTATCTTCTACACGTTGCTTCTAATAACCATCAATATCTCTATAAATATAATAAATACAAGGTTAAGATTTTAGATATTCCTCCATAATATATTTACGCATTGATTTAAAAAATAATATTAATAATAATCAGAATTTATCGACTACATCGAGGTGTTTTGTAAAGATTGAAAACAAATTCGCATTTAAACGCTGCGAGTGCCTCGTCTTGACGATAGGTGAATAGTATGCGGGAAGCGCGACACTATATTCGCATCTCACTCTTGCATACTAGACTGAATTGCGAGGAGCTGAATTGTCTCCTGCGACTGTCTATATGCGACTGACGTTTCGCGTCACTAGTAGCTTCTAGGCTTGCAAATAGGTTAGACGTACGCCCGTTCCGTGAGCGTTGCCAGATGGTTTTTTAATGTTTTCAGCAAATAAATCTCAATTATTATAATTTTTAACTTCAATTATAATAAATTAAGGGATTATCTATGAATGTTCTTATTTTTCCGATTTAAAATCGCTAATTTTTTATTGCGTACTCACTACCCAACACCGGATCACGCGTATTATTTTTATCACCGTAAGGGAAGGGTTAACCAACGCTAACCGTTTCAATGCTAAATACGGAATTAACCGGGTAATTAATTTGTTCAGCACAAGCCATTGCGGTTATATATTATGTGCATTCACATACTGTAGTTTATTTTATTAATTTAACACATGTATGTGATTTATTTTATAATTACTACACATAACACATCGATCAATAAGTACCGGGATTAACTACTAAAACAACATTTGTTTGCCGAAATTCTTCTTTATTCATCAACATAGTCTCCTTCAAGAGCGATACATTCATTCTAACGATTTCCTAACTTTTCTATGCCAGCCGTGTAGAACAATTTATATTTGGTTTCAAAATTGGTTTATTTTGCGTAAACAGTGCCAAACAGCGCTCTGAGTCATCGATGCGTTGTTGTTTCTGTTCCATTGTGAGCAAACGCGGCACCCATTTCGAAAAAAGCTTTTTCATAACCACTTGGTCATGCAAAATAGTGTTAACACTACCAAATGATATCTTCAGAATGTCAGCTATCTCGCGTAACTTTACTTTGCAATTTTCCATCACGATTTTGTGTTTTTGTATGTTTTCTGGTGTAACAGCCTCATTTGGACGACAAGAGCATTCAGCATCATTTGTGTCTGTACGACCGCGTTTGAAATCAGCATACCACCGACCAATGGTTGTTTTCGACGGAGTAGAGCCCGAATAACACTTTTCAAGCCATCGCTGAGTTTGAATGGTATTTTTTCCCATTAAAAAGCAATGTTTTATCAACACACGAAAATCGTTTTTTTCATTGTTTTGAAAATAGCAAAAGTAGCGTCACTAAAACCAATGTAACTCAATTACAAAATGTCGGAATGTCATGAAATATGACACGTAGCTTCTAAAGGTTGGTACTAACTGATAATGGTATGGATATGTTATTAGAAGCGCCATCTGTTGGTTAGTCTCGGGACTTATTGATCGATGTGTTACTGCCATTTAAAGGGTCTTTCAAATTGAGCGGTTTTTTATTCAAATTTTTTGAATTCTTGAATAAAACACACAATTTGTTTTGATTTCATAAAACTTTTTAATTGTCATTGAAGTATAATGTATGACATTTAAACATAATAAACAATATCCGCCAAATGTCTACCTCTTGCAGCTCCACAGATGTCCACTATTTTGTCAAAAATTTCGATGACATTTTGGCATAATTGCGGTTCTAAATCATCAATAAGTGCGAATATCATAATTTCATCCTTCAGCTCAGGAATTGATCGGAGGTCACACTTATAGAACTGGCTTTTCACATAAACCCAGAGAAAAAAATCCAACGGTGTCAGATCATACGATCTCGTTGGCCAATAAACATCCAGTTTCCGGCGATTTGATCGCGTTGTTGTATTGTATACGACTCCATTTATATAAATGTCATACATTACACTTCTCAAATGTCACAAGACCCAGGCAAGTTCACGACGCCATCTGTGTTTTATCCAAGAATTAAAAAAAAAACGCTTTATTTGAAAGACCTTTTTTGTAGAAGATTGTGAATATTTTGTCCCATGTTTAGTTGATTTATGTTCGAGATATTTTTGTCACCTCCAGTGGCACCAACGTCAGTTACCCTGATCATCCACTTTGTATTGGGGCTTATATTATACTCTTCACGAGTTATATGCATTCATACATATGAATAATAGCTTTTGCGATTTTGTAAATTTTTTTTTTTTCCTAGTAAGTTGGAAGATATTTAAACAAGCCCACCAGATTCTGACGTAAACAAACGTGAGTTGTCAGCAAAGACGTAAACATGACCTTTTTGAGTTATAAATTAATCCATATGGGCAAATAAAAGATACGATTCAGATGTTGTTTAAATTTCAAAACAAACAACGTAAATTTTTGCTCCAGGCAATAAAACAGACGAGGTACGGTTGGTGTTTTGATTTGCATTACTTGAATATTTCATTACAAAGACGAATTAAGGAGAAAGAAAGGAATATGTAATCAGCTACGAAAGAAATTGTTCCAACTTCTACATTAGATAGACAATAAGAGATACAACCAGGGCTGTGGAGTCGCTTAAAAAAAAACACGACTCCGACTCCGACTCCGATTCCTATATTTACCAACAATACGACTCCGACTCCACAACTCCGACTCCACGACTCCGACTCCACAACTCCAACTCAAAAAAGCTCAATTTTAGCAGGTTGTTTCCTACCTTTGCATATAGCCATTTTTTTTCATGTTATAGGGATATAAATAAAACAAGATCAAACTTTAAAAAAATTAACCTATTATATATGATAATTTAAATAAAAAATTAAATATGTTATTACAAAGGGAACGTACATCTGATCCCTGCTATTACAAAAATTAATAGAGAAATGGAGAGAATTTTGTTTCTGTAACGCAATGATATCAACACGTGGACGTGACCAATGCAGAACGATGACTGGCAAAAAAATGCGCGCAAATTGCGTGCAAACAAAAGGAGAAACAAATGCTCCTTTTCTTTCGACGTGAGAAAGAAGGAGACAAACACATTTTTGTAGACTTTATGCATTAAATGGATCTCGGTGATTCACCATATCGGCGCGACTTGCGCCTGCAAGTTTAATATTCGCGCACAATACACATTCATTATAATAATTTAAAAAAAATGTTTTTTAAATTTTAACGAAAAAGTAGTCGGAGTCGCTCGTTTTTTACGACTCCGACTCCGATCTGACTCCGGCCCAAACACCGCGACTCCGACTCCGCGACTCCGACTCCGACTCCGACTCCACAGCCCTGGATACAACAGTCGGAACTATTGATTACATTAAAAAACATCAGAGGAACTAATTCGTTTACGTATGCGAACCCATTGAGAAAGCATAAATCTTTATGCAATTCCTCACAACGGGTTGATTTCCTTACCATACGAGAAATCTAAAATGACAAAAAAAACGCGTGACTAGAATATGTCGCAATTATTTTTTTGCATATTCTTTAAGTTTAGACCTTTAAAAATATGTTATCAAAAGGAAATTTTTAAATTCTCAATATTTACGAAGTTATAGCTATAAATGAGGCAGTAATTACGCCGCACCGGTATGACTCGGACAATAATCTCAAAACTTTAAAAACTTTTTTCTCGAAACTACTTTTTTCGACCTGGTCGACATAAAACCTTAAGTTCTATTCAACCAATTGTCTTCAAATTTTGTGTGAAACTTTGATAAACTTTGGAAAATTTAAAACTATTTTTTTCACCATTTTAAAAAAAAATAAAAAACTTTAAAAAAAGGGTTAAAATTGATTTTTTTATCAGACAGCCTACATTTTACGATTACAAAAAAAAAAGATAGATGTTATCAGCTGTTATATCTTGTCGTATAAAAGGGGGTAAACTGGTCGACATGATTGGAACATTTTTGTAAATTTAAAACAAAAATTCTACACAGTTTCTTAATAACAAATAATGTCGTTATAGTTGGTACCAAAAACCAAAAAAAACTAAAAATGGTGGCTGTCTGAAAAAATTTGTTTTACCCTTTTTTTAAATTATTTAAAAATAGTGAAAACAATACTTTAAAATTTTCCAAGGAAGCGACGATACAAAAACATTTACTAAAATTTTATACCAAATTTTAAGGCAATCGTTAGGTTAAATTTTGAGATTTTATGTCGACCAGGTCGTAAAAAGTAATTTCGAGAAAAACGCGTTTAATGTTTTGAGATTATTGTCCGAGTCATTCCGGTGCGGCGTAATTGCTGCCTCATTTATAGCTTTAGCTTCGTAAATATTGATATTTTTTTAATTTCGTTCTGATAACATATTTTTAAAGGTCTAAACGTGAATAATATGCAAAAAAAAGATTTTTTGAAATTTCTAGAGTAGAAAACCCCCTTAATACATAAATCCCCGCTACACGTATTTCTACCCCCTATCCCGAGGCTCTCTTCACGGGGTTATCCCGAGGCTCTCTTCCGGTTTATTATGAGAGCAGTGCTCATATCAGACAGGTATCATGTTACTATGGACCACCATCTCCATCTACTTTGGACTACTCTCCCCGTCATGCTGATATATACTCGTATATATACGAGTACTTAAACCGGGAAGCATCAAAATCTGATTAGATAAACACAACAGAATTTCAGTACCAACTTTAATGTATGACAGTAAAACGTAGATGTGAAAAATACTGAAAAAAAATACAGAGGGCGATAATGTATAACGGAATACGGAATGAAGTGATTAACCTTTCCTTCCCTGTGTTGGGTATCTTCTACACGTTGCTTCTAATAACCATCAATATCTCTATAAATATAATAAATACAAGGTTAAGATTTTATGTATTCCTCCATAGTATATTAACGCATTGATTTAAAAAATTATATTAATAATAATCAGAACTTATCGACTACATCGTAGGTGTTTTGTAAAGATCGAAAACAAATTCGCATTTAAACGCTGCGAGTGCCTCGTCTTGACGATAGGTGAAGAGTATGCGGGAAGCGCGACACTATATTCGCATCTCACTCTTGCATACTCCACTGAATTGCGAGGAGCTCAATTGTCTCAATCGTCGCAAGCGTAAGCCACGCCGGGGTACCGCTCCGCGCCGCAGTATCTTCTGGACTTGCAAATAGATTAGACGTACGCCCGTTCCGTGAGCGTTGCCAGGTGGTTTTTTAATGTTTTCAGCAAATAAATCTCAATTATTATAATTTTTAACTTCAATTATAATTAATTAAGGGGATTATCTATGAATGTTCTTATTTTTCCGATTTAAAATCGCTAATTTTTTATCGCGTACTCACTACCCAGCACCGGAGCGCGCGTTTTGATTTTAGCACCGTAAGGGAAGGGTTAAAGTAAAGTCTCGAAAAAAATATTTACATACATAACATAAATTCCAATTAACTGATTAACAATGAAAACATTTACCCATTTTCCCAAAGGGTGAAAAAGGTTTACATTAAAAAAGGATGTAAATTTCGGTTTTCATCTAATTTTGAATTATTGTTGCTTTTTTTCATGAACTTTAAATGAACCTTCTTTGTGTTAACCTTAAAACGCATTGATTTTTTTGCAATGTAACATTCAAGCCCTTAGAGTATATTTTGAGCTTTAAGAGTATATCTAACATTTCAACTAATCCAGCTTCAAAAATTTAATGATCGGTCTATAAGTGGAAAAGTTTCACGAAGAAGGAATAAACACAGCATTTATTGGAAGCGGTAAGGATGTTGCTTTTAATAAATCAAATCTGTCTCACCAAGGACAACCGATAAAGGAATGGTTTGTGGCGGTCGCCCACTCGAAATACTGTGGGCGTTCATACATACGGTCAATGACCGATGAGATGACCTTCGCACTCCTCGACAATCTAAATAGGCAAGTCCAAAGTTCACCCGCCGGCCATTCAACCCATAGCCGAGCGGACCGCATTCCATACTAGAGAGAGAACGCACCACGCTTGTCTCGCCAGTTCCGTATTTGAATGATACCTACATACAACAATTAATCGTTTTGCATTCACAGAAACGAGACGTAGGCATATCGCGAGCGCATTCTCGCGCACATTCTAAAAAGATATAAATACCTACGTTACTAATAAAATTGGACACTCTGTCTTTCCGCATTGCGATCTAACGTGTTTTATTATTTATCAACAAATCATCATAATTTCTTCCCTCTAGGATACATATCCTAAAGGTTTATAATTTCATCATCCAGTCCACACTCGCCGCCACGACTCTCCACAATACCTATTCTGCAAAGGTGACTAGTCACTGCATAGTATAATTCAATTTTATTGAAATAAACAACGTATTCTTGTATTGTTTTACACTTTTATAGTAAACAGGCTTTATTGTTGTGTAACACTCTCTTCCAACAAATCAGAAATATATTAAAGAAGCCTTAATGCCTTCTTCTTCTTTTCTTCTATTTCCTGGCACTGTTTGAACTCATTGCCTAGGTTGGGGTCGGCTCTTATGTATTTACTTAATTTCTAGGCTAATAACTAAATTATTCATAACATTTTTAATGTGAGTTACTAAGAAAACGTCTAATTTAGAGTTTGTCATCTATTCAAATAATTTTCTATTTAGGTTTTACTACCCGTGTTTGTAAGTTGATAGCTTTTGTCATAAAAATATACTAAAATTATAAGTGTCAAAATATGTCTCTTCTTCTTCCTGGCACTGTCCCAACTAATTGCATAGGTAGGCCTGTTGGGGTCGGCTCTTCTCGTTCTCAGGCTGTATGTTCTTCGGTTCTGGGTGTCGCCTTCATCTAGACCTTTTCTCTGCAGAATTTTGGAGCACTGAGTTATCCAGGAGTTCTTTGGTCTTCCTCTGGACGGCTGTCGAGGAAGATCTACAGACATTGCCTGATTTACCGTATGGTCTGGTGGTCTCCGTTTTATGTGCTCGTACCATCTCAACTGTCGCTCTTCCAGCTTACTGTTTATGTCAGTGAACCCCAGACTACCACAAATCCGTGAGCTCTTAAATTTATATTTTAATGATACTCCTGCAGGCTACCTAAGCATTCGCATTTCTGCAGTTACAAGTTGCCTAGAGTAGGAGCTGGACATTGTCCAGCATTCTGAGCCATACATAATCGCAGGTCTAACGAGAGTCTGGCATTCCTTTCATTTTAGTTTAATAGGCATTTTTGTGTCACACAGGACTCCTGTTACCGATCTGAATTTCATCAACGAACTGAATTTCAAGTAACCGTCAGGCTAAAATCCTTATTTAAAAAAGCGGAATTTGAACCCGCTACCTCCGGGTTGCGACACATGCGTCTTATTAACCGAACCACGGAGGTCATTGTTGTATATCAAATCAATGAAATTCTTGGCACAGTAATTTATACATATTTTTAAAATGTAACTAATACGAATACTCGTCTATCTTATTTTTTTATTAATCGAGTTTATCGTCCATAATTTGCATTCTCCTAGTGATAAAAAATAAACCCCCAAAAAAATCCTGAAAAAATTAAAGCATGCTACAAAAGGGTAAACTTGCGAATAATTCTTACGCAAATAGAACTGTAAATAAAAATTTTCTCGAGTGCTTACTTAAATGTAACCTTTATAAACCTTGCATGCATTTCAGTACTTTTTCTTGGAAAAATACGTATGTTTTCAACAGTTATCATTCACGAGAAAATTCTTCATCGGATAACTTTTTAAATTTCCTCAACGTGAAGCTCCACATGTTACCTTCATTATTAAACGGCGTATACAATGGAAGTATGCTATGATTTTCTCGTGAAAAATCGATTTCTAACAATTTCTTATATTTTATCATTTACTTTTCGTTACAAAAAAGTCATTTCTTTACTACATTGTACTTGAAAAGCTTGTTTGCGTTTATTTAACATGTTTTGTATTGTTAATAAACGTAAACAATATATGTATATCATTCCACACTGACTGCGAACCACTTAATATGGATTAACCTTTCTCTTCCTCTACTAAAAAAAATTCGCGCGTTCCGGTGCTGTGTATTCAATACACATCAACATATATGTAAAAATGAGCGATTTAAAATCGAAAAAATAAGAAAATTCATAGCTAATCACTTAAATTAATTAAATTTGAAGTTAAAAGTGATAATAATTTCAATTTATTTGCTGAAAACATGAAAAAAACATCGGCCGACGTTCACAAAACAGGTGATGCGACCACCTCAAATGCATGCCTGAAAGCTACTGAAGCGACCGAACTGAGATTCTATTTATTGCGTAACCATATAGTACACCGAAGTAGAGTGAGAGTGAGACGTGAATAACGTCGCTTCCTCAACCATAGCGTTTTTTTAGATGAATATACCTACGTCGCACACTGGCACACGTTCGATTGTGTCGGGTTTTGAAAGGGGTGTGGGAAGAAGACTAAGGAAAATATGGTGGGATCAAGTGAATGATATTTTTAAAGTAAGAAAAGTAGAAAGTCAGAGAAATCGTAGAAGTTGCATGAATTTAGAAGATGCTAAGAATGTATGTCGGGATAGAAAAGTCTGGTCCTCTGTCCATTCTGTCTACTACGACATATCGTCGTTGTTCTGCGAAAAGCATTTTAACCAAATATTGAGTTTTGAGATAAATGAAATTTAAATTTCGCAAGGCGATGTAAAATCAAGTTTTCAATAAAATAAAATACAAACAGATGTTATTTAAAGACAGTTTTTTCTTCATAAGAATTACTACAAAAAAATTAATAACTTAAAAATATATCACCTAAAATTTCTAAAATGGTGACTGACAATTGTACCCGACAGGTGAAAATCATAAATGAAGTGTATTTAAACACATACATTGTGCAAATGTGTAAGGTGCCGTGCTGAAGTGAATATCTTGCATGATCTTCAATAAATTTAAAATTTATACTTGTGCATTCAATGACAATCAATCTAACCTGCAAATATTTTTTTTTAAGTGCTTATTTGTGTCGATGATTCTATATAATTTACGGAGTGTTAAACGGCTCGTCGAAAATAAACAACATGTAAGTTTGTTCAACAAATTATAACATCTATAAAATTCAAATATAAGTTACTTATATTTATGTGTTGTGTGTTTATTAAAGAACAATGCCACTTCTTCGTGGACGAGGAGGAAATATTGGTTGACACAGAATTCACAAATAGTCCACACCCGTCGGTTAAATAGAACGGTAGAAGATCGATTGATGGACAATGCAAATTTAAGAGGCCAGGCTGCAAACACACGTTCAAATGAAAGTCAAGAGAAACGCAACGAACGCCTTCGAGCAAATGCAGATACAAAGACAGGCGCGTCAACGAGCCACCGACGCACACAGAGCACATGAACGACAGCGCCTGCAAGTACATCGCGCATTGACACGTGCATCACTTCTCAACCTTGCGTTCGAATATGAGTCAGACATCGACTATTCACCATTTTACTGAAACGCTTCTAAAATATTGTTGTTTTCTTTATTATTTCATTATTTATTCCGAATGACTTGATGTGTCGTGGTTTATTAAGTCATGAACTCTTGTGCTGGTTGGTAGGGATGAATACCAACTGTGTAATTGCTTCAGGATGATATAACTTTTTATCTTTTCATAACAGCGAAACCATGTAATTATTGTACATAAATGTTTTTTCCATGTTTAGAGATTTTTATTTTGAGTAAAATGGCATCAAAAGGTCATTTTAAGCAAAAATGGACTTAAATACTTTTCGCAGAACAATGAAAATATGTTTATCTCGTGTATTGTAAAAATTCATTTGGGATTGTGAATATTATCACATATTTAATATTTCAACCTTTTTATTTAAAATCTTAGTTTACGCAGCTTAAACACGTTTCCCTTTCACGGTAGTTAGTAAATTTTTTAGTTAAGTGACAAACCAAAATTTAATTTCAAGACTAAAAAAGTAATTAAATTTTATCAAAAAAAGCCAGAAAATATTACAGAACGTCAACAAACCGTGAGTAATCCCCTTTTTACTTATTAAAACGCTTTAAATATTTTTTTACAAAAATAAAAATGTCAACAAACCTACCACCTATTGGATGTTAACATAAGTTGTGTCCGTTTTTTTTTCCAAATTAAAAATGAGCACCAAAACTATAACAAAATGGTAAAGGTTATACGTCATTCGAAAGGAAACTTTCTGCTCTACAAGATATTGTGTTTGTTTTTACGTTACATATATTATTTTATTTGATTACAAGCCTTCAAAATGGAAAGTCAAGTAGACGAAAGTGAGCATTTTCGACGCCTCCTTCTGTTCGCGTTCAATCGAGGGAATAAAGCTGCAAAAGCTGCTCGCGATATTTGCGAAGTGTACGGTGGAGATGCTATGAATTAAAGAACAGGTCGTCGATAGTTTTTGCGTTTCAAAGACAGTAATTTCGACCTGAAAGACATGGAGCGTTCCGGACGACCAGTGGACTGCAATGAGGACCGCTTCAACCATATTATTCATGAAGATCCGCTTCAAACCACCGTCGAATTCGCTGAACAGATGCATTGTAGTCACATGATTGTATACCGTCCGCTTAAACCAATGGGAAAAGTCCAGAAGTTCGGCGCTTGGGTTCCACATGTTTTGAGTAAAAACAACAAAAATCAACGCTCGACAATTTCTGCTGGTTTGCTCGCGCATCAGCGAGCTACGCATTACCATATTTTTTTTAAAATTTTAAATAATAAATAATAATAATTTGAATAATAATATAATACACTTAATAATATTAAAATAACATTTATTATTACTAATAATAAAGAATAATTAGTTTTGAATTAATTAATAATTTATGAAGAAATAAAATATTTAATAATAAAAATACTAATTAAATAATAATATAATACACCGTTTCACTTTTCGTGACGTTCAGGCCAATTTGCCCTTCCGCATAGATAGAAGTTTCACTTCAAAAACTCAATTATCTCTTAATGTCGTTAATTGTTGAAGACAGCATAATTTAACAAGTTAAATTGCACCATAGCACGCTCTTTTCTAAATATTTAATAATAAATAGGCCAAAAACCATGTCGTCAAAGAAAGAATACGAGAATTGAATTTTGAATACAAGAGAGCGAGAGAGGAATACTTGGATTCTCTCCGAAAGTAATTCGAAACTTGAATCTCGGTGGGTCCGTGATACTGAACGAATTTTAGCTACCTCGTTAATAATTTTTGAACCGGTGTAAAAGGGGACGATGTATAAATTGATATATATATATATATATATATATATATATATATATATATATATATATATATATATATATATATATATATATATATATATATATATATATATATATATAAACGAATTCTACATTTATGAATATATATTTTCATAAATGTAGAATTTGTTTTACTTCCGTGAATATTTCACGGGCTGCAACTAGTAGTTCATAATTGTGGTAATTTAAAAAGCAACTAACTGTTTCTCGTTTTGGATTGACATCAGGAATCCAAATTTGACTACGGTTACCTTCAATTACAAAAACTTTCTTTTATAATCCAAATGAAATAACTTCTAAGTACCCCCCCAGTACCTTATTTTTCAAATCCAATGGATAATTCTTTTAAAATTCATAATTAAATAAATTTAATTAAAATATACATACATATATAACTAGTAATAGGGAACAGTTACTGAAAATAATTTAAAACAGCGTCTGGTTTCAACCCGAGACGTATGTCATTATAAGTTTTATTTGTGATAGTTAAATAATATTGGCACCGTTTATCTAACGTTTGGCATTTTTGTTTTACATTATTGCGTCTCGAACACGATTTTGGCAGATGTCAGAGATTTTTTCACAAAAATGTTCTGATTAACTGGTATTTATGTCTTACATCTAATCAGAAAGCTATTTTAAAAGTAGTTAATAAATGCTTTACTTTCAACCTCTTTACCAGTAAATTTAAATAAATTTAAGTCTTAAATCATTTAAATTTTAATTTAATCAAAAGAGTAATATTGTTTAAGCTTTAATTATATATTGTGGGATGAATGTTTTGGTATGTCTGGAGTGATAAAGTGTGAGGAGTTTGATTTCGCGTGATGTATACATATGTACTATAATTGAGTGTCACTGTTTGTCAGGTTAATGAGAATATGCAACGGGGTTTTATATAATCCAAAATCGAAAAGAAGTATCGATTTATTTTTTCAAGCTATATGCCCTCAGTGAGATACAGGCAAAAGCCTATTTTACTGGGAACACGACAAATGAAAGGCAACAAACCCAGATCCATTAAAATTGTGTGTCCGAATTATATTACCTGTTATTTTTTCGCTAATTATGCATATTTCTTGACATGTGTAAAATAAAATAAAATATTTAATTTCAATTCTGGATTTTTTTCTTATTGAAATTTCATTTAGCAACTGAAAATTAGCAATATCGTATCATTTAGTAACTGAAAATTAACAATATCATATCATTTAGTAACTGAAAATTAACAATATCATATCATTTAGTAACTGAAAATTAACAATTTCATATCATTTAGTAACTGAAAATTAACAATAACGTATCATTTAGTAACTGAAAATTAACAATATCATATCATTTAGTAACTGAAAATTAACAATTTCATATCATTTAGTAACTGAAAATTAACAATAACGTATCATTTAGTAACTGAAAATTAACAATATCATATCATTTAGTAACTGAAAATTAACAATGTCATATCATTTAGTAACTAAAAATTAACAATATCATATCATTTAGTAACTGAAAATTAACAATATCATATCATTTAGTAACTGAAAAATAACCATATCATATCATTTAGTAACTGAAAATTAGAATATCAAAGAAGAAAAGGTATTAGAGTGAATTATTCATAACATCAAACCATATCCCTTTCTTGTGTTCAAAGAAAGGACCCATCTCCATGTGATTTTTATTCATACACCCACCTCTTGCACATTTATTCATCATTCATAAATACTTTTTTCCGTTCCCTCAATTGAAATATCTCCCACTATCTTCTTCAACGTCCCTGCTATCTCTTTCTCGCTCTCCATTTTTTTTAAATAGCTATGACCGAAGTCATAGGTATTATTATACCTTCGAACACTATGCGGAAAATGTGTCTGTGTCGTTCGAGGGGAGAGCACAGCGTGGGGTTCGAACCGACGACCTTCCGGACCGAAGTCCAGTACGTCACCTCAATTATTTTTTTTACATATATACGATTTTATACCGGCCGAGCGCAACACCAGATGAGAATAGTGATGTCGGGTAAACCACTAAAGAACACCGAGGAGTTTGTCTACCTCGGAAGCAAAATAACATGGGACGGTCGGTCCGAGAGCGAGGTCGACAGCCGTATACATCAGGCCAGACTTGCATTTAATAAAAGGTCGAAAATAATAGAATCAAATAATATAGACCTAAAACTGAGAATACTCCTCATCAAGACCTATGTATGGAGTATCTTGATGTACGGCTGCGAGACATGGTGCCTATCCGAAAGAGATAGACGAAGACTAGAGGCTTTAGAGATGTGGTCCTATAGAAGACTATTAGGAATTTCCTGGAGAGACCGCATCACAAATGAAGAGGTTCTCCAACGAATTGAAGGAGGAAGGCACCTGCTCAGGATCCTGTCCGAAAGGCGTGCAAGATGGATCGGTCATATAATACGACAAGAGGGCCTCTTGCATGCCATAATGGAGGGTATGACCGAGGGGACAAACTCTAGGAGACGCCCACGCCGAGAGTACCTGAAGGACCTGTTGGTGGACGTGCGCTGCTCGACATATACAGATTTAAAAAGAGCCGCACAGGACAGGGGGGAATGGAGGAGAAGAGTTGAAATTGCTGCAAACCAGTCTTAGGACTGCAACCACGGAGAGAGAGATTTTATACATATATACTCGTATTTGTTCCGTAAGTCTTTCGCAATTTATTCTCTCAGTGTGGTCAAACCATCACAAGATTACTTATACTAGTATTATCCATTTATAACAGACAATCGTCCTTTGTCCGATATTGTTTTACTCCACCAAACATTTTAATATCAGACATTTTATGCGTTTCCACAGCATTTATTGTTGACTTATCATTTACGTACAAAGTACAGGTTTTGTTTTTATAAATCAAAGTTAGTACTAACGCATAAATGTGCTTATTCAAAATAAACACATCGGATAGATGATAAATATTTGTGTTTTTGAAAAAATTCACGTTGCCATTCGTTATTCATTTTGAATTTTGGTTAATTTTGGTTGAAACCAAGTAAAGTTAACTTGGAGCGTAAAAACACACAATTTTCGAGGTAAATTGCAGATGTGTATTCCCTCAAGCTCTAAATAACCCAACATTAATGGTCAAATTCATAACGAACGCTTCATACATCATCACTGAAAAGGGCGTGCTTCTCCCTTTATCCACGTGTACCGTTATCCAATCTTGCATAAACCCCCTTTTTTGCCTGGCTGTCAATATACTTCAAGTAGAAACACATACTCGTTAGTAGAATATTGTTAATATGAAACTTAGCAGATTTTTTTTTTTTCAAGACATAATTATTCAACCGACGACTTATTCAACTGACGACCTCCGTGGCCTGGTGGTAAGACAGTTGTCTGCCGATCCGGAGGTTGCGGGTTCGATCCCCGCTGGAACCCAGATTTAAAAAAAAATAGGATTCCAGTCTGGTTTACACTAAGGAACTATAAAAACCTCTTTCTGGTTGGTTGGAAGAGATTGCCACTTGGCAATAAACTAGCCAGGTTAAAAAATAATAATAAAAAAAAATTTAAGACAATAATTAAATTTATTTTTTTTTCAAGAAATAATTATTCAAATTTTTTATTTACATAATTATTGCGTTTTTTTTTTAACGACATAATTATTCAAAAATTAATACGAGTACGAAACACTTCTTTATGGAAAACTAAAATGTCTACAAAAAACGAACATTGGAAAAAAGCTAAAACGATTTGGATTTTTTTTCTTTTTTGCCCAAAATTCACGATATACAACTACAATTTACTTGCACAGAATACACGATTTTGAGAATATTCTATGAGTCCGGTCTTGTTTGTGTCCTTTTTTCTGTTTACCTTAAGCACACACACAATATTGAAATCAACGATTAAATTATCTATCCCAGTTTTTTTAGTATACTTCATCTGTACTCGTATAACATCTTAATTTTATCAATCTACTAAAGTTCGTTCATTTTAATAAGAAAAAATATACATTAAAAGTATTCACAAAAAAATGTTTGTTTTGATAATTAATTTCCTTCTAATAAAATACTAGTGAACCTATAGGTTGTGGGTTGGATTCCTGTTGGTACTCAGATTTTTCATAAATCTTTCCATATAAGTTTTCATTTAAAACTTGTTAACCGATTAGGTGCCTTAAGCGAGTTAACTCGCTATTTGTTGCCATGTCCGTGGGGCCAGCCATACAAAATTAGCGAGTTAAATCGCTCAAATTTATGCCTGTTTCTAGCCAATGTCTAGTACTAATTATAATAATCTAAAATATGGAACATATAGAGACATCTATTGAAATGATGAATAAATACTATAATATTACAGTTTACATATATTATCATATTTACAGAGATTTACCTAAAAGGTTTGCATAACAGTCGACAAGTGTCTTTTATACAGGATTGTCAGTTTTGCGTTTTACTTATTTAACCGTTAAAATTTGAAATGATTTTATAGTTACATTATTAACTTTCCGTGCTTTATAAAAATAATTAATATTTTCGTGTTACATATACTTTTAATTCTATCAAATATTTTATTAACGTATGTTTCCGTATTTTCTGTGATAAGCTGTGACAACCCTGACATTTTGTTAAAGTTTTAGTTGTGTTTTTCTGAGTGAACGGCGGCACAAATGACACATATTGTATATATTTTGTAAGTCTTTATAATATCCTTTGAATATGTATACAAAAAAGATAATTCTATTAGATTTTATTTTTGCTAAAAAATTCACAGCCCTCCAGTATCAGCCATACTTAATACCTTGCGGCACTTAAAGTGTTAAACAACTCTCTGATTAGTTGAAAAAAATTACCACATGACAATAAATCCACCTAGTTTTGATAATACAATGAAAATATAAAGCAAGCCCAATAACAAAGAAGAAGGCCATTTGGCAATCTGAGATATTGGCTTTTAGACAACATGAAACAATAGCCTAAGAGGCTGGGAGGAGACAACGAATAAAAAACATAGCCCCTGGGACTCTGTATGAGTTGAATGGTTATCTGGGGCAGGTTAGTTAGACATCTTCCGCCCACAGACCACCATCGGATCAGAAACTCTACAGCCTCTCTGAATAGGGGTATTAGATTCCCCGCACTTAAGTTTCAATCATTTGTACGAGTACAGCGAAAATGTAAGATAATAGAAATATCCCTTATTGTATAGGAAAACAGCAAAAAAATATACAATGGTATGTAATATTTATTTTGTATACTGGAAAACCTATCGAATTATGGCCATGTGGAAATTTATTCCACCCAACTAGAAAGAAATTAGAATATGTGATTTTGAAATGAGCTTACTTTGTTGTTTATAGTTAAGGCATTAACGTTGTGGAGGTTTAAAGACATTGTAATTTATTTTTAACAAACACTGTTTATTCCACTTTTTGTGACGGTATAACCCTACCGGTTTCAAGACGCACACCTCATCTTCAGGGGAGCGCAAACAAGACTAAATGCTGTTCGAACTGGTACCGATATAGACACTTCAACGGTTGGAGGCTGGGGGGTGAGGAAGGCTAGGGATAATTTCGGCCAAGAGCGTGGAGATTTTGGGGAAATAACTGTTCAACAGATGCTCCGATCGGTATACTGACATAGAACAGCATTTAGTCTTGTTTGCGCTCCCCTGAAGATGAGGTGAAAGCCTTGAAACCGGTAGGGTTATACCGTCACAAAAAGTGGAATAAACAGTGTTTGTTAAAAATAAATTACAATGAGCTTACTTTGTCTCCTTCTTTTTAACATATCAGATTTAATAGCTGAAACCTTCGGGTAAATGAGCAACTTTGTAACATAAGGCCAAACACTTGTAGATTTTTAATATTGCAATTACTTAGAGAGTTACCTTCCACTTGCACTAAGATAGTATGTGTTTCTGAGAATTTAGAGCATCAATTAATTTTATTGAGACTGAGCAGAAAGAAAACTGAGTATCTGTACCTACCATTCGACAACACAAATGCTGTCACTCCCGTAATGCAAATGGATGGAGAAACATTACCAAATTGTGACTCCTTTAAGTATCTCGGGTCACTCATCCATAGCGATAGAGGATGTGCAGCAGATGTAACACATAGAATTAGAGTGGGATGGGTGAAGTTTAGATCAATGACGGGAGTTCTATGTGATCCGAAAATGCCTGTAAAGTTAAAAAGAAAAGTATACCAAACGATTGTAAGACCCGCACGCATCTATGGCTCCGAATTCTGGACGATGTATATCCAGGCTACTAGAAACTGCTGAAATGCGCATGCTAAGATGGTCAGCTGGTGTGTCCCTAAGAGACAGGAAGCCTAGGTGTTACAGAGATCAACAGTAAGATGGAGGAGAGACGATTAAGATGGTGTGGGCACGTTGGACGCAGAGCACCCTATCACATTGTAAACCAGGCAATCTCCATGGATCTCCACAGTGTTAATATGCCTTAACTATAAATAATATATTTATGATTTATGAAATTATATTAAAAGAATATTTCCTTTATAGGTTAGAATTCTCGAACCTTCTACGAACAAACATCATAGTATAAATATGCCGAAACCCATACGATGGTTGTCATCAAAGAAAAAATACGAGAATTGAATTTTGAATACAAGAGAGCGAGAGAGGAATACTTCGAAATTTGAATCTCGGTGGGTCCGTGATAAAAAATTATACTGAACGAATTTTAAATATCTAGCTAACAATTTTTGAACTGGTGTAAAATTGAACGATGTATAAATGATATATACTCGTATAAACAAATTCTACATTTATGAATATATATTTTCATAAATGTAGAATTTGTTTTACTTCCGTGAATATTTCACGGGCTGCAACTAGTTATTTTTAATTACTGAAGACATACTTTTCTTCATGGAGAGTGACACATTTAGAGGAATATATACAATACGTGAATCAAATAAAAATGCAAGACTTTTACAATTTTTCGAATGTTTTTCTAATGATCGTTCTCGTATGGTTTCATTTTATGGGTTCGTCTAGGGCACAGTTACCCAAACTTTTTCGCCCCGTTGACCACTTGCCAATTTTTTTGTTTTCCGTTGACCCCCTCCCTGCCTAATATTGAACTTTCCTAGACTTGTTAACTTCAAATGTGTTTTTGACAGCTGACACAGTACTGTTCACCTTGATAAGGTTTTTTTGTAGAGTGGACAATTGTAAAACCAGAAAAAAACATGTACGATTTTTATTCATACCTTTATTGAAACTACACAAAATGCAAGTAAATATTTGGCTTTGGTACGAAATAAATCAAAACCTTGTATAATTCTTACAAGGTTTTGATTTATTTCGTTATTATTTGTGTATTCAGTATTATTTGTGTATTCATAAAATTAATGAGAGGGACGAACCTGATGCTCTGATAGAAATGATTCAATATTTGGCTTCAAATTAGTGAGGTATAGTCTTAAATCTCCACGTTCAATGATTTGCTTTCGATTTATTTATATAAAGTATTGTCTAATATAAGTATTATGTACACACAATCTGTGTTAGGTGTAATAAGACATTTACGGAACTTCTAAATATCAATGATGATCTGCTTAAATGGGATCCGCTCACGTGGACCCCCATTTACATCTCGTGCACCCCCCATTTCTTTTCTCGCTGACATAGACCCCCTGCAAGTCGAAATCGACCCTTGGGGGTCCATATAGACCACTTTGGGAATTTTTGCTCTGAGGCTTCATTCATATCTAAATAATTTGATTTATCTCTTTATATTACACATTCGACACAACGAAATCAATACTTTTAATTCCATTCAAATAGCGACCTACTTTATTCAATAAATTGAATTATTTTTCGTAATGAGTCGATTTAAATATTTTTAAATAATGTAACTATAATCGATATAAATAAAAATGTAAATGTTCGTATATTAAAAATCTCTAATCTCCGCAAGTTTTTCAGCGATTGCTTTGAAATTTTGAAAAAAGGTTGCATTCGTATACAAGCATGTTTATATATATTTTTTATATACGGTTGTATATAAAAAAGTATATAAAACAGACGAAATAACGGGAGCGCCACCTACAGCGACACACGCAAACAAAACAATTCTCATTGATAGTTATGTCACATTGCATTTTCGACGTTTCCGAATTAATATTAAATATTAAATAATTAAATATTAAATAATAAATATTAAATATCTACGGCGATCGCGTTCTGCAGCTTCAGATCTGCTTCGTTCTCAACAGAATGAACTCGACAGGCTGAGAGTGGCTGAAAGACGTCAAAAATATTGTATACCCACAAGCATTGTGAAATTAAACATATTAGAAACGTGTGCTTTCTCTTTTCTTTCATTTCCATTTAACCAGACTGAGCCACAGCAACGCGTGGCCAGGTATATATAATAAAACCATAATTCGAATAAAGACAATAAATAACATATAAACAAAATATAAAATGAATATATAAATTCAAAAATCAAGGTTTTAGGGCGAGAAATTTATATAACCAAACACGAAATTCAAAATTATATATAGAAACAAACACGAAATTCAAATCAATAAAATATATGCAATTTGGAAAATATAAACACTACAGAAAATTTGAAAATAGGACAAACATATCATATAATCAAAGTTTAATCCTGTGGAGAAAGTTATCGCAATTGGGGCACGAAACAACTTTTTTTCTATTCTACGTACTAAACACGCAGGTGTTTGACAAATGAATAGTGGAAGTAAAATAGGCACTAAGTACCAAAAAAAATCATTTGAAACTAAGTATGCAGTTTCGTTCTATATGCCAAGGCTATTAACTTTAACACTGCACCAAGTTCCTGCAGAGCCTCATTCTATTAAAAATACTGGTCTGAACATTGCAAGTTCGTTAAGTGCCACCCCCTATTGCCATTTTAAAAGGCACTAAATACCACGCGCGAATAACGTCAGTTTGTACTTAAATGGCTTACCAAGAAGTGCATGCGTTGTGTGAACTCCCTAAAGAACTCAAGAGAAAAAAGTGTTTTAGTGAAGACAGTGCAAATAAAAGAAGAAAATCTCAAGGACTGGCATATGCTTCAACATCACAGAACATCATTCCAGCAAAAAATCCACCAGTATACGAGGTATGATTAATTTTGTTTTAAATTAGTAAAGTTCCCTTTCGCGCCATGTTGCCAGGCTAGTAGCTTTAATCACTAGGCCAGTTTGACATTTGAGAATGCGCGTGGCACTTAGCTTTCATAAAGCACAACTGCATTGGACTTAGTGCCGTTCATAGGAAATTGAGCTTGGTACTTAGGAGTTGACAAAAATTTTGCTTTTCAAAATTTATTAGAAGAAGAACATAAAGCTTTCAGTTTTATTTTTAATGAAGAAAATAAAAACTGGATATACTCTAATGATTTCTCTAAAAAAATCCAATAAAAGCTTTAATCTGACGTTATTATTCACAATTTCTTCTTTTCCTCAAATTGGTGGCCATGGTACTAAGTGCTTTATTTGATTCAACCATTCAAATATTGACAAAGATAGCTTTCGTGTTCGATTTCTGCCAGGTGCGAGCAATATTCCAATGAATTCATATAACTCGTCTTTTGATATTGGTTGGTTCTTTTCTGAATGAATTCGATTTAAATGACGATTTGTTTCTTAAATATCACTTTTACCACCTCTTCATTTACAAACAGACAACACATATCTTTTATGGAACATACATTTGTACTTGAATTTCTCAGTCCAGAATCTTCGGTGAGAATATTTGATACCCGACCGATGCCTCGAAGATTGAGGTGGTACTCGTAATGAACTCCATTCGAATCCATGTTTTGATGTAAATAATATTTCTTCGTCTTCTTCACTCGTCTCCAAATCAGAATATACTTCATCCTGTACCTCGACAAAATCTTCTGATTCTGATATATTGCCTGTCGCCTTAAATTCCAAATCGCTATCATCGCAATCAATATTTCCCGCCATCTCAATTTTTATATTTTTGAAAATGAAATAATAAATAAAATGTACATTTATTATAAAAAGAGTACTGGTACAATATAACATATCAGATAAAAAATTACAGAAAAAACATACCAGATAAAAATTAAAAATAACAATCAGGATTATAAAACTGGTAACAAACCCCTGGAACGGATGTAAATCTGTCTATATGAACTGTCAAAAAATAATGAGTCATACGCAGGTGTTTGACATTTTGTCAATTCCCGATTTAATATCATTAATTTCTGTTGATTTAACTATGAATGTTTTGTTTCCTAATGACATCATTCAAATCATAGAGGTTTCGATGAGGAATACATAAAGTATGAAGACCCTGCAAGCAGTATATTTCGAGAACTTAAATAAAATGTAAGTCCTGGTCACGCGCGTCCGATCATAGATAGGCAAGGGTTAATGGCATAAGCCAAGTGACGTAAATATAAATCCATTCTATAAAACACACATTCAAGAAAGATCCATACCCCCTGTCTGTTTGCTACGTGTTTCTTGAAGAACTGAAAGCAACGATGCAATGTGAATTTAAAAAAAAATACGGAAAATGTACGCCATGAAGCTAATACATTTTCATTACTTTTCTTTCAATGACAACTAATTGTGAATCTGGTGAAGCCTTATTCCTGTAAATTGCTATTTTTATTTTCTATCCAATTTCCGGTGTAGACGGCGTCTCAAGCGTCCAATTAATTGAAAATATTTTTCTTGGTTCATTGTCTATTTATTGTAAAGGTTATTTTTCTAACGCAGACGTGTTGTGTTGTGTATACGTACGAGAATATATCGTTATATTCTCACAAAACCCGAATGATCTTCAGCACCAACTGCAGGAATTGGCAGAGGTCAGTAAAGAAGTTGGTTTAAAAATGAAGAAATCAAATATATGATGAGCAGCTTTGCTACCTCAAAACCAATAATTATAAATGGAAAGTCGCTGGAACTTGTCTAGGAATATGTGTATTTGGGCCAACTTATTTCCTTTGTAGGTAGCATATGAGAGGAAATAGCACGAATGACAAAACTAGCGTGGAGCTCATTTGGACGCTTGAATATTTTCAAAAGTAATCTCCCAATATCTTTGAAGCAAAGAGTCTACAACCAATGTATTCTCCCAGTACTAACGTATGGCTGCGAGACATGGACGCTTACAGCAAAGAACATACAAAAACTCCAGACTGCACAAAGGGGCATGGAGAGATGCATGTTGGGTTATACTAAAAGATACCGTAAACGAAACACCTGGATTCGCAATATAACAAAGGTAGAAGTCGTTATAAAGGTGTGCAAAATAATAATGTGGCAATGGGCCGGACAGGTGGCCTGAATGTCAGACTCCCGATGGACATCTGAAATAATCCAACGGTACCCAAGAGGCATAAAGAGGCCCAGAAGAAGACCGAAAGTACGCTGGATAGATGAAATCAGGAAGCATCACATGGCATCAGCGAACAAAAGACCGAACTATTTGGAGTCAACTTGGGGAGACCTTCATCCAGCAATGGATCGACCCTGGTTGACAATGATGATGATGATGCCATATAAAGTTGCCATCGATAGTTTATTATCAAATATGCGATGTGTCATTGTGAGTCTGAGTCCGTTGTTTCTTGTGTTTTGAAATATTGGATATTGCAAGTACGTTAGACCCGAGACTTTTCCCCGCGGCTGTAAGTACTTTGAGATCAAACATGCAACGTCAACATGAATATTTTATGAACGAACAAGAATCCTTGCATATTGCATACTAAGCTGCTAGGTAATATAATACATAACCAAGAGGAGTTGTATCACTTTTGTGACTAGTCGAATATTTAATATTTACATTGTTCGACGATTTTATTATTATATACAATTTAATATTGGACTAACGTGACATTAAAGTTTATATTCTCCCCAGTTGCAAATAATGTCATGACAGGAATGTATTAACCTTTCCTTCCTTGTGTTGTGTATCTTCTACACGTTGCTTCTCATAACCATCAATATCTCTATAAATATTATAAATACAAGGTTAAGATTTTAGAAAATAGATTTTTTCAATATATTTTCATTTCAAACAAAGTTAGTACTAAAATACTGTCGTGGACTTAGCTGATTTTGACATTAATGCAATTGTTTAAATACCAAAAAGCATCATAAAGAAGAAAATACAACATCACTATATATTGACTTTTTTAGTCTTGATTATCTTACTAAACATGCCAAGCATATGTTCACATTAATCACTAATCATTTGATTTCATATTCGACTATTTTCAATATATTTTCATTTCAAACAAAGTTAGTACTAAAATACTGTCGTGGACTTAGCTGATTTTGACATTAATGCAATTGTTTAAATACCAAAAAGCATCATAAAGAAGAAAAGACAACATCACTGTATATTGATTTTTTTTAGTCTTGATCATCTTACTAAACATGCCAAGCATAGTTCACATTAATCCCTAATTATTTGATTTCATATTCGACTATTTTCAATATATTTTCATTTCAAGCAAAGTTAGTACTAAAATTCTGTCGTGGATCTTAAACGATTATGACATTAATGCAATTTTTAAAATGCCAAAACGTATCATAAAGAAGAAAAAACAACATCACTTTATATTGATTTTCTGAGTCTTGATCATCTTACTAAACATGCCAAGCATATGTTCACATTAATCCCTAATCATTTGATTTCATATTCGACTATTTTCAATATATTTTCATTTCAAACAAAGTTAGTACTAAAATACTGTCGTGGACTTAGCTGATTTTGACATTAATGCAATTGTTTAAATACCAAAAAGCATCATAAAGAAAAAAATACAACATCACTATATATTGACTTTTTTAGTCTTGATTATCTTACTAAACATGCCAAGCATATGTTCACATTAATCACTAATCATTTGATTTCATATTCGACTTATTATTCCTCCATAATATATTTACGCATTGATTTAAAAAATAATATTAATAATAATCAGAATTTATCGACTACATCGAGGTGTTTTGTAAAGATCGAAAACAAATTCGTATTTAAACGCGGCGAGTGCCTCGTCTTGACGATAGGTGAATAGTATGCGGGAAGCGCGACACTATATTCGCATCTCACTCTTGCATACTAGACTGAATTGCGAGGAGCTGAATTTTCTCAACGTCGCAAGCAAAGGCGTATGCGCCGGGGTATGCGACTGACGTTCCGCGCCACTAGTTGCCTCTAGGCTTGCAAATAGGTTAGACGTACGCCCGTTCCGTGAGCGTTTTTTAATGTTTTCAGATGGTTTTTTAATGTTTTCAGCAAATAAATCTCAATTATTATAATTTTTAACTTCAATTATAATTAATTAAGGGGATTATCTATGAATGTTCTTATTTTACCGATTTAAAATCGCAAATTTTTTATTGCGTACTCACTACCCAACACGCGTATTATTTTTATCACCGTAAGGGAAGGGTTAAAGAGCTATTGGCATAACCTTTGTAGTTTTACATACACATACAGCATCATGCTATTTCCCTGTTGGCATAGGCGCACATCTTTAGCTTTCCACATCGATACAACTTCTCTTACTTTCTTCATTTACATTTTTCAGATTATCATTTAATTGATTCAACTATACTTTCCTTGGTCTTCCTCTCTCTCTTCCCTTGACATCCACTCTCTATATTGTTTTTGTTAGTCTTTCTTCGTTAAATCGTTTTACACGCCCATCTCAATGTACTCTTAGTCATATTTCTAAACACATCAACCGTAAGTTCGCATTCATGCCTTATCACTTTATTATGTATATGAATTGTGATAAGGGGTGAATGTTATGGTTTTAATTTTACTTGTTTCTTTGTTTTCTCTTTCTGTTGATGTCTGTAACACCTAAGCTTCCACGAATGCGTGAGATTTTTATTGTATCTATTAGGGACACACCAGCTGACCATATTGGCGTGCGCATTTCAGCAGTTTCTAATTAATAAGAGTTATACATCGTCCAGCACTCGGAGCCATAGAGAAGTGCGGGTCTGACAATCGTTTGGTATACTTTTCCTTTTAACTTTACTGGCATTTTCGGATCACATAGAACTCCCGTCATTGATCTACACCCCTTATATTATATTAAATAAATCATAAGAGTTGTATGAGACGATGTACAAATGTTGAAGAAGCGAAATAATATACAGGCAAAAATAAATAAAATAGTTTTGTTAGTAAAAATAAAAAATACTCAAAAATAGTTATTTAACAAAAGTTGTAAGAAAATGTTTTATACAAAAACAAAGCAGAGACCAAAATGTTTACGAAAAAATAATTTAAATTACAATAAAGTGTTTATTAATGTTTTAAAAAATATTTCGATATAGGTACATACATATTTTTATTTGTTAAATCATTATTGTGAAACTTTAAATAATAAAATCAACTGTATTTATCGTACTTGTACATAAAAAAAAAACATGTTTCTTCAGAAATATGATATAATGCGCGTTTGACAGATATTTTTATTCTTGTTTATCATACATCATGATATAATATTGGGTTGATGCAAAAGTTATGACCGTTTTTTACATATACAATTAAACTTTTTTTTTTAGATTTGTATTATTTATTTAATCAATTATATAATTTCAATCAGTTCTTATAACCTTCTCTCATCTTTCTATCAACTTATTAATACCATTAATGTAAAATTCCGTGGATTTTGATGCGAAAAATGTAGTAAGGGATGTTTTTACCTGCTCTATTGTATCAAATTTTTTATCATTTAAAAAAATTTGCAGTGATTGGAATAAATGAAAATCGGAAGGAGCAAGATCTGGAGAATACGGTGGATGCTTGATAACATCCCAATTCAACTCATTTAGCTTGTGTTGGGTCATCATAGCCACATGTGGTCGCGCGTTGTCGTGATGAAACACTTCCCCTTTTCTGTTTACCAATTCTGGTCTATCCTTTTGAAGGGCGATGTTTAATTTGGATAATTGCTGACAATATCGTTTTGTTGTAAATGTTTGATTGCATTCCAAGAGTTAAAAATACACAATAGTGAAAAATTTGTGAAAAACAATTAGTGAAATATCCCCAGATCGGAATTTTGTAAATCATCTTTGTACCTGGCGAACTTTGATGACATCTGCTCCATACACTTCGCAATTGTTTTTGGTTGCCAGGCTCGCGGTATTGTCTTTACGGAATTCATAAAGTAAACAATGACGTAAATGCACTTTATCGACCGACATTTTGACAAAATACAAGGGCTCTTCACTGTACTCTGGCCAGGCCAAAACTGAAAAGAAAGTAGAGGGAAAGCATCCTTTATACAATGGAATCATTTAAAAGAAGATACTATTCATCATTTCTTACCTAGGAATTTTTTTACCTGGGATCATAAAAAACGGTCATAACTTTTGCATCAACCCAATATATTTTGATACGTAAATGAACATAACGTTGAACTTAAATATACCATACATAAATATAGGTAAATGACAAAAACGTTTTAAGATTTTCGCGTACGTAATAGATTTTTTTTCTCTAAAGTAATGCCAACCCTTATCTCTTTTTGTACAGCCGAAAGTTTATTTTCTCCAACAATCTTCCATCACAGTTTTTCAATTTTCTCGACGAAGCCTATAAAGGTCTTTTAATATATGCAAAATGAAGCTCTAACATACAATAGCGTGATTAAATACTCGGATAAAACCCATTGGATCTCGAGTAGAAAAAATAATTATCTTTTTTTTTTTTTTTTTTATTTAACAAGTAAATTACTATACAAACATTTGTCAAGGCTATACCTATATACAAATTTATTACTTAACTAATCTTAATTATATTGTAACGATGGTCGTTATCAATGTAGCGTGTGTTCTATTAGAACGTGCTGATGATTTTGATATCGACATCGTTATCTTCGTTTTAGCTGATTCTGCGTTACTTCTCGTGCAGAGTCATCAATATAGCAGATTGCTTGTCTTTATTTGTCATGATGATCTTGATTTGTTTTCAATAAATATAGACTCAGGAATGCGGATATAAATCGATAAGTGGACAGCAGGTAAGTAAATAAGTCTTGACAGTTGAATGGATGACAATAAAATGTATGTTTATTTCTCAGAGTGCGGACAATTTATACCAATGAATGAACCAGTTCGCGATACATATTCTATCTCGCTCTGGAGCATGGACTGGCGGTAGGTTAATAATTTATATTTGGAGATGACTAGGCGAGTCGCAGATACTATAAAATAGTAAATATTGTTGTTGTTCGTAGCGTGTAACAATCCCTGAATTCTTCATCGGGCATTGCCCCTGTATGTTTATTATTAACAATAATTAATTTAATTCAATTGTGTTTAACAATTCACTTATTCATTTTGACAATTATTTATTTATCTGGGTAGGTATTCCTACAATATGTTATCATTTATGAACTTATTTAATCTTATTTTCCTACATATCATTTTATTTTATTTATTCAATCTTAATATATGAGATCTTAGAAATAATTAACACCTACATACTACTTATAACTAGATAACAATTCTTACACGAATTATTCAGCAAAAACAAGTCCACTCGTTCAGGCTACTTGTATTCCATCACATTCACTCAGACCTTTATCTAAAACGTTCGTCTACTAAACTAGCATTTAAAATATATATTTTTTTACATAAATATATTTTATTATAACCGCAATTGAATAATAAATATGAAATAATTATCAAAAATATTAAAAAAAAATTGGATTTTTTTATTTGACAGTTGATACATAATATTTATTATGTAATATCAGACTAACTGTGACTAAATTCTTTAAAGGGATATTCTACTCTAGAAATTTGAAAAAATCTTTTTTTTTTTTTGCATATTCTTAAAGTTTAGACTTTTAAAAATATGTGCTTTTGAAAGGGATATTTCAAAATTCTCAATATTTACGGAAGTTATAGCTATAAATGAGGCAGCAATTACGCCCCACCGGAATGTCTCGGACAATAATCTCAAAACTTGAAACGAGTTTTTCTCGAAACTACTTTTTTCGACCTGGTCGACATAAAATATCAAGTTCTATTATACTGATTGCCTTTAAATTTAATATGAAACTTTAATAAATATTTTTGTATCGTTCCTACCTTGAAAAATATAAAACGGTTTTTTTTACTATGTTTTTTTAAAATAAAAAATTTGAAAAAAAAGGGTAAAAAAATGACAGATAGCCGCCATTTTGCGATTTTTTTTTCTCTTTGGTAACAACTATAACGACATTACTTATATAATATCATTATATAACCGCTCATAACATCTTGAAATTCCATTTTTTTACTATTCAAATATAGAACTACGATCCAGATTAAACCAAACTTACAGCAATAATGTTTTAAAACAATATAAATTTGAAACAATATAAATTTAAAACAATATAAATTCAACACAATATAAATTTAAAACAATATAAATTGAAAACAAGGCAAATTTAAAACAATGTAAATTTAAAACAATATAAATTAAAACAAAATAAACTGAAAAAACTTATAACAGTTACTCAAAAGTGCTTTTTACAGGTACTCAAAAAATATATTATTTGTTAAAGATATGACAATGAAATGTGATGCTTAATTTTTTAATATTTCTGTAAACCTTTCTCTTCCTGTACTGAAAAAATCCGTGCGTTCCGGTGCTGTGTATTCAATACACATGTAAAATTATGGATTTAAAATCGAAAAAAATTAGGTTATTCATAGCCAATTGCTTAAATTAAATAAATTTTAAGTCAAAAGTGATAATAATTGAAATTTAATTGCTGAAAACATGAAAAAAAACATCGGCCGACGTTCACACCATGGGCGAAGAGACCACCTCAAATGGATGCCCGAGAGCTACTGAGACTACTGTGACTGCGAGAAACACAAATGCGAACTGAAATTCTATTTCTTGCCTTTCCATATACCGAAGTAGAGTGAGAGTGAGACGTGAATAGCGTCGCTTCCTCACCCATAGCGGATTTTTAGAATGAATATACCTACGTCACACACTGGCACACGTTTGATTGTATTGGTGAATTTATTCCCGATTTTCACAAAATATCTCTGATGTGGCCGATAAGTGCTTATTATTATTAATATTTTTTTTTTCAATTCGTAAATGTATTAAGAAGGAATACCTAAAATCTGAACCCAGCATTTATTATATTTATAGAGATATTAAAGCTTTTAGAAGAAATGTATACTAATTACACATCACAGGACGGGAAGGGTTAAGGAAAAACAAAAATGTGGCTCTTGTAGTAACAAAATGAAAAAAATGTATTAATAAGACGGGATAGTTATATAAACACAGCATAATATTTGAAAATTATAATATATTTGGTAAAAAAGGGGAAAAGAGACTTTAATTGAGTTTTTCGTATACTTTGCTCAAGTAATTTGATAGTTTTGATATTACCGATTTCTACGAATGTTAAAAAAAATACATGGCCATAAGAGCTTGTAGAAATTCCTTTATTCTTTGAAATTCGAGAACGCAGACTGTGGCATTTACTCGTATGTGCGCGTACAGATTATTTAGCCCGGATAGTCATTTTACAATGGTGTGATTAACAGTGCGATTGCAAAAACTTGTCACTTTATTTTTTTAATTAAGTGAAAAAGCAAAAAATATAAAAATAATATTTTATATTCAAATAATGAAATGAACACACACGTTCTGTAAATTAAAAATGCCGTCAGCTTAAATTTTAATAATCACAAAAACAAAATGAAAGTAAGTTTATTTCACATAGTAATTGTTTAGGCGTGGCAGATTCTAGGAAACATAAAATAACAATAATGAAAATTTTCAATATTAAAAATAAATGTAAGTACAAGTATTATGAAGTAAAAATGTTCGTCAGCTTTAATTAGATTATAGCACATAAAAATAAAATGAATGTAAGATAATAAAACATATTAATGTATCATAATTACATAATTACAATGTCGAATAATAAAGATTAAAAAAATAGTGGATGGAATGATACTAAATTCTAGGAAACTTTAAGAAACACACAAAGTACAGTCTAAGCTTTCTAAAAATGTGGAATTATACGAGTACATTACATTAGACAAAAATCGCACTCCTAATTTCAACATGGAAATGTTTATCTAATCACCGAGTATTTTAACAACAATACAAACGTGCGCTCTTCGCAAACCAATCGTGTGGCATTCTAAAACCAATACCACTACATAAGTTGTGTAATACAGAGAGTGTTACTCACACTACTGCAAAATTACTCTTCTGGCTGAATAATATATACCATTGGCAGTTAAATCCAAAAGCTCCTAATGGAAATTAACGTTTTTTTTTTACTTTTTTATATTGAATATTTTTAAACAGTCGACTTATATCACATACTACCTTGATCAAAAAGTTTTAGGACCGGCCACCATGTGGCGCTGTCAGTCACCCGATTGGAATTCTTTTTTTTTTGTTAGGTTATCACATCTATCATTGACGCTTCCCTTTAAATTTCAGCGTCATTGATTGACATTTGTAAAAGTTACGCTGTACTGAGTACATCTATCTTTGTACGTGTTTTCGATTTTTTACAAGTTTGAAAATGGCATCAACTGTGCATCAACGAGTTTGCATTAAATTTTGTGCGAAAAACGGATTTAACGGTCCGCAGACCTTGAAAATGTGGGAGAAGTGTTTTTCGGTGGCACGAACGCTTCAGAAGTGGTCGTTAGTCGGTCGAGAATGACGAACGCAGTGGCAGTCGAAAACCGATGATAACATCGATAAAATCAAAGAAATGTTGGCCGAAAACCGCAAATTGACCATCAGAGCTGACAGAGGACTTGAAAATCGCTTATGGATCCGGTAAAGACATTTTGGTTAGTGATTTGAGCCTCAGACGTGACGCTGCAAAACTGATGCCGAAACACCTCAATTTCATGCAAAAAAAAGGAAATCGCGAAAATCGGAAAACCGCGTTGAAATCGCGTAAGAAATTATTTCCATGAGTTTTTGACCAAAAACAACACGAATACTATCCAGCAGCCTTCGAATTCACATGATCTGGCTCCCTGCGACTTTTTTCCTGTTCAATCGACTTAAAAACCCGCCTCGCGGAATGCGTTACAGCACCCGAGAGGATGTCATGAAAAAATTAAAGACGGCTCTGATGGACATACCGAAAATTGAGTACCAGCGGGGTTTCGAGGATTGGATCAAGCTCTGGCGTAAGTGCGTTGCAGTCGATGGGGAGTACTTTGAAGGGGGCCATATCGATTTTGATTAATAAACTTGTATTTTCGATTTTATTAATAAAGTCCTAAAACTTTTTGATCAATGTAGTATTGATTTTTACGGACTGCTGAATCCCATCTCGTGAAAAAGTTTAAATCATACATTTAGATATGTTGGTGGCTAACTTATCGGTCGTACTTTAATTCCAGATACCATTCAAGTCAATATAGAGTTACATACTGTCTTGTCCTTCCCAAGTTATCAGGGGAATGTTTCTCTACCTCATGTCATATTTCAAGGACCAGCATAAAAACAGTATGTTTCTAAAAAAAATATGTCTTAATCTAAAACCTGGTTACTTATGTTATCTCATCAAATTTGTTTAAAAGTGTTCGAAAATCACAGAAATCAATTTTGTAGAAGTTATTTTTTTATACAGTCAACAACATAGGTTGCTGTAAAGAACCAAAAACTTAAATACCTCACCAATTTCCAGACGCGATAATGTTGGAAAACTACCTTATTAGCGTGAGGAGGGATATGAAGGTATCTTCTTATATATCTAAATTGCTGACGGGAGCAACATCTAATTCAAGTTTGTTGGAAAATATTACAATAAATTTTATATTCCTGACTATTCGAGGTACAGAAATATTAACATATTTTAACTGCCAATAAGTAGAACTAACTTGCCAAGTGCTTTTCCTTTGTTACGTAGGCTGTCTTTATTGAATAGTGCCTCGGATATGGACAACTTCAACATTTCATTCTCTCAACCTTCTCTCTCTCACACAACAGATTGCGTCAAATTTAGACGAACTTTCACAAACGGACGTAATATATACAGACTTTCAGAAAGCTTTCGACAAAGTTGATCACGATATATTACTTAAGAAAATGCACAAACTTGGCTTCAGTGATAATCTAATTGGATTATTTGCATCATACCTAAAAGAAAGATCTCAATACGTAACAATCCATAACAAGTCTTCTGTGGAATTTATCGCAAGATCTGGTATACCACAAGGATCCAATTTAGGTCCCCTGATATTCCTCATATTAATTGACGATATTAAAAATTTCAACTGTGGACAGTTATAACAGGACCTAGACTCCATAGTCTCCTGGAGTGAGCAAAATCATCTCCTGTTCAACATTAATAAATGTGTCTGTGTATCTTATAGTCGATCGTTTCCACCGATCCACCATCAGTATACTATACAGGGAGTGGCATTAAACAGAGTTTGTGAATTCAAAGATTTGGGCGTAACCTTTGATGTCGGACTCACGTTCGTTAACTATGTACTATATTGCGTTTGATATCGGACTGATACAAACAACTCGGTTTTATGACGAGAATATCAAGATAATTTAACAGTACCGATATCCTGAGAAACTTATATAATAATCTAATTAGAACCAAATTAGAATATGCATCTACAGTTTGGGCTCCTAATCAGCTCAAATATAAAAACAATATAGAACAAATACGAAAAAAATCCTCAGATATCTATGTCGAACTTCTCACAGTGTGTAACTATGGAAGCTTCGAAACAAGAAGGCAAAAATCCATCGCGATATTCCTACTTAAGGTTTTTCAAGGTTGCTTTAACTGTCCCGCGATTCTAGAAGCACTAAGTTTATATGTACCCAATAAATATATCCGTGCAAGGAATCACCCTCTGTTCTACATATCAACTTACAGGGCGAATATCAGGGCTAAACACTCAGTCACGCGTGGTATAGAGATATTGAACCGACTGAATGACACTGTTGATATATTCTCAATACCTTTTAGCAGTATGAGAAGAATCCTGGCTGATATTCTTCCTAACGAATAAGCTAACGCTAGAAGCAGACCCGCTTTGTGTAACAAGAGAAATCCGTTCAAAGGGGGTAAAAAAATACTCAGGGAATCTTTTTAAAGATAATGTTTTGAGTTTTTTTAGTAATGTATAATATTTGTTTCGGCTTTATAATTATGTCTAACCAGTTAATTATTTTTTTTTGTAATTATGTATTTATCTTGAAGTTTTGTAAGTTATTAAGTTTAACCCGTAAATGAATGCTTTTGAAAATAAATACATAAACTTATTAAGAACATTCAGCACTTTATGAAATTGTTAAAAATATAATCAATATTTGTTACTTAAAGACTTATATGCTACAAAGAAGTATTAAATATTAACCTTATTATAATACAAAATTATTTGTATACATTTTTAGTGGGTGTTAAAAAAACAAGATATATTATATTATACACGTTACCGATACAATTGCAGCAAAACCATAAAAAAAAGGTTGACAATTCACCATTGGGAGCTTTATTGCAACAGGATTAATTACAATTTCATAACCGGAAGCATAAATAGAGAGAAGGGGTGAACTGAGGTGCCACCCTAGGGTGATTCGGTAGGTGGATGTAAAATAACTTTGTGTTTTTTTTTTTTCAGTTCAATTCCGCCAACATAACATACAATGTTTCTGTACAGTACTGTGGCAAATAAAAAAATCTTAACTTTTAAATTTTATTAAAATTGTATCTAATAATAGTAAAATCTCATATATTATTTGATATTTACTAACAGTCATTTAATTACGTATGTACTAGGCGTATCCAGAAAGTAAGTGTACTGAGGCTCTCACGACCGGATGGATTTTATTTTCGACATGTTGGCTACACTTCCGTGTAGCCTGACTCTTCCCCTCCGCAACGAGACTAGTTTGAGGTCAGTACGTTGAGAAGTGTCAACGCGACAACACGTTTCATGAAAAATGTCAATCCAATCTCCCGCCAAGTGCGAAATAAATAATGCCGGGCAAGAGTTTTTGAGGCGCTGCAAACTCCATGGAGATGAATTTCTCCGCTCCATCGTTACTGGAGATGAAATTTGGGTTGCACACTACACGCCTAAAACCAAAAGGCAGTCTCAACAGTGGCGTCACACCTCTTCACCCTCCGCCAAAAAGTGCAAAACCACAATTTCAGCCGAGAAAATCATGGCATCCGCGTTTTGGGACTGTCAAGGCATAATTTTAATTGAATATATGCCTCGAGGGGAGACCATTAACTCTGCAAGATACTGTGAGACCCTAAAAAAATTGCGGAGGGCGATTCAGAACAAGAGGAGAGGCATGCTGACAAAGGGAGTCTGCCTGCTGCATGACAATGCCAGACCACACACGGCCAACGCCACGGAGGAACTGTTCGCCTCGTTTAAACGGGATGTCCTGAACCATCCCGCACATTCCCCTGACCTAGCACCTTCAGATTACTTTCTCTTTACCTCCCTGAAGCTGCACATGGGTGAAAAAAGGTTTTCAACCGACGAGGAGGTAAAGGAGGAGGTGGAGAAGTGGACGGAGGGGTTGGCGGGAAACTACTTCGAGGAAGGCATCAAAAAGTTGATACCCCGCTTCACCACCTGCATTGAGAGGAATGGCGACTATATCGAAAAATAGCTTTCATATGTACTACGGTAACCACGTAATTTTTTTGTTTAAATAAAAAAAATTGTAACCTACAAAAATTCAGTACACTTACTTTCTGGATATGCCTCGTATATGCCATCACTCGGTGTCCGTTTTTGGTGTTAATAATAAGCTAATTGATAAGCCCATCCAAGGATTTAGGCAAGGAATCACTAAACACTAGTTAATTGTTACACCTATTTACATTCAGGTACGTTGGCAGAAAGGATCGAGCGCTTCACATTCCGATCCTTATAGACACCCATCGCATCTACCATATCCATAGTTTGTCTCATGTAACTCGTATTTTACAATAGTTGACTTACAAGCTCTTTTCATGTTAGGCAACTCTCGAACGTTCTATGTTCCTTATTTTTCTTCGTTCAGCAATACATAATTTATTGTCATCCTATCCTTACTCATCTCTCTCACATACGCAATGTTTGCCCTATCGCAATATTTCTAACTGTATCTATAACTTTATCTTCTATATAATGTAACATATTCAATGGTTATGGTTATAAAAAGGCGTATGGTAAAAAGTGTGCGCGATATATGATCTAACTCTGAGAAACTGGAACAGGTTGTAGGAACTACTGTCGTCGCTGAAATATTGTCAACATACACGGTCAACGACCGACGAAACGACCTTTGGATATGTCCAAAGGTCGCATACCAAAACATTGAAATTGTTTACCCGCAAATACTATAAACGATACATTCCACAGTAGAAAGAGAACGCATCGCGCTGTCTCGCCGTTTTCGCTAACAAATCGTCTACCCACAACACTAATTGCAATGTCTGCAATATTTCAATCGACCATCTCTGCACGCACAGAAGCGAGATAAAAATATATTGCGGGCGCACTCCCGCGCCCATCCTGAAATGTATAAATACCTACTTACCGATAAATAAAGCATCATTAATCACTATTTATTATTCATTTATTCATTCACTCTCTGCTTCCGCATTGCTAATTGACGTATTTTATTTAAATACCAAACAATCAAAATCATCAGCGCGTCCTTCAAGGACATTCTTAAAAGGTCAATAAGTTATGTTATCTAAGGATTATGCTTATGTGTGATGGGCGAGTTGAAAGAGACGACCTCCGTGACCTGGTGGAAAGACGCATGTCTGTAGATCCGGAGGTTGCGGGTTCGATCCCTGCTTCTTAAATAAAACACACAATTTTCTTTAATTTTTAAAAACTTTTTATTGGTCATTGAAGTATAAAAAAAACATTTAAATTTAAATTACATTTAAACACAAAAAAACAATATCCGCCAAATGTTCACCTCTTGCAGCTCCACAGATGTCCACTCTTTTGTCAACATTTTCGATGACATTTTGGCATAATTGCGGTTCTAACTCACCAATAACGCGAATAATTTCGCTCAGGAATTGATCAGGAGTCATTCTTATAGATCTGGGTTTTCACGTAACCCCAGAGAAAATAGTGACCACATGATCTCGGTGGTTAATTAACATCGGATATTACAATACATAAAATAATTCAACAATTTTAATGCGTTGCAGTATTGTATACGACTCCATTTTTATAAATGCCATACATTTCTTTCTTTTTTTCGATGGTCCTACAGCCCATATCGAGCTTTGGTCTCCGTCAATCATCGCCTCCAACTCCTCCTGTCTTCCGCCACGACCCTCCAACCCTGCGCCTGCAGCGTCCCTCTCAACTTCGTCCTCCCATCGCAGCCTCAGCCTGCCCACTCTCCTTCTTCCACCAGGGTGTTACTCCAGGATTATTTTGGGGGCTCTCGATGACGGCATTATCTGCACATATCCGGCCCATCTCAATCTGCTCAGTCTGACATGGACAGATAGCCTGGGAGCTTTGTAGATATTATACAGCTCGTCGTTGTATCGTATTCGCCTATCTATCATGCACTACACTTCTCAAATATCACAAGACCTAGGCAAGTTCGCAACGCCATCTGTGTTTTATCCAAGAATTAAAAAAAAAACGCTCAATTTAGAAGACCCTTTATATTTTTCCTAAACATATGCAGATGCGGGGAAGTACCCAATCTAATGGCTGCAGTCACCACCTTCTCATCCTTATGCTCAATTGATATATTTTATTTTGTAATATTTTCAATCTGTCAATATAAATATGTTCGAGCTAGAGCGCTCTAAAAGTGGTTCGAATTCTGAGTGAGAGCGCTCTAAAAGCGGTTCGAATTTCGAGTGAGAGCGCTCTTAAAAATAGTCAACTCTCTAAAGAGCGTTCTAAACATTATGTTTTTTTAATTTAAAACCAGAATAAATATATCTATGACAAAAGTATCTCAGCGATGATTTTGAATTTGATATTTGAAGAAACTGCTTTATTTTGAAAAATATACAGAACCCTCAACCTGTTAACAGTTTAGCTTTTTAACTCTTCGCAGCATCCGATACAAAAAGATATTTACCAACCGGTAACAATAAGATAAAACAACCATATGATCCTGTATAGTCATTGTATAAATACCAACTACCACCTTCGCTACTTATATCGATGAATACTTTAACCTTTCCTTCCCTGTGTTGGGTATCTTCTACACGTTGCTTCTAATAACCATCAATATCTCTATAAATATAATAAATACAAGGTTAAGATTTTAGGTATTCCTCCATAATATATTTGCAAAATATGGTCCATATTTTCAAATTGATATTAAAATATTCGATCATTATTATCAACCATCCTATACATATATGACGTGTATGCGGGTATTAAAAAATAATATTAATAATAATCAGAATTTATCGACTACATCGAGGTGTTTTGTAAAGATTGAAAACAAATTCGCATTTAAACGCGGCGAGTGCCTCATCTTGACGATAGGTGAATAGTATGCGGGAAGCGCGACACTATATTCGCATCTCACTCTTGCATACTAGACTGAATTGCGAGGAGCTGAACTGTCTCAACGTCGCAAGGAAAGGCGTATGCGCCGGGGTATGCGACTGACGTTCCGCGCCACTAGTAGCCTCTAGGCTTGCAAATATGTTAGACGTACGCTCGTTCCGTGAGCGGTGCCAGATGGTTTTTTAATGTTTTTAGCAAATAAATCTCAATTATTATAATTTTTAACTTCAATTATAAATAATTAAGGGGATTATCTATGAATGTTCTTATTTTTCCGATTTAAAATCGCAAATTTTTTATTGCGTACTCACTACCCAACACCGCAACACGCGTATTATTTTTATCACCGTTAGGGAAGGGTTATTCAAACGAATCACTGAGTTTGTAGTTCTTTCTTATAATAGCTATGCGGGAATGCCATAGAACGTACGAACGGGTGTAACGAAAGGTCAAATTAACCATCGAAAGTATTGAAAGTCTGAAAGCGTGTAAGTAACATGTATTACTGAGTTCATACATTTAACGTACATCGTATCAAGATGACGAAAGTTTGTGGCAGAAGTATCCATCGTCGTGGCTTGGCCTCGTAGTCAAGGATTTCCTCGCCATATCAATGTCAATTAAGCTGGAAGCGAAGCAGTGCCGTGGAATTTTGTTTCTTCTATTAAGTAAACGACCCATTGCACACCTGCAAACTCAACTGTCACAACGGTGTACAGAATCCGAGGGCAAACCGAGTGAGACGGACGAAGTGCATGCAGGAGTGTTTTATTTCTTTTTTGAAAGAATGAACATGACCGAAGTCATATGTTTACTATATCTTCGAATACTAAACGGAAAAAATCTGTCGTTCGAGGGGAGCAGTTTAGTGCAGGGTTACGCACATAAATTCAGTGTGTTACCGCGCAGCCATGCGCATATTATAGACATACGAGTTTTTTAAATAATCGACAATCTATAAAAAGCACCAAAATATTTTTCCATGTTTTATGTCCTCAGTAAGATACAGGTAACAACCAAGTTTATTGGAGACACGACAAATAAAAGAACACCCAGATTCAAATTTCATTATATTTATTTAATTTAATTTTTTTTTATTTATTTTATTTTATTTTATTTTATTTTATTTTATTTTATTTTATTTTATTTTATTTTATTTTATTTTATTTTATTTGATTTTATTTTATTTTATTTTATTTTATTTTATTTTATTTTATTTTATTTTATTTTATTTTATTTTATTTTATTTTATTTTATTTTATTTTATTTTATTTTATTTTATTTTATTTTATTTTATTTTATTTTATTTTATTTTATTTTATTTTATTTTATTTTATTTTATTTTATTTTATTTTATTTTATTTTATTTTATTTTATTTTATTTTATTTTATTTTATTTTATTTTATTTTATTTTATTTTATTTTATTTTATTTTATTTTATTTTATTTTATTTTATTTTATTTTATTTTATTTTATTTTATTTTATTTTATTTGATTTTATTTGATTTTATTTTATTTTATTTCATTTTATTTTATTTTATTTTATTTTATTTTATTTTATTTTATTTTATTTTATTTTATTTTATTTTATTTTATTTTATTTTATTTTATTTTATTTTATTTTATTTTATTTTATTTTATTTTATTTTATTTTATTTTATTTTATTTTATTTTATTTTATTTTATTTTATTTTATTTTATTTTATTTTATTTTATTTTATTTTATTTTATTTTATTTTATTTTATTTTATTTTATTTTATTTTATTTTATTTTATTTTAGTTATTTTATTTATTTATCAATTTTTTATTTTTTATTATTTTATTTATTTTACATAATTGGCGAAAACGACAGGTAATTTAATTTGGACACACAATTTTAATGGATCTGGGTTTGTTGCCTTTAATAAATAATAAATAATAGGTTTATTAATAGCAACATAGTATGTACAGATTATATTTGAATAACACTTCTAAAACACATAAATTGCAGATAATACATTAAATACAGAAGCTATCAAAAGGTCTAGGCTCATCTAATAGCATCCCCTCGGCCAAGATACACCCCACCAATATAGGGCGAACCCAGCCACGGGGACACCAGATGTTTTTCAGCCCACACCTTTCATTTGTCGTGTCCCCAATAAACTTGGCTTTTGCCTGAATCTCACTGAGGACATATAGCATGAAAAAATAAATCGATACTTCTTTCCGATTTTGGATTATATAAACCCCCGTTGCACATTCTCACCAATCTGACAAACAGTGACACTCAATTATATTTGAATACATCACGCGAATCAAATCCTTCACACTTCATCACTCCAGACAGACCAAAACGTTCAGCACACAATCATAAAAAAATACCTCACTCAAGAGCTGACACAAACCTTTGCTACAAGTCATTCCTCTTGCAAGTAAAAATAATGTAAAACACTGTTTTCTTCAAATTATCTATTCTTACATGTTTGTCTTGTTTTTCATAAATGACGTATTCATACAATTACTTATAATGTTAAACGATAAAATAAAATAAATTTAAAAAATGTACATAACATAGACATTATAAATGACACATTTTAGAGTCTCTTTAGACAATGTATAATATTTAAATCTAGATTAATAATTACCATCATCAATGTCTTTATCATCCCCTTTCATGTAGGAGTTGCAACGTTATTGCATCTGATTTCCTCCAAATCAATTTCCACTTAATGCCATGTTTACACGAGCTTAGTATTATCATTAGTACTTCTAACTTGCACTTGTATCCACGTGTAAACAAGCATATTAGTACTAAACATTAATAAATCTTAGTACTAGTATGGTTGTTGTCACTAAACAGCTTAGTACAAACGATAAGTACTAATGACAAGTACTAAGCTCGTGTAAACATGGCATAACAGCAAATCTTCTCTTCAACCCAATATCCTTCCAGTCTATTCTCACACAACTCCTCCATCTACTTCATTTAATTTATTATAAGTAGACCGATATTTTATACTTTATACAAACTTTTCAAGTAGCTCAAGAAAGGTGTTACATTCGTTTGAAATATCCAAAGGCACTACTGATGAGATTTTTCACGATGAAAAGTATTAATTTTCAATATTTCTGCGAGTTATATACTCGTATTTATAACAAAATCACGAGTAATTTTGTGACTTTTTCTCGCAAAACACCTTTTGATTTATGTTCGAATTCTCATAATCATTATAAAAATATTAAATGTCTGATGCCTACAAGTGATAGTAAAATAATATACAAGTAATTCGGCTCCTTTTGGCATTTACTATGTTACACTCACACCAAATTTGATGAGTGTAAGTGTAACATGGTAAATGTCAAAAGAAGCCGAATAAATGCTGAATAAAATCATTTTATTAGCAACATGGATGTGTGTGAGTGAAACATGATAAAGTCTTAAAGAAGCAAAATAAAATAATTTTGTTACCAACTTTGATGTGTGTGAGTGTAACATGGTAAATGCCAAAAGAAGCCGAATAAATGCTTAATAAAATAATTTTATTAGCAACATTGATGTGTGTGAGTGAAATATGATAAAGTCTGAAAGGAGCCGAATAAAATAATGGTATTACCAACTTTGATGTGTGTGAGTGTAACATGGTAAATGCCAAAAGAAGCCGAATAAATGCTGAATAAAATAATTTTATTAGCAACATTGATGTGTGTGAGTGAAACATGAAAAAGTCTGAAAGGAACCGAATAAAATAATGGTATTACCAACTTTGATGTGTGTGAGTGTAACATGGTAAATGCCAAATGGAGCCGAATAAATGCTTAATAAAATAATTTTATTAGCAACATTGATGTGTGTGAATGAAACATGATAAAGTCTGAAAGGAGCCGAATAAAATAATTTTATTACCAACTTTGATGTGTGTGAGTGTAACATGGTAAATGCCAAAAGAAGCCGAATAAAGGCTGAATAAAATAATTTTATTAGCAACATTGATGTGTGTGAGTGAAACATGATAAAGTCTGAAAGGAGCCGAATAAAATAATGGTATTACCAACTTTGATGTGTGTGAGTGTAACATGGTAAATGCCAAAAGAAGCCGAATAAAGGCTGAATAAAATAATTTTATTAGCAACATTGATGTGTGTGAGTGAAACATAATACTATAAAGGCTGAAAGGAGCCGAATAAAATAATTTTATTACCAACTTTGATGTGTGTGAGTGTCACAAGGTAAATGCCAAAAGAAGCCGAATAAATGCTTAATAAAATAATTGTATTAGCAACATTGATGTGTGTGAGTGAAACATGATAAAGTATGAAAGGAGCCGAATAAAATAATTTTATTACCAACTTTGATGTGTGTGTGTGTAACATGGTAAATGCCAAAAGAAGCCGAATAAATGCTGAATAAAATAATTTTATTAGCAACATTGATGTGTGTGAGTGAAACATGATAAAGGCTGAAAGGAGCCTAGTAAAATAATTTTATTACCAACTTTGATGTGTGTGAGTGTAACATGGTAAATGCCAAAAGAAGCCGAATAAATGCTGAATAAAATAATTTTATTAGCAACATTGATGTGTGTGAGTGAAACATAATACTATAAAGGCTGAAAGGAGCCGAATAAAATAATTTTATTACCAACTTTGATGTGTGTGAGTGTCACAAGGTAAATGCCAAAAGAAGCCGAATAAATGCTTAATAAAATAATTGTATTAGCAACATTGATGTGTGTGAGTGAAACATGATAAAGTCTGAAAGGAGCCGAATAAAATAATTTTATTACCAACTTTGATGTGTGTGAGTGTAACATGGTAAATGCCAAAAGAAGCCGAATAAAGGCTGAATAAAATAATTTTATTAGCAACATTGATGTGTGTGAGTGAAACATAATACTATAAAGGCTGAAAGGAGCCGAATAAAATAATTTTATTACCAACTTTGATGTGTGTGAGTGTCACAAGGTAAATGCCAAAAGAAGCCGAATAAATGCTTAATAAAATAATTGTATTAGCAACATTGATGTGTGTGAGTGAAACATGATAAAGTATGAAAGGAGCCGAATAAAATAATTTTATTACCAACTTTGATGTGTGTGTGTGTAACATGGTAAATGCCAAAAGAAGCCGAATAAATGCTGAATAAAATAATTTTATTAGCAACATTGATGTGTGTGAGTGAAACATGATAAAGGCTGAAAGGAGCCTAGTAAAATAATTTTATTACCAACTTTGATGTGTGTGAGTGTAACATGGTAAATGCCAAAAGAAGCCGAATAAATGCTGAATAAAATAATTTTATTAGCAACATTGATGTGTGTGAGTGAAACATAATACTATAAAGGCTGAAAGGAGCCGAATAAAATAATTTTATTACCAACTTTGATGTGTGTGAGTGTCACAAGGTAAATGCCAAAAGAAGCCGAATAAATGCTTAATAAAATAATTGTATTAGCAACATTGATGTGTGTGAGTGAAACATGATAAAGTCTGAAAGGAGCCGAATAAAATAATTTTATTACCAACTTTGATGTGTGTGAGTGTAACATGGTAAATGCCAAAAGAAGCCGAATAAAGGCTGAATAAAATAATTTTATTAGCAACATTGATGTGTGTGAGTGAAACATAATACTATAAAGGCTGAAAGGAGCCGAATAAAATAATTTTATTACCAACTTTGATGTGTGTGAGTGTCACAAGGTAAATGCCAAAAGAAGCCGAATAAATGCTTAATAAAATAATTGTATTAGCAACATTGATGTGTGTGAGTGAAACATGATAAAGTATGAAAGGAGCCGAATAAAATAATTTTATTACCAACTTTGATGTGTGTGTGTGTAACATGGTAAATGCCAAAAGAAGCCGAATAAATGCTGAATAAAATAATTTTATTAGCAACATTGATGTGTGTGAGTGAAACATGATAAAGGCTGAAAGGAGCCTAGTAAAATAATTTTATTACCAACTTTGATGTGTGTGAGTGTAACATGGTAAATGCCAAAAGAAGCCGAATAAATGCTGAATAAAATAATTTTATTAGCAACATTGATGTGTGTGAGTGAAACATAATACTATAAAGGCTGAAAGGAGCCGAATAAAATAATTTTATTACCAACTTTGATGTGTGTGAGTGTCACAAGGTAAATGCCAAAAGAAGCCGAATAAATGCTTAATAAAATAATTGTATTAGCAACATTGATGTGTGTGAGTGAAACATGATAAAGTCTGAAAGGAGCCGAATAAAATAATTTTATTACCAACTTTGATGTGTGTGAGTGTAACATGGTAAATGCCAAAAGAAGCCGAATAAAGGCTGAATAAAATAATTTTATTAGCAACATTGATGTGTGTGAGTGAAACATAATACTATAAAGGCTGAAAGGAGCCGAATAAAATAATTTTATTACCAACTTTGATGTGTGTGAGTGTCACAAGGTAAATGCCAAAAGAAGCCGAATAAATGCTTAATAAAATAATTGTATTAGCAACATTGATGTGTGTGAGTGAAACATGATAAAGTATGAAAGGAGCCGAATAAAATAATTTTATTACCAACTTTGATGTGTGTGTGTGTAACATCGTAAATGCCAAAAGAAGCCGAATAAATGCTGAATAAAATAATTTTATTAGCAACATTGATGTGTGTGAGTGAAACATGATAAAGGCTGAAAGGAGCCTAGTAAAATAATTTTATTACCAACTTTGATGTGTGTGAGTGTAACATGGTAAATGCCAAAAGGAGCCGAATAAATGCTGAATAAAATAATTTTATTAGCAACATTGATGTGTGTGAGTGAAACATGATAAAGTCTGAAAGGAGCCGAATAAAATAATTTTATTACCAACTTTGATGTGTGTGAGTGTAACATGGTAAATGCCAAAAGGAGTCGAATAAATGCTTAATAAAATAATTTTATTAGCAACATTGACGTGTGTGAGTGAAACATGATAAAAGCGGAAATGAGCCGAATAAAATTATTTTATTACCAACATTGATTTATGTGAGTGAAACATGGTAAAGGCTGAATGGAACCGAATAAATACCGCAGATAAGTGTGCACTATGAATAATAAATGGAGTGGCATTACATAATAGAATATGGATTGAAGTGATTGAAGGTGAATATAGACTTGAAACTGATGCGTTGAGTAAGATGAAGAAGATTATGCTGAGGTGGTTTGGGGATGTGGAACGAATGAATGAAGATAAACTTATGAAACGAATACTTAGTACAAATGTTAGTGAAAGACTAATGCATGAATGAAGATTGACTTATGAAACAAATACTTAGTACAAATGTGAGTGAAAGAGTAATGCATGAATGAAGATTGACTTATGAAACAAATACTTAGTACAAATGTGAGTGAAAGAGTAATGAATGAATGAAGATTGACTTATGAAACATATACTTAGTACAAATGTGAGTGAAAAAATAATGCATGAATGAAGATTGACTTATGAAACAAATACTTAGTACAAATGTGAGTGAAAGAGTAATGAATGAATGAAGATTGACTTATGAAACAAATACTTAGTACAAATGTAAGTGAAAGAGTAACGAATGAATGAAGATTGACTTATGAAACATATACTTAGTACAAATGTGAGTGAAAGAGTAATGCATGAATGAAGATTGACTTATGAAACAAATAGTACAAATGTGAGTGGATGGCGTAATATATTAAAAGAAAATCAAGAAAAACATGGTTCGATCAACTGATTGATATTTTGAAAAAAAGAAACTTTAGTCAGGGAAGTCATAAGAATTTTATAAGAGAATTCATTGACGTAAAAGAGACAAATTATGTGTTTCGAGATAGGAAAATCAGACGTTGTGTCCTATCTACCTTACCACGAAAGAGAAATGGTGTAATGGTATTCCACTTTCCTTGTATATAGTACAACCTGGTGGTCGTATTGCCATGTGGAATTCAAACCAATCAAAAAATTGTTCAAGTGGCATTAAGTGAAAACCAGACTGAAATTAATTTTTTTTAAATCTGGGGATCAGTGGGATGTGAACCCAAAATCTCCGAACTGAGAGATAGGCCGCCTACCAAGTAGACCACAAAGGTCGTCATGTAGATAATTTATCTACATGACGACCTTTGTGGTCTACTTGGTAGGCGTATTTAGTAGTACTTTTTAATTTTTTTTTTCAGTTCATTATAAAACAAACAAATAATACAATTAAGAAAAATTCATTAAATTTACTTCATTAAGACACGTGCTGGAATACAATGTATATTAGCGCGTTGTTTATTTATGATCCGGTGTAAAATTTCTCAATCTTAAAGCTTAATTAAATAAATAACGAAACATCAATATTGATTTAGTCATTTCTTTCGTAAGATCTGACAAAATATTGAGAAAAAAAAGGATACTTTGATAAATTATTGTATAATATTGAAAAAATATCTACAATATGGGGTCAATATTCGATTTACTACAACTACATTATTCTTTATGTATTTTATTAATAATAATTGTTGAAATAAATAAACAGTGTTACATTGATAAAAAGTCCAGGTTTTTAACTTAAATGTAAAGTTTCTACACATAAAAATTTACTAAAAAAATATAAAAAATGACTTTTTATCGCAATTAACAGACAGAAAGAAGAAAAAACATTACTTTATACATTCTTTATTTGCCTATAAATTTCAAAAGGCCGAACATTTTGTGCATTCAGAAAACGAATGACACTACGCACTTTACATTTGGCAGGATTTTCGATGAGCGCAGCCATTTTGAAAGGTTACATAACAAGGAATTCAAAAACTTCTTAACTTTAATTTTTTACTGGAGGTCTGCTTGCTCGGGGGATACTGTCCCTGGCTATTCTTGCGGCTCTTGGATACGTGTTCGTTTCAGAACCTTCTTCTCTGTCGTCCCCATCTGACAATATCTTCAACTTCACATGTCCTTCGGTTTTCTGTGTTTCGTCCTCTATCACGAAGGGTTTTGCCAGCGATACTCCTGAGTATCTTCATTTCGCTGGTTCGAAGGAGATTTTTGGTTCTGACAGTGTCGGCTCTGGACTCTATGCTGTATGTCATTATGGGGCGGACACAGGTCTTGTATATCCTTACCTTGCTTTGGATGTTCATATGATTGTTTTTCCAGATAGTGTTCTTTCAACGTCCGGAAATGTCTGCGGCCTTTTGTGATTGTTCAAGCACTTCGCCATAAAGGTCATTATGGCACATTATGCTAGCACCCAAGTATTTAAATTTTGTTACTTGTTAAATCGGTTTGTCGTTAATCGCCACACTGTATCCAACTCGATCTCTGGCTAGAGTCATGCATTTAGTGTTGCTGATGGAGATAGACATGTTGTATTTTTTGGAAACAGTGTGGAATCGATGTAGCATTTGTTGCAGGGCTTCCTCTGATTCGGCTATTATGGTGGCATCGTCAGCATAGCATATAATGTTTGGCATATTGTCGCCCATCTTGTATCCCAGGTTAAGGTCGGCAACTTCTTCTATAATTTTCAGTTGGCGTTAAGATATTCAGCAGAATTATCGTGGTTAGGCTTATCAAGATCTTGGACAGAGCTCCTCCAAAGTGACAGTCTGGATTTCAGGTGGTTTTTAGTCCAGTGGACATAATATATACTATAAGGCAACTGCAGGAAAAAATGTTGGAAGTAGGGCAGAATTCTTAATGCCACTTTTGTTGATTTGGTCAAGGCTTATGATTCAATGAATAGAGATTTGCTATGGAGGATGATTAGGAGCTTGGTGCCACCACTTCTGACAAAGCTTTTAATTTCATTTCATCTCACTTGGCGGGTTTGAGGTGGATGCATTTGACACAAATACTGGCGTCAACCAGGGATGCGTCCTGATTCCAACTCTTTTTAATGCATATACGATAGTTTAGTCGTTGACATATGACTTTGTGTCACAGGAATTGAAGTGAGATACAGAAGTGATGGAGGACTGCATAACCTGCATTAATTACGTACCAGCGACGACGATGTAATAAAAAAAAGGACATAATAATACCTTTAACCCTTGGGAAGACGCATCTAATCTGTGAGATGATGTACCTAGTTTTGTTTGTTCCAATGGGCGAAGTTTACCGACAAAGAGGTGAGGCTCATAGTAGCTTCCTGACTATCTATCCCTCACACAATGGTTTCTTTGTTATTTTTCCAGTGCAACGTTTTAATCTGTTGGATGAGTTGCGCCCGATTACGTTAGTATTTTTGAAATCCAATATTTCTTTTTTTTTCTCAATATTTATTTTTATGTACCTACAACAGTTCGTATATCTATGTTCTACCCCCTAATTCAATGATATTGGTCGTTATTTACTATATAAATACGAACATGCACGCATAGTGTGTGAAAATTGTTATAAGAATGTTTTCAAAAATGTTCAGCGTGAGCCTGATCAGAAATAACTTTCTAATCATATTTTGATTACTCCATTTTGTTTTTGTGAAGACGTTTTATGATCACAAGTGAATTTGAATTTTATATTCTAAATTATATTAGGTCCTTACATATGAAATTGGCGTTTTGCCGTACTGGCAACTTTGATCTCAAATATCTTCTCTTTGGTTAGGAATTCCAAATTAAAATTTATACAGCTATTTACTCAAGTATTTGTGTTTTGAAAATTATAATTCATTTGTTTTTTCCTCAATTGTTTTTTTTCTTTGCGTCACTCAGTTAATGGAAAACTTGAAATATCGCGTTATTTACGAGTACGAGTTCCACCGTGGCACCAGTGCTGCAGAAACGGCTCGAAGGATTAATGATGTGTATGGCGACGGTGCCGCAAAAGAAAACACAGTGCGTTTTTGGTTCCAACGTTTTCGTTCTGGAAATTTCGACCTGCAGAAAAAGCCCCGTGGACGGCCGGAGACCAAAGTTGATAATGAAGAATTGAAGGCTATTGTGGAAGCGGATCCATCGCAAACCACGTCCGAGTTAGCTGCAGGCTGCGGTGTTAGTGATAAAACTGTTTTAATCCACTTGAAGCAAATTGGGAAGGTGAAAAAGCTTGAAAGGTGGGTACCTCACGAATTGAGTGAAGCAAATCAACAAACGCGCGTTGACTGCTGCGTTGCATTACTCAACCGGCACAATAATGAAGAGATTTTGAATCGAATCATTACCTGTGATGAAAAGTGGATCCTGTATGATAATCGGAAGCGCTCATCGCAATGGCTGAACCCTGCCGAACCAGCCAAACCATGCCCCGAGCGAAAATTGACTCCAAAAAAGTTACTTGTGAGCGTTTGGTGGACTAGTGCTGGTGTCGTTCAATACAGCTTTCTTAAATCTGGCCAGACGATTACGGCAGATGTCTATTGTCAGCAACTGCAAACCATGATGGAAAAGCTAGCTGGTAAACAACCGAGGCTGGTTAATCGCTCTAGGCCACTGCTGCTTCATGATAACGCTAGACCACACACTGCACAACAGACGGCTACCAAATTAGAAGAGCTTCAATTGGAATGTCTAAGACATCCACCGTACTCTCCGGACCTTGCCCCGACAGATTACTATTTTTTTCGAAATTCGGATAACTTCTTGCAAGGGAAAAAATTCAACTCCGATGGGGCAGTCCAAACCGACTTCAAAGATTTTATTGATTCCCGTCCGAATGGTTTTTTTAGTAAAGGGATCGATGAACTACCTATGAGATGGCAAAAGTGCATAGATAGCAATGGTACATACTTTGATTAAATAAATATATTATATTAAAAAAAATCAACTTTATGTTCCTCCCAAACAAAACGCCAATTTCATATGTAAGGACCTAATATTTGAAAAATTGCTTGCATAGTGTACTCTTATGTTAAGTTATTGCTTTTTATTTTCGTCACGTCAACACCTAGCTTATGAAGATGTGACAGTTAATTCCACATATTTTTTATTGCGCTAAATCTTTTTTACATACCAATTGTGTTAATTGCATTAGTTGTGTTGATAAGCTGCCAACAAAAGACTGTGAATGTTGTTAACTCGTTATCTTCCATTTTAAGAAAAACAATACGAGAAAATTTTAAATGCTGTTATTGAAAAGTGCAAAGAAATGTACAAATGTTATATAATCATGTTTAAGTGAAAAGCTCAGTTTAGTAAGCCTTCCCTTAAGCCTAAGTAGAAATTTCATTTTTAATCTCACAGATGAATTAAGCTCGTACATGTAAGGATGTGTATTGCGCCCGACGGAGGGTTAAATACCCATTTAACTGACTTGATATTTCAGCGAATACAATATTTATCTATGCTTTTGCAAAATTTCAAATAAACTTATAAAATGTTTTATAGATTGGGTAATTTTATACATATGGGTCGAAATGTAGTTCGTGCATCTTTCGAGTTTAATCATAGGAAAGTGGGTGAGCCAATTTCAATGAACGTTGCCCTATTTAAGAAAGAAACGAGATAAGAATTGCTAAAAGAAATGGGAGTGATCACGCGATGTTGCAATCTGAAACTATATAGTCGAGAAATGCAATAACATAAGTGTTGCAACTTTTTACATAAATGTATAAAACTATTTGTTTATTTTCAGACCAAGCACAAAATCAATTGAAAATTTAAATAAGGTAAGTCCGTATGCAAATGGTACACGGCCTAGTTATATCGATCGTACAGTTCATTACTCAGACAACTCCAAATAACCTGTTTTGCGATAATGAGAAAAGCAATATTATAATCGTCACCATTAATCAAATACTATTCATTTTTGCCCGGCTTTTATATATTTAATCAATAGATTTTTATCAACATCTTTTGACAAAATACATAAAACTCGGGCAAAAATGAATAGTATTTAATTTATGGTGACGATTACAATATTGCTTTTCTCATTATCGCAAAACAGGTTATTTGGAGTTGTCTGAGTAATGAACTGGACGATCGATATATTATTGAATAAACTAACTTTTATGTTAATGTATTGACTTGCATAATAAAAAAATGTTTTAATTTTTGAAGTGAAATTTCTATTAGCGTAGTAGGGCAAATTGACCTGAACGTCACGAAAAGTGAAACGGTGTAATTTATTGTTTTATAATTATTGAATTAATATTAAATATTTTATTTATTAATAAATTATTATTAATTATTTTAATATAAATAATTATTTTTTATTAATTTTTTTTTAAATATACATTTTGTTTTATATGTTTATTATTTTTATGTTAATATATTTAACATTTATTAATTTTATTTAACGTTATTTTTTTTTATTTAATTTTATTTCAAAATTTATTTTAATGTTTATTTAATATATAATTTATATTTAATATATAATTATAATAAGAAATATATGTTATTATAATATTAATATTTATATTACTATTATATAATTATTCAATTATATAATATAATAATATTATTAATCATATATTATTGATAATGTACTCGTATTAAAAATTATAAAATAATTAATAAATAATTAAATGATTATTTATAATTAATTAATTTTATGATTAATTAATCATAAAAATATTTATATATTTAATATTATAAAATATAAATTTTATATAATTAAGCGTATTATATTATATTTATTGTTAAAATTATTACTATTTATTATTAAAAATAAAAAAAAGAATATTTTTTTATTTCATTGGGATAGATTTTCTTGAATTAAATTCCACATAACCATTTCTTTATAACTCTTTATCAGGTAGAAGTTGGTCGTAAGTAAAAACACAGTAGACGTTCCAGCAAATGAGAATAATTTTTTTACGTTTTTCCCTCCTTATGTGCAGCCAATCGCTCATCGTAAGCTCCTATATTCACCCGTGTATGCCGTCATGGCTTGCGAGATACTACGTATCTCGCGCGTTTTAGGCTTGCATGGGTCGATTGACTTTTGATAGTAGCTATTGCGAAGGTAACGGATAAGGAACATTTCATTACAATAGGTACACAGCAAGTACATTTTTACATATCAAACAAAACATGAAAATATAAATAATTCATAGTTTTTAGGTGACGCATACGTCCGATACATATGCATTGATACAATTATTTGTTATGTGAATAAATAAAAAAATGTCTGGGAGAAGTGAGGAAAATTCAAATCCACAATTTAAATAAACCTGAATTTCGTAATTTGGCTGACAGCCTGCGGGACACTACTATATATGGAGAAAAAAACACATGCCAACTGAAAGTAAGGTCAGGATATATAAGACATGCATCCGCTCCATCATGACATATGGGATAGAAGTGAGAGCCGATATCAACAGGATAAAAAACCTTCTCAGAGTGGCGGAAATGAGAACCCTACATCATCGGATCAGAAATGAGACGATAAGGTCTGTCTGTGGTGTTGAAGACATGGTGAGGTGGGAAAGAAGCAGAAGGCGCTTCTGGAGGGATCATGTGGACCGCATGGAAGATATACAACTGGCAAGAATAACTAAGACTGAAAACCCTAACAGCAGGAGATTACTAGGAAGGCCGCCGAAAAGGTGGAAGGACAGCTGGACGTCATCATCCTAGGACCGTCCACCGTCACAAACAGGTCATACGACCTAAACCAAGAGGAAGAACAAGAATTTCGTAATTGGAATACATTCCTCTATCAAATGTGTCAGGTATAAAAATGACATTTTTTGTAATCTACCATCGTACGAAATAATGAACCCTTAAGATCTTTTTAATTTTAAAGACAAACTCGTTTTATGAATAATTCGGAGCTAACAATGTAAATACCTTTTAGTAATATAAAATGAGACAATCAATGCCGATGTAAAAGGTTACAGTGGAATGAATAAGGGTGTAATTTATCAAAACCTTTTTATTTACTAATTGAAATAATATTGGTTCGGCGAAAAAGGTTTTCATTTAGGGTAGAAATTAAAACGAGAAGAATAAATGGGGTGACGACCTATGAAATTTTTATTTATTTACAATGAGCAGGATCTCTAAAAATATCTTTTTGTTTTATTCATTTGCTAGAATTAATGTTTTATACACAAGGGTAATTTGTTTTATCAAACACGTCAAGGAATATAGATGGATGTAGAGGCGGATAATACATGTCGTGATATAAAAGTTTGGCGCTCTGACCTCTCTGCACACTTCAATAGGAAAAATAATAGATAGTAAAGATATTGCAATTTGTTTTATTCCACTTTTTATTCCACAAACACTGTTTATTTCACTTTTTGTAACGGTGTAACCCTACCAGTTTCAAGGGTTTCACCTCATCATTAGGGAGCACAAACAAAACGTTGTGAAATACATGAAACCTTTACAAAAAGTGGAATAAACAGTGTTTGATCAGACATATTACAATGTCTTTAAACCTCCACAATGTTAATACCTTAACTATAAATAATATATTTCACATACAAACATCAGAGGTAGCATTGCCGTTGGCAAAATTATGCTAAAAATATAAATTACATTTTAATTGTTGATTTCATGTTTTTTTTATATTCTCTTTTCAGACCTTATTTCATCTTAATTGATTTGTGTGCACATTTGATAGGCAGCCAATAATGTAAGAAAATAAAAAAAAACACTAGTTGAATAATAAACAATAGGGTTCATTAACCCTTCCCTTACGGTGATAAAAATAATACGCGTGCTCCGGTGTTGGGTAGTGAGTACGCAATAAAAAATTTGCGATTTTAAATCGGAAAAATAAGAACATTCATAGATAATCCCCTTAATTAATTATAATTGAAAATAAAAATTATAATAATTGAGATTTATTTGGTGAAAACATTAAAAAACCATCTGGCAACGCTCACGGAACGGGCGTACGTCTAACCTATTTGCAAGCTTAGAAGCTACTAGTGGCGCGGAACGTCAGTCGCATACCTCGGCGCTTACGCTTATGCTTGCGACGTTGAGACAATTCAGCTCCTCGCAATTCAGTCTAGTATGCAAGAGTGAGATGCGAATATAGTGTCGCGCTTCCCGCATACTATTCACCTATCGTCAAGACGAGGCACTCGCAGCGTTTAAATGCGAATTTGTTTTCGATCTTTACAAAACACCTCGATGTAGTCGATAAATTCTGATTATTATTAATATTATTTTTTAAATCAATGCGTAAATATATTATGGAGGAATACCTAAAATCTTAACCTTGTATTTATTATATTTATAGAGATATTGATGGTTATTAGAAGCAACGTGTAGAGGATACCCAACACAGGGAAGGAAAGGTTAAAGAAAAAAAACATGCAAAGAAAGGATGCGGGTTGGATTTGAACCAACCATTTCCGTTTTCATGACAGCAGCGATCCCAATTTAAACGGAAGTTACAAAAGAAAACGGAAGTAGTGGCTTTGAGTCCATCCTGTAACCTTTTTTTTTTAATGTTTTTTCTCTTATATGTTACCAATTATGTTTATAATGCTTTCCAATTTCACATATTTACAAAGAAAGCATGGTTAATATTGATAAAATAATGATATTAAATAATTAGAGAGTTATCTTTTGAAAATAATTGAACGTAACCAAGGGCTTAAATGTCAACTCAGATTAGATCAAAATATCATATGTACCTAGAATGTTGATTTTTTTTTTGGATTTATAAAGTATTTTTATAAAACAAAAAAGCATATCAGGAGAAAATAAAGGGTCTTAAAATTGAGCGATTTTTTTTAATTCTTGAATGAAACATACAATTTGCTTAGATTTCAAAAAGCTTTTTTTGATCATTGAAGTATGATGTATGCCATTTAAACACAATAAACAATATCCGCCAAATGTCCACCTCTCGCAGCTCCACTGATGTCCACTCTTTTGTCAACATTTTGACGACCTCCGTGGCATGGTGGTAAGACACTTGTCTGCCGATCCGGAGGTTGCGGGTTCGGTCCCCGCTGGAACCCAGATTTTTTTAAATAGGATTCCAGTCTGGTTAACACTTAGGGCCTATAAAAACATCTTTCAGGTTGGTTGGAAGAGATTGCCACGTGGCAATAAACTCACCAGGTTAAAAATAAATTCAATGATATTTTGGCATAATTGCGGTTCTAACTCACCAATAACGCGAATAATTTCGTCCTTCAGGAATTGATCGGGGGTCATTTTTATAGACCTGGTTTTTCACGTAACCCCAGAGAAAATAGTCCAACGGTGTCAGATCACATGATCTTGGTGGCCAATTAACATCACCGTTTCCAGAGATTACAATACATAAAATAATTCATTAATTTGAACGCGTTGTTGTATTGTACACGACTCCATTTTTATAAATGTCATACATTTCACTTCTCAAATGAAACAAGACCCAAGCAAGTTTGCGACGCCCTCTGTGTTTTATCCAAGAATTAAAAAAACCGCTTAGTTTGAAAGACCCTTTAGATGACCTCCGCGGCCTAATTGGTAAGACGCCTGTCTTGTATTCTTCCAACATTAAGGTTACGGGTTCGATTCCCGTAGGATTGGATTCACTCGGACGCTATAGTACCTACCATGTATAACTGTGATTCTTTGTTTGAATTGAGTAAATTGTGATTATTTCTTAACCATTTAGGTATGCTTAAATCTGTTTACAGCATTCCGTTATATTTATTGTTCTTTGTTGTCTTAAGTCAACGACAGTGTATTTTTGGCAATTTATCGTAACTAGTTGCAAACCGTGAAATATTCACGAAAATAAAACAAATTCTACATTTATGAAAATACATATTCATAAATATAGAATTCGTTTATATATATCATTTATACATCGTCCCCTTTTAAACCGGTTCAAAAATTGTTAGCCAGGTATTTAAAATTCGTTCAGTATTACGGACCAACCGAGATTCAAATTTCGAATTACTTTCGGAGAGAATCCAAGTATTCCTCTCTCGCTCTCTTGTATTCAAAATTCAATTCTCGTATTCTTTCTTTGCCGACAACCACCGTATGGGTTTTGGACTACTTATACTACGATATCTTTGTTGTTATTGCTTTCATGAATTGGTGATCTACATTTTTGTTTGCTGTTGGTTTTCTCGAGTAGTTTTCAAATTTCATTGGATCAATCTTTTATTATATAAAAAAAAACAATAAGTGACTTCATTGGTCAACTTTGCGAGCTTATATTTAAGCTGGGAGGTTGTGGATTCGATGACATTTGGTGCCCAATTTAATTCAAAGAGGTTTTAGTCGGCGTCAAAGCATAAGAGATTTGGTTGGTATGTGCAGCTTTAAAAAGCAATTTAAGATAACGTTTTTTTGGGATTTCTTATCAAAACTTATGATAAATATATGATTCACATGCACTGTACTCCACCCAAAGTCACATATGTTACTATCACATGTCGAAAAATCAACAAAACCTTCTTTATAGTTCCTTATTTCTATGCAAGTTTTTTTGTGGTTTTCTTATTAAATATGATTTTTCCAAAGATATGCAAATGCGGCCAAGTTCCTAATCTAACAGTCGCAGCCACCACCTTCTTAACCCTTCCTTCCCTATGATGTGTAACTAGTACACATTGCTTCTAAAAACTTTAATATCTCTATAAATATAATAAATACCGGGTTCAGATTTTAGGTATTCCTCCGTAATACATTTACGCATTGATTGTAAAAATAATATTAATAATAATTAGCACTTATTGGCCACATCAGAGATATTTTGTTAAAATCGGGAATAAATTCACTAATACAATCAAACGAGTGCCAGTGTGTGACGTAAATATATTCATTTCAAAAACCACTATGGGTGAGGAAGAGACGCTATTCACGTTTCATTCTCACTCTACTTCGGTATATGGGAACGCAAGAAATATAATCTCGGTTTGCAGTTGTGTTTCTTCCTTCGAGGTATAATATAAATAGTGTTAGTCCGTCTCAGGTCTCAGTCACTTTAGCGCATTCATCTGAGGTGGTACCAGGGTGTACCAGTGTGCGACGTAGTTATATTTATTCTAAAAAACCGCTATGGGTGAGGAAGCGACGCTATTCACGTCTCACTATCACTCTATTTCTCTCGTTTCAGTAGCTCGCTCTTTACCTATTTTTAGAACGTCAGCCGATGTTTTTTTCATGTTTTCAGCAATTAAATTTCCATTATCATCACTTTTTACTTCAAATTTAATTAATTTAGCGAGCGATTGGCTATGAATATTTTTATTTTTTTCGATTTTAAATCGCTCATTTTTACATGTGTATTGAATATACAGCACCGGAACGCGCCGTTTTTTTTAGTACAAGAAAGGGAAAATGTAATTTGTAATTGTAAAGAAATGTTTAACTTTAAAAAAAATATACTTGTCTAAAAATTAAATAAAATTTTATATGATTAATAATAATAAAACACAAGTGAGTGTAAAATATCACAATAAATACTGTGGGTTTATAAAATTGATTGAATACACAACAAAATGTTGTTAAACCATTGTTCGATGGAGATTCAATTACCTTTCAAACATTATTGAATATGTTTTAATTTAATTTCATTAACTCTGTTTACCTATAATAATGGCTTACAAACTTTTGACAATAAACTCTTCAAATAACTTTAGATAATCTGTTATACTAGAATAGTGAGCTTGTATGGATAAATTTATTTCCAAAACAATAGATTAAGATTCCTATTGATTGAAATACTCCTCAAATTGTTTTGTATTAGATGGTGAAGAGTTATCGAAACCGCAAAGGTATTCAAATTGAAGAGCAATTCTTTACACTTAATTAATAATAACTCAGATATATCCGGGAAGCTCTCAAGTTCGTCGAATTTTGATTATTGCGAACTTCATATTATTCTTCTTCTTCTTCCTGGCTCCATCCCAACTCATTGTCTGCGAAGACTGTTGGGGTCAGCTCTCCTCGTCCTCAGGTTGTATGCTCTTCTGTCCCGGACTACGTCCCCCAAGCCGTGCCCCTGCATCAGTTTATCTTTTTGCACCACCCATGAATTCTTTGGTTTTCCTCTGGTTGTTATTCGAGGAAGATCCATAGAGATTGCCTGGTTCACAATGTGATCGGGTGTTCTGCGTCCAACGTGCCCATACCATCTCAATCCATCCGCCTCTCCTCCATCTTGCTGTTGTTGTATGTAACACCTAGGCTTCCACGAATGCGTGAGCTTTTTATTTTGTCTCTTAGGGACACACCAGCTGACCATCTTAGCATGCAGATTTCTGCAGTTTCTAGTTGCCTAGAGTAAGAGTAATACATCGTCCATCATTCGGAGCCATAGAGGAGTGCGGGTCTTACAATCGTTTGGTATACTTTTCGTTTTAACTTTACTGGCATTTTCGGATCACATAGAACTCCCGTCACTGATCTAAACTTCATTCATCCCGCACTAATTATATGTGTTACATCTGCTGCACATCCTCCATCGCTATTCATGAGTGACCCAATATACTTAAAGGAGTCACAATTTTGTAATGTTTCTCCTTCCATTTGCATTACAACTTCATATTATTCTCATTCTGTGAAAAAAATTGTTTCGTTACATTCTCAATTTCGACCAACTGACGAACCAGATTGTTGTGTATAATTAATAACACTAGTTAACAAGGTTTTTATCACAAGGGTGAAAACGGTAATTTTAGGTTAATTTTTGTATGCTGATAACGAATATGTTCCATTCGTACCTTTTAAGAGAAAACTTGAAATTTGTTTTTGACTGAAACTGAAACATTTGAAAGATTAAAAGTTCGAAAAAAAAAAATAAGTATTTAAGAACTAGAAGCTTGAAAAGCCTTTGGAAGAGTTGTTTGTAGTTTCCTAGGTAATAATAAAGATGACAATTACGAACGTCTTGTATAGGAACTCTTGCATAGTTACCAGAAGCTAGGATATCGAATGTCACTGAAAATACACCTCCTGCATTCCCATCTGAACTTTTTCCTAACTTAGGAGCTCTAAGTGATAAACAAGGGGAAGGATTCCATCAGGAAATTCACAGAATGGAACAACGATATAAAGGAAGTTGGGATTCTAATATGATGGGAGACTACTGTTGGTTTTTGTTTTAAAGTAGGTGACACAAAGAACAAGAGGAAAAATTGCTGTAAGTATTTCATATTTTAGACCTACAATGCGCAATGATGGACATATGAATCAACCAAAGTTTTTCTAAATATTTTTGTGTTGAGTGATACAATAAACAACGACTCAAGCGCTGTTGCAAATGCGATACAATAATTTCCATGCTTTAAAACTACATAGGTTTAATAGAAAACTGTTTTACCGTTCAATTTGGCAGTTGAAGTTTGACTTGTTGCGCGTAGATGATTTTTGTGATTTGTTTCAGTTTGAAATCAAATTACTTTATTATTGTTGATCAAGGTAATCTTATTTTTTTTCTTTTATTCTTTAGTACATATGTGTAAAATAAGTTAAATTAAATATATAATTTAATTTATATCATTATATCATATAATTCACTTACAAATGCGCAGTGATTTATATATGAACCTTACTCTTTTGTTTTTAATATACGAGTAAATATATAAAAACAAAAAAAAAGTTTTATTGTATTTTTCATTTTCCAGTACATATTTAATGCATAAATATATTTTTATTTTTGAAATAAAAAAAATTGTGCATTGTAGCGTTAACATAAAAATGTTACAAGTATTATGTTTATGGCTGTTTACTGTAATGTAGGGGCTCTTAAGTTATCTTGTTTGAATTTTCATTCAATTTAATATACAATTTCTAAAAAAATTATTGAATCGATCAAATTTATAAAAAAGGCTATTTTTTAATAAAAAAATGTATACGTGGTATAGGAAAATTTTTCTATAAGTAATTGTTTTTATCCTGTTTTTTTATTTTCCTTTATGACAACATTTTATTTTGTGTCTAAATTTAGTTTTTCAGAAATTTATTTATTTTTATTGTCGTAATTACGACTTTTGAAGTGCGCACAAACGTATTTATTTTATTAAAACACTCCCTCTTCTGTCACACAAAAATATTACGTGTTACAAACTTTCTGCTACAATTTTCGTAATCAACAGGATTGACTTAGTATGAATCAGCTAATTCAACTTCTGTGACAGACAAAAAGTTAAAATTTGTTAACTAGTGTACTCGTTATTGATCTTACGTATGTCAATATTTTTTTGCAGTTAAAAATCAACGAAACACTGCATCAATTATAAGGAAGGTGTGGTTCCATCCTCAAATTACAATCGTCAAGGAGAATTCTCTTTTGTCCCATTCATTTTCACTAGTAAAAAAAATATATTTTAAAAGTTGTTATAATTTATGGCACTACCATCGAGAGGAAGGGAAGATGCAAACTCAGCAGACACACATGACACGCATGGCAACTAATGAAATGTTCACCATCCCTCGAGTTAAAGCCTCTTTTGCCCAAAGGCAATATGCTTATTTTCCTCCCATTACATACAATGGCGTGCCGACTTCAATAAAGGTAAAGGTAGGAAAACCATTTAGACAGTCGATCGGAGCGTGGTTGTTATTGCGACAGGATTTTGAAAACTTGGGCTTTCAGGATGAATGACGAAAGGAAGAGATTTGTGTGAGCTCGTGAGTGTGGGTCTCTTCTTGTTGTTTTAATATTGGTTGTTCTTGTATTTGTGTTTTAATTTTTATTTTTATGATTGTGTGCGGTATATTGTGGGATGAATATTTTTGGTCTTTCTGGAGTGATGATGTGTGAGGAGTTGAATTTCACAAGATGTTTCCAGTTGTAGTTGAGTGTCACTGTTTGTCAGGTTGATGAGAGCGTGCAACGGGGTTTTGTTCTTGTGTAATCGAAAATCGGAAAGAAGTATCGATTTATTTTTTCATGCTAAATATCCTCAGTGAGATACAGGCAAAAGCCTAGTTTACTATGGATACGACAAATTAAAGGCAACAAACCCAGATCCATTAAAATTGTATGTTCAAATCAAATTACCTGTTGTTTTTTTCTCAAATTGTGTATATTTCTTGTCACGTGTAGTAATAAATAAATAAAATAAATAAATTTGATTTTGTTTAATTACTCTTCGTAAGGCAAACTAAACAGATTAAGCGAGAAGGGTGCAAGATTAGTTGTGGCATTATTAAATTTATAAAAAAAAATGCATTACCAAAATGTTTGTTTTCAGGTTCTGGAATAACTGTGATTTTTTTTCATTTGTGCTATTTAAACTATAGTTCTTTTCTATAAGGTTGTTGGTAAATTCTGAAAGTTTTCATTAGATAAATTACGTTAATGTTTTATTACTTTGGTTTTTAAATGTCATCCTTTTGGATATTGCGTCACAGTTTATACATAATAACTCGTTTATACCTTAAGGTTAATTAAAAATAAAATTGTATTACATACTGTTGCTATATTTAATGGTTAAGGAAGTTTTAGAGCTTTTTAATTTGAGATTTTACACACGAGTAGTAAACGGTGCTATTTAGCCTTGACTTTTTTTAACATTACTGGGTTTTTATTATCCAAAGAGGAGGTCAAAGTTTTGTACTTGGGTAGAAAAGTTAGGAAATCCATAATACTCGTATATACCTACTTTACAGGAGACACGGCGTGATGATATACTACCTTGATAAAAATGTTTTAGGAATTTATTCATAAAATCGAAAATACAAGTGTATTCATCAAAATCGATATGATCCCCTTCAAAGTACTCCCCATCGACTGCAACGCACTTACGCCAGCCCTTGGTTCAATCCTCGAAACCCCGCTGGTACTCAATTTTCGGTATGTCCATCAGAGCCGTCATCGATTTTTTCATGACATCCTCTCGGGTGCTGTAACGCGTTCCGCGAAGCGGTTTTTTAAGTCGGTTGAACAGGAAAAAGTCGCACGGAACCAGATCAAGTGAATTCAAAGGCTGCTGGATAGTAGTCGTTTTGTTTTTGATAAAAAACTCATGGAATCATGTCTTTCGCGATTTCAACGCGGTCCTTTTTTTGCATGAAATTGAGGTCTTTCGGCACCAGTTTTGCAGCGTCACGTCTGAGGCTCAAATCACTAACCAAAATGTCTCGAGCGGATCCATAAACGATGGTTAAGTCCTCTGCCAGCTCTCTGATGGTCAATTAACGGTTTTCGGCCAACATTTCTTTGATTTTATCGATGTTTTCATCGGTTTTCGACTGCCACAGCGTTCGCCATCCGCGACCGACTCACGACCACTTCTGAAGCGTTCCTGCCACCGAAAAACACTTCTCCGACATTTCCAAGGTCTACGGACCGTTTAATCCGTTTTTCACACAACATTTAATGCAAACTCGTTGATGCACAGTTGATGCCATTTTCAAACTTGTAAGAAATCGAAAACACACACAAAGATAGATGTACTCGGTACAGCGTAACTTTTACAAATGTCAAGCTATGGCGCTGAAATTTAAAGGGAAGTGTCAATGATAGATGTGGTAACCTAACAAAAAAAATCCAATCGGGTGACTGACAGCGCCCCACGGTGGCCGGTCTTAAAACTTTTGGTAAAAGGTAGTACGAGTGTATGAATTTATTTTACAAATGAATGAATTGCTTAATAACTTTAATGTCAATAAGACCTTATGAGTTACTGCTGTAAATATAAAAATATAACACAATTCAGTGCACATATTTCTAATGATTAAATGTGTTATATTTCGAAGAAGAAAAACACCCTTAAAGATATTGATTACACCAAAAATAGACCATCTGTTTATTTCCCCGAACGACATAAACAAATAGCTATATGATAGGTGGGGGCGGATGTCAGTGATAATATTATGCCTCCCTTGTTAGGGGTGAGCTCTCGTTTATCAAGAAGGAAATGAAAATAGGTAATGATAAAAACTAAAACTGTCAACAACAATTATTTTCATCTACAATTTTGTAAAAAGACAGTAGATATGATAAGGAATAAAAGGAGAAATAAAGTAACGTATTAATAAGATTATTAAAGTAAATTTTACTCGTTCAATCTCTACTCTCTCCAATTCTGGACTATGCGGACGTATGTTACTTGAATGTTACAGCTGGACAAATTACAACGTTTCATTAGACGATAGTCTACAAAAGTATTCTTGATAGTTACCATCTTAACATACTACCTTGATCAAAAAGTTTTAGGACTTAATTCATAAAATCGAAAATACAAGTGTATTCATCAAAATCGATATAGTCCCCTTCAAAGTACTCCCCATCGATTGCAACGCACTTACGCCAGCGCTTGATATAATTCTGGAAACACCGCTGGTACTCAATTTTCGGTATGTCCATCAGAGCCGTCTTCTTTTTTTTTATGACATCCTCTCGGGTGCTGTAATGCGTTCCGCTAAGCGGTTTTTTAAGTCGGTTGAACAGGAAAAAGTCGCAGGAAGCCAGATCAGGTGAATTCGAAGGTTTCTGGATAGTAGTCGTGTTATTTTTGGTCAAAAACTCATGGAAATCATTTCTTTCGCGATTTCAACGCGGTCCTTTTTTTGCATGAAATTGAGGTGTTTCGGCACCAGTTTTGCAGCGACACGTCTGAGGCCCAAATCACTAACCACAAAGTCTTGAACGGATCAATAAGCGATGTTCAAGCCCTCTGCCAGCTCTCTGATGGTCAATTTGCGGTTTTCGGCCAACATTTCTTTGATTTTATCGATATTTTCATCGGTTAAATCCGTTTTTCACACAAAATTTAATGCAAACTCGTTGATGTCATTTTCAAACTTGTAAAAAATCGAAAACACGCACAAAGGTAGATGTACTCAGTACAGCGTAACTTCTACAAATGTCAAGCTATGACGCTGAAATTTAGAGGGAAGTGTCAATGATAGATGTAGTAACCTAACAAAAAAAAAATCCAATCGGGGGACTGACAGCGCCACACGGTGGCCGGTCCTAAAACTTTTTGATCAAGGTAGTATATGTACGGAATTGAAACGTTGACGTAAAAATAGACTGAACAAACGCTGACAAAATACGTGGACTAAAAAGGAAGACACAAGGGATGATAATGTATGCATGACAGAATACAGAATCAAGTTATTATTGGTGATTTTTGATTTAACCACTTAATGCCTTTGAACGAGACCCTCTCGCGCGCCAAATGCGTTCCAATTTCCTCTATCCCGAGTCACGCTCGCTTGTCTCGACTTGCAGTGTTCTAATTTTAGCTAACACGTGTAACGCTCGCCAGCCGTTCGCATTTTATTTATTCATTGTAAATTTGCCTGCAGTTGTGAGTGATCGTGTTTTGTGTTGCTTATTTCGTATTAACGATATTGTGTTCGTATTTAAGTAGGTCTATGTTTAACACAATGCTTTCAAATCAACCATACTTAATTTAATTTATAACTTTTCTTCATTTTTTAAATTAAAAAATGTTTTGTTTCAATTGAAAAGTGTATAAACTTAAAATAAAACACGAAAAAATACTTGATATTATTTGAAACCCTTTTTTGTAAAAAAAACCCTAGCACTAAGTGATTAATGCTGATATATAAGGTAGGAAAAAGAAGAGCGCTCTGAGATGGTTTGAGGAGGTTATACAAATAAATGACAAAAAACCAACAAAACAAATAAAAGTGAAAAGCGTAATAAAGGAAGACCGAGGAAAGTATGGTTGGATTAGTTGTAAAATATTTTGAAAAAAAAAAAAACAAAATTTTAAAAGTCAAATAATACATGGGGTCTTTCAAATTGAACGGGTTTTTTAATTCTTGGATAAAACACAGATGACGTCATGAACTTGCCTGGGTCTTGTGACATTTGAGAAGTGTAATGTATAACATTTATAAAAATGGAGTCGTGTACAACACAACAACGCGTTCAAATTGTTGAATTATTTTATGTATTGTAATCTCTGGAAACGGTGATGTTAATTGGCCGCCGAGATCATGTGATCTGACACCGTTGGACTATTTTTTTCTGGGGTAACGTGAAAAAAAAAAGGTCTATAAGAATGACCCCCGATCAATTCCTAAGCTGAAGGATGAAATTATTCGCGTTATTGGTGAGTTAGAACTGCAATCATGGCAAAATGTCATCGAAAATGTTGACAAAAGAATAGACATTTGTGGAGCTGCAAGAGGTGGACATTTTGCTGATATTGTTTTTTTGTGTTTAAATGTCATACATTATAGCCTCCTCCACAATAATTTATCTCGTCATGCACAATATTTAATTATTTTTAAATAATCTTTACTTCAAAATTAAATAAACTTAACAAAAATAACAACATTTCTCTTCTTCTTCCTCTTTTTTAGGCCTGTTAGTTTGTTATGGTCCTGCATCATCGTTTCCCTCTAGTGACGTTGACTGCCAGCTATCTTTCCATCTTTTGGGAGGTCGTCCTGGAGGTCTGCTTGCTCGAGACATACTGTCCCTGGCCATTCTAATGGCTCTTGGTTCCGCCATTCTGGATACATGTTCGTTCCAGAACCTTCTTCTCTGTCGTCCCCATCTGCCAATATCTTCAACTTCGCACATCCTTCGGATTTCTGTGTTTCGTACTCTATCACGAAGGGTTTTGCCAGCGATACTCCTGAATACCTTCATTTCGCTGGTTCGAAGGAGATTTTTGGTTCTGACAGTGTCGGCTCTGGACTCTATGCTGTATGTCATTATGGGGCGGACACAGGTCTTGTATACCCTCACCTTGCTTTAGATGTTCATATACTTGTTTTTCCAGATAGTGTTCTTTAAACATCCAGAAATAGCTGCAGCCTTTTGTGATTGTTCAAGTCAGCGTATAAAACGCTAGCATTTGTGATGAGAATCTTTGAGTCGTTTGAAAACCAAATGGGGCTCAAAACGTTGTTTAATTCATTGATCCGTAGCAAACTAGAAAGCAATGCTTGCATTTGGAGCCCGGTGGGGGCGCAGAACTCACTCATGGTGGAGAAGGTACAAAAGAAATATCTACGATATCTCTATATGAGAGAGTTCGGTGTCTATCCATGACTTTATCCTACTCAGTTTCTGCTGGGCATGCTCGGGTATAACTCCTTGAGCGTAAGAAGAGATCCGCGTCTGTTGGTATACGTTGTCAAACTCGTTCGAAGAGTTATGAGCTGTCCAGCATTACTACAAAGATTGGCAATAAATGTTCCTAACAATTACACTAGACTGCGCCGGCAAGAACTGTTCTCAATAACAAACGCAAGAACGGGTCTTCCAGCTGATATGCCTGTTGGAAGGGCCTTAACTCCTTTGAACGGGACTGTTTCGGATATTGACATATTTCATATCACATTACCAAAAGCAAAAGTAAATTTTCTTCTAAGATTGAGCGCGTTAGAAAGCACTCATCAAAAAAAAGAAATAAAAAATGGTACAACTTTAGATAAAATAAAAGGGTCACAGGCAGATGGCTGGAAACACTTTAAAATGTTCAAAACTATCACTTGTACTCCACTTAATTTATTTTATGTAATGCGATTAAATATTTCGATCGTAAGGGCTCGGTTTTCACTTTAAAGAGCCCTTAAGGGGTGTATTCTACTCTAGAAATTTGAAAAATCTTTTTTTTATGCATGTTCTTAAAGTTTAGACCTTTAAAAATATGTTCTTAAAAGGAAATTATTAAATGCTCAATATTTACAAAGTTATAGCAATAAATGAGGCAGGAATTACGCCGCGCCGGAATAACTTAGACAATAATCTCAAAACTTAAAACGCGTTTTTCTCGAAACTACTTTTTTCGACCTGGTCGACATAAAATCTCAAGTTTTATCCAATTGATTGCCTTCAAATTTGATATAAAACTTTAATAATTAATTTTATATCGTTCCTACTTCAAATAGTTTTCTTTAATTTAAAAAAAATTAAAAAAAAGGGTAAAAAAATTAACCATTTTTTTAGAGTACCTTCATTTCGCTTGTTCGAAGGAAATTTTTGGTTCTGGTGTCGGCTCTGGACTCTATGCTGTATGTCATTATGGGGTGAACACAGGTCTTGTATATCCTTGCTTTTGATGTTCATTAACTTGTTTTTCCAGATAGTGTCACTTGCACTTATCATATATCCTTAACCTTTCCTTCCCTGTGTTGGGTATCTTCTACACGTTGCTTCTAATAACCATCAATATCTCTATAAATATAATAAATACAAGGTTAAGATTTTAGGTATTCCTCCATAATATATTTACGCATCGATTTAAAAAATAATATTAATAATAATCAGAATTCATCGACTACATCGTGGGTATTTTGTGAAGATATCGGAAACAAATTCGCATTTAAACGCTGTGAGTGCCTCGACCTTGTGTCTTGACGATAGGTGAATAGTATGCGGGAAGCGCGACACTATATTCGCATCTCACTCTTGCATACTCCACTGAATTGCGAGGAGCTGAATTGTCTCAATGTCGCAAGCATAAGCGTAAGCGCCGGGGTATGCGACTGACGTTCCGCGCCACAGTAGCTTCTAGGCTTGCAAGTCGGTTAGACGTACGCACGTTCCATGAGCGTTGCCAGATGGTTTTTTAATGTTTTCTGCAAATAAATCTCAATTATTACAATTTTTAACTTCAATAATAATTAATTAAGGGGATCATTTATGAATGTTCTTATTTTTCCGATTTAAAATCGCTAATTTTTGATCGCGTACTCACTACCCAACACCGGAGCACGCGTTTCAATTTTAACACCGTAAGGAAAGGGTTAAAACCCCAAATTAGAATTTTTACACATTCTTTTTTTTTTATTTAAATATCAACAGCTTCATTATTTTATGGACAACATGGAAAATATACCCTTGGTTGCTTTTTCTTTACAATGAAAGCACATTACAATAAAAGAAAATAAATTGCATAACACTAATGGAATAAATTATATTACGCCGAGCTGGAAGGGTGGTTTGGGAGCAAGGATGGGAGGGATGGGAATGCATATTGCACTTATTATAGAATTTTTAATGAAATGCATTGATTATCATTCGATATGCATTGGATTGTTTCTTTGACCATATATTCGTATTATGTATGCTATATTTATATCATTTTGATTAACACTAGCGTCAGATACTATTGTGGAGAAATACATTAATTTTTTTTAGTGCAAGGTGTCCACATTCCATAGACTGGATATAGGTGGGTAAAAGTGAAACTTCTTAGCTCCTAGGAAAAGTTGATTTTATGCATTGCTTTTTTTCCATTTGTTAACGATTTTTTTTAGGATTAGGAAATGGTTATGTGGAATTTAATTCAAGAAAATCTCTCATAATTAAATAAGTAAATATTATTATTTTTATAATAAATAGTAATTTTAATAATAAATAATAATTTTAATAATAATATAATATATTACAATTAATAATATACATTTATATATTTTAACATTAAATGTCTTAATATTTTTATGTTATTATTAATTATTTTAATATAAATATTTATTTATTATTACATTATATTATTTATAATATATTATTATATTATATTGTTAATTAATTATAATATAATAATAATATAATTATGAATATTATAACAACGTATATATATTATTATAATTATATATTAAATATAAATTACACATTAAAATAAAAAGTAATTAAAATAAAATAAAATAATTCAATATAAAATAAAATTAATAAATGTTAAATATATTAAAACAAATATTATTACTTTTATTTTTAATCATAAATAATAATAATTTTAATAATAAATAATCATTTTAATAAGAATATAATACACTTTATTATATCAAAATAATATTAATTATTATAAATAATAAATAGTTAATAATATTAAAATAATTAATAAATAAAATATTAAATAATAATAAATAATCTTGTAATAATAATAATAATATAATACACCGTTTCACTTTTCGTGACGTTCAGGCCAATTTGCTCTACCGCGCCAATAGAAGTTTCACTTCGAAATCAAAAAAGCAAATTAAATTTATATTATTAAAATTAAAACCCAACGTCATAAATTTTAAGTTTCTTAAGGTTTTGTTAATCAGACTTGATTTGGCGTCAATGCTACTTAACGATTATTAATTGTTTCTGACATAATCTTATGCAAGTCATCATTTATAATAGAATACAAAAATTCTATCCCTCATTAAAAGTTTACAAGCGCAACATTATTGCATTTCCGTCATCATGCACCATATTGCAACTGGAGAAAGATAAATTGCAACAAACTTTTAAACTCCCATATGAAGGAGCTTCCCTGATACAAATATCTTCAGTAGCGGAGTTTAAATAAATCCTGGGTGGTGATGTTTAAGAAGGGGTGAATTGAATGTTTCGTCTTATGATTAACCCTTCCCTTACGGTGATAAAAATAATACGCGTGCTCCGGTGTTGGGTAGTGAGTACGCAATAAAAAATTAGCGATTTTAAATCGGAAAAATAAGAACATTCATAGATACTCCCCTTAATTAATTATAATTGAAGTTAAAAATTATAATAATTGAGATTTATTTGCTGAAAACATTAATAAAACCATCTGGCAACGTTCACGGAACGGGCGTACGTCTAACCTATTTGCAAGCCTAGAAGCTACTAGTGGCGCGGAACGTCAGTCGCATACCCCGGCGCTTACGCTTATGCTTGCGACGTTGAGACAATTCAGCTCCTCGCAATTCAGTCTAGTATGCAAGAGTGAGATGCGAATATAGTGTCGCGCTTCCCGCATACTATTCACATATCGTCAAGACGAGGCACTCGCAGCGTTTAAATGCGAATTTGTTTTCGATCTTTACAAAACACCTCGATGTAGTTGATGAATTCTGATTATTATTAATATTATTTTTTAAATCAATGCGTAAATATATTATGGAGGAATACCTAAAATCTTAACCTTGTATTTATTATATTTATAGAGATATTGATGGTTATTAGAAGCAACGTGTAGAAGATACCCAACACAGGGAAGGAAAGGTTAAACAAGCTTTGATTGTAATATATATGAATGAATGAATGCCCACTATCCGTGATGCAAGTACAATATCAAGTGGGTGATCAGGGAACATGACGTCTCACAGTTTTCGGATTGACCAATCTAGAAGGACAAAATCCTAGAAATGAAAATCATTATTTTACATTAAAAAAATGCCGTTTTAGTGTATCATATAAACTTATTGATAAGATGCAATTGCCAGATTTTTCAAGAAACACTTGTTTTATTTTTTTATAACGGGACAAACTGATGATTTGTGTCGCAGGTATAAAATATTTCTATCAGTACATTCCTGACTTCCGAAGGTTGGCCATGTTAACAGTGTTTTAAAAAGGGATCGAAAATAATTTTCTTGATGGCATCGTATTCTACAGATATTTATTAATTTATTTATGTCATAATTATTTTTATTTATTTATACTATATATTATTTTTATAACAATAACAAATTCATGAAATTTCATCCCACGCATTTTAATGTTTTCAAAGTTTAACAAGATGAAAGTTTTGTGTAAGATGTCGTAAGGCTATGAAACTAAGTTTAAAAAATAATTAAATATATTCTTTAAATAAAAAGTATTGCCATTTACTGCGATTTTATGCGATTCCTAAAATACATCTTATTTTTTGTTAGAGGGACCATATTTACGAGAGTGCGTATTTTTTAAGTATGGCGTCCTAACCCTTCAAAATGTCACATTCAGCGTGTTTATGGTATTGTCAAACCGTTTTAAAATATTCAAGATGATAAAAAAGCAGAAGTAATAAGACAAAAAAAAATGTAAAAACCGAATATGACAAAATTCGTCAAAAATGAGTACAAAAACAAAGACGTTTGAATTTGTTTTTAAAATTCTACCAGCCTTGGTAGTGTGAAAATTAAGAGTTTTCTACTTCAATGCAGACAATTAATAAGGCAGGCCGTACAGCTAAAACATTTCGAGAATATTCATCCGAATCAAAAATGAGAAAAGTACGTGATTTGGTTACCAGCTACGAGAATAAAGAATTGCCATATGCAGCTGCAGTTAGTATTCGAGTCAGTGGTAGACGTGATGGGGTAAATTCAATACAAGAGATGTTGACTGCATCACCGAGAAGAGCAATGAGGTATAAAAAGGCCAAGAAACAAATTTTCACAACTCCAACACAAAATCTTACTCCCCAGAAGAAGCTTTAGCATTGTTCATTGCAAACAAATTTACGGTAATATAGTTTTAAAAATATCCAACAGGAAGCTTCTGAAAGAAGTTTCAATTTATATCCATCATATGATCGGGTTTTAGAAGAGAAAAAAACAATTGTTATCCAAAAGTAGAGAGCATAATGGTAACATATTTTGAATAGCGAAATTTGAAAATTACGCTAAGGAAACAAAAATATTGTACATATAATTCTATGGCGTTTTGGTAAAGAGGTACAAATCATCAATTACTTATTTGCCAGTTTGAAGTTTTGCAACACTTGTATTCCTGAAATACAGACCTCAGGTAAATTTTAAAGGTAAACTTTGAATACATAAATTATTTATATACATTCTTAAGTTCACACTATTTGAGAGAATTCACATTGAAATGACACTAGAAAATAAAATATAGAACGTTAAATGAATTGGCGGTGTGTACATTAATATTATTTTTTATTTAATATAAAATTAAGCTGATGTGTTTACAAACAAAAAAGATTATACAAAAATTAAGTACAATGCATAGTTTATTAGATGCTTGACTTCTACCAGTGGCTAATTATGACTTACAATGCATAGTTGATAAGATGCTTGACTTCTACCAGGGGGTAATTATGACTTACAATGCATAGTTGATATGATACTTGAATTCTACCAGTGGGCCATTATATCTTACAATGCATAGTTGATAATATTCTTGACTTCTACCAGTGGGTTTAGGGTAGAACCTAGGGTTGCAGGCTCAATTTCCGATAATACCAAATAAATAAATGAAGGTAAAAGGTCCCAGTCTGGTAAAGAAATTCGTTCAGGTAGCAATATTCATTCCCATACGCTAGACATTTGGAAATGTTATGGCTCTCCATTTAGTTATCCAAGTGGAAATAATGCTTACACGTGCGGTTACGAACATTGAGTTTGTGCCACCCCCAGTAGTTCTTAACCTGAGGGTCGATGAAATGGGGCCGAAACAAATGTGTTACTCGACCACTCTTCAATATATCTGAATCTTAAATTCTGATTGTTTGAATGGAGCCATACGAAATAAAAAATAGGGCAATAAAATGCATTACACAAATGAATTCAATATATAATAATATCTTATCGCATCAAAAAGGGAATAATGATTGTATAAAAGTATAGACAGCGGTAAAGTATGTAGCATATAAAGTGTAGACAGTGGTAGAGTATGTAGCATATAAAGTATGGACAGCGGTAGAGTATTTAGCAGATAAAATATAGACAGCGGTAGAGTATGTAGCATATAAAGTGTAGACAGTGGTAGAGTATGTAGCATATAAAGTGTAGACAGTGGTAGAGTATGTAGCATATAAAGTATGGACAGCGGTAGAGTATTTAGCAGATAAAATATAGACAGCGGTAGAGTATGTAGCATATAAATTATAGACAGCGGTAGAGTATGTAGCATATAAAGTGTAGACAGTGGTAGAGTATGTAGCATATAAAGTATAGACAGTGGTAGAGTATGTAGCATATAAAGTATGGACAGCGGTAGAGTATTAAGCAGATAAAATATAGACAGCGGTAGAGTATGTAGCATATAAATTATAGACAGCGGTAGAGTATGTAGCATATAAAGTGTAGACAGTGGTAGAGTATGTAGCATATAAAGTGTAGACAGTGGTAGAGTATGTAGCATATAAAGTATGGACAGCGGTAGAGTATTTAGCAGATAAAATATAGACAGCGGTAGAGTATGTAGCATATAAATTATAGACAGCGGTAGAGTATGTAGCAGATAAAATATAGACAGCGGTAGAGTATGTAGCATATAAATTATAGACAGCGGTAGAGTATGTAGCAGATAAATTATAGACAGCGGTAGAGTATGTAGCAGATAAAATATATACAGCGGTAGAGTATGTAGCATATAAAGTATATACAGTGGAAGAGTATGTAGCAGATATTCCCCGAAACTTATATGATAATCTAATTAGAACCAAATTACAATATGCATCTACGGTTTGGCCTCCTCATCAGCTCAAATATAAAACTAATATAGAACAAATACAAAAAAAATCCTCAGATATCTATGGTACAGAACAAAGGGCGATTACCTAAAATATGCTCACCATGCCGAACTTCTCACGGTGTGTAACTATAGAAGCCTTGAAACAAGAAGGCAAGAATCCATTGCGATATTCCTAATAAAGGTTTTCCAAGGTTGCTTTAACTGTCCCGCGATTCTAGAAGCACTAAGTTTATATGTGCAGGGAATCACCCTTTGTTCTACATACCAGCTTACAGGACGAATACACGCACGGTATAGAGACATTGAACCAACTGAATGACACTGTTGATATATTCACGGCACCGTCTAGCAGTATGAGAAGAATCCTGGCTGATATTATTCCTAACGAATAAGCTAACGCTAGAAGCAGACCCTCTTTGTGTAACAGGAGAAATCAGTGCAAAGTGGATAAAAAAAAGTAAAAAAAAAAAACAATTTGTTGAGGTCTACTTTTCATCTTAAAATAAGGTTAAAACAGGTTTACAGCGATTTTGTCAATCTAAAAACGGGTCTCAAATGACCTTTCAATTTGAATTTTTGTCTCATATATTTGTGTATTGAATTACGCTTTCATTGCTACGGAGATCATATGAGGTGCATAGCTGCGCGGCCAAAACACCAAAACAAATTATTCGTGAAATTTGCGATTTCACGTTATCAGCAGTGCGTGGATCGGAGTAAGATATTTGCGATAGTTAAGAAACTCTTCATTCATCTTCTTTAATTTGTAATTTTTATCTTAAATATACCTTAATCCATACTGAGCTTATAATCATTCTACGTGTCAAAACTTTTTTGGGACAACCTGATATATATAATGTTTAATGCAATAACATTATCTCTTTAATGATTTTATCACCAATATAATGATAATTTTTTAATGAATATTCAGTTTTATGGTATGAAATACATTAACCTTTCCTTCCCTGTGTTGGGTATCTTCTACACGTTGCTTCTAATAACCATCAATATCTCTATAAATATAATAAATACAAGGTTAAGATTTTAGGTATTCCTCCATAATATATTTGCGCATTGATTTAAAAAATAATATTAATAATAATCAGAATTTATCGACTATATCGTAAGTATTTCGTGAATATCGGAAACAAATTCGCATTTAAACGCTGTGAGTGCCTCGATCTTGGGTCTTGACGATAGGTGAAAAGTATGCGGGAAGCGCGACACTATATTCGCATCTCACTTTTGCATAAGTCAGTGAATACTGAGGAGCGCAATTGTCTCAACCTCACAAGAGTAAGCCACGCCCGAGTTAGCCACCAACCCTGCCGCGCCGCATTAGCTGTTGAGCTGGTTACGAGATTAGATCTACGCCCGTTCCGTGAGCGTTGTCAGATGGGTTTTTAATGTTTTCAGCAAATAAATCTCAAATATTATAATTTTTAACTTCAATTATAATTAATTAAGGGGATTATCAATGAATTTTCTTATTTCTCCAATTTAAAATCGCTAATTTTTTATCGCGTACTCACTACCCAACACCGGAACACGCGTTTCATTTTTATCAACGAAAGGGAAGGGTTAACCAATCATCTTGAATTAATCTCCGATGATACTTAAAATTATAGTCTTCTAATGTATGAATCCAAAGAAATCTCCGACAATCTTTTCAGACAGTACTCAATTTCTTAGCAAATTTAACGTAAGTAAGCATTATGGATGTACGTACGTAAGCATAACGTACGTAATTTAACGTACGTAATTTACATAATTTAACGTACGTAAGCATAACGTATGTAAGCATAACGTATGTAAGCATCGAATGACACTACAATTCAATGGTATGCACTGTTGATAATCTGACTGTGCTAATATTATTTCTAGATAAGTACCCACCCCGGCAGCTTTTGTTGGAGTTACGGAGTCCTTCAATGACATGAAAATTCCTTATTTTGAGCGTATCCTTCTGATTGGTGACTTTAACCGATTCGGTGCCGTAAGCGAGTTTACTCGCTCTTTGTTGCCGTGTCCATGGGGCCAGCCTAGTCTAGTACTAATTCGAATAATCTAAAATATGGAACATATAGAGACATCTATTGAGATGATGAATAAGTAATTTAATATTAAAGTTTACAGATATTATCGAATTTACAAAGATTTACCTAAAAGCTTTGCATAACAGTCGACAAGTGCCTCTAATACTGGGTTGTCAGTTTTGCGTTTTACTTATTTAACCGTTTAAATTTGATATGATTTTATAGTTACATTATTTACTTTCCGCGCGTTATAAAAGAATTAATATTTTCGTGTTACATATACTTTTAATTCTATCAAATATTTTATAAACGTATGTTTCCGTATTTTCTGTGATAAGCTGTGACAACCCTGATATTTTGTTAGAGTTTAAGTTGTGTTTTTCTGAGTGAACGGCGGCACAAACGACACATATTGGACATATTTGGTAAGTCCTCATAATATCCTTTGAATATATATATATACAAACAAGAATATTCTATTAGATTTTATTTTTGCTCAAAAATTCACGGCCCTCCTGTATCAGCCATACAATACCTTGCGGCACTTAGTAAACGGTTAATACTAGGGTGGATAAAGATTTCAATATCTGGTAGTAAATTATAGGTAAAAAAAACATGGGAAAAACTAACATTAACGACGAACTTTTACTTTCGAAGTGTGTTGAACAAAATCTTGTTATTACCAATACATTATTTTTGCTGAATGACAAAATTAAAGATACATAGCGTTATCCTACGAGTATATCTGGTTCCTGACATACTCTGGATTATATTATAAAGGGTCTGTGGGAACCATGATCGTCGCTAAATATTGTCAACACATACGGTCAACGACCGACGAAACGACCTTTGGATATGTCCGAAGGTCACATACCAAAACGTTGACGCGGCCGGACATCTCGCCGTTTCCGTAAAAAAATTGTTTACCCACAATACTATTTACGATACATTCCACAGTAGAAAGATAACGCATCACGCTGTCTCGCCGGTCCCGTAAACAAATTGTTTACCCACAATACTATTTGCGATGTCTGCAATACTTCAATTAACCATTTCTGCACGCACAGAAGCGAGATAAAAATATATCGCGGGCGCACGCCCGCGCCCATTCTGAAATGTATAATACCCACATACCGATAAATAAAACATTCATTCACTCTCTCCTTCCGCATTGCTAATTGACGTATTTTATTTATTTACCAACAACTACTATCATCATCTCTTCGGATAAGAAGTATTTCGCTAAATGTCTTTCAAATTGAGGGTTGTTTTTAATTCTTGGATAAAACACAGATGGAATCGCAAACTTGCCTGGATCTTGTGACATTTGAGAAGTGTAATGTATGATATTTATAAAAATGGAGTCGTATACTCGTACAATACAACAACGCATTCAAATTGATGAATTATGTTATGTATTGTAATCTCCGTAAACGGTGATGTTAATTGGCCACCAAGATCATGCAATCTGACACCGTTGGACTATTTTCTCTGGAGTTACGTGAAAAGCCAGGTATATTGTCAGGTGAGTTAGAACCGCAATTATGCCAAAATGCCAACGAAAATTTTGACAAAAAAGTAGACATCTGTGGAGCTACAAGAGGTAGACATTTAACGATATTGTTTTTTGTGTTTAAATGTCATACATTATACTTCAATGACCAATAAAAAGCATTTTGAAATCAAAGCAAATTGTGTGTTTTATTCAAGAATTAAAAAAAAATGGAATTAAAAAAACCACTTAATTTGAAAGACTTTTTAGTTAGTTGCCTTAAATATGTGACCATCACCAAAGTCATCTAATTTATGAGAGATCACTGATACTACACATTGAATGTAGTAGAGATCAATGGTACTAATTGGTGATGAAGGGCAGATCACCGATATTAACTGGAAGTGTCCAAAATGTAAGTATCTCTTAAACCCAAGATCCTTTTAAATCCTAAACACTATAGAAATCGTTTCTACACAGAAAAAAAAAATAGAGAGATAAGATAACTCAGCATCACGATAAGATCAAACTTATTGTAATGTATTGTATAACACTTTTGTTGTATACAGCACAATCTAGCAGGCTTATTTCCAATTTCTTTCAACAAACCAGAAAGACGTTCATGAAGCCGTGAGTAATAACTAGATAATAAAGGATCTGATTTCCCACGGGGACTGAACTCGCAACACATGGGCTGGAAGACAAGCGTCCTATCACCTAGATCAGTGGTCCCCAGCCCTCGGGCCGCGGCCCGGTACCGGGCCGTGGACCAAATGGTACTGGGCCGCGCAAGGGCCTGCTTAAAAATCAAAATTACTTTTTAAAAAATCGAACATACCCAATAAAACTTAATTATAGCTTAAAATAATTATTCCGTTGAAAACCCATTCACGCTAAGTTACCACCGATCTTCCGACAATACCTGTTCGAGACAACAACTCTGCCGGTGTTCTGGATTAGAGTCATGGCGGAATACCCTGAGATTGCCACCACAGCACTAAAATCCCTATGGCCATTTCCGACATCCTATCTATGCGAAGTGGGGTTTTCTGCAGTGACAGCAACCAAAACAAAACAAAGAAATAAACTGGACATAAGCAAGACACTTCGGGTGTCACAATCTCCTATTACCCCCAGATGGAACCATCTCGTTTCAATGAAGCAAGCTCAGGGTTCTCATTGATTTAGCATTAAGGTGTTCTGGATTAGAGTCATGGCGGAATACCCTGAGATTGCCACCACAGCACTAAAATCCCTATTGCCATTTCCGACATCCTATCTATGCGAAGCGGGGTTTTCTGCAGTGACAGCAACCAAAACAAAACAAAGAAATAAACTGGACAAAAGCAAGACACTTCGGGTGTCACAATCTCCTATTACCCCCAGATGGAACCATCTCGTTTCAATGAAACAAGCTCAGGGTTCTCATTGATTTAGCATTAAGTTAAAATATTAAATCTGTTTTTATTCATTTTTAAGGGGTAACTGTATTTTATTTTGAAGGCATGTTAAAACACGACTCAATTAAAAATATTAAATCAAAACACATAAAACTTCAACATCAAAACTTTTAAAGAAAATAGATAAATAACTTTCAAGTTAATATATCTGCAAGATATCAGAATAACATTAAAATCCCGGTATTAAACCCTAAGCATTCTCAAAATTCTTTTCTCTATCTTGGAAAAAAATACTTTCAACCTTCCGTTGAACCTTAAAAATATTGAAAATACCCATGAATCCAAAAGAAAATTAAAAAATTATCTGAAACTTAATAGTCCTTCATTGTTATTATACATTTTTTCTTCATTTTTCCCACAAACCTTGTGTTTTCTCTACTATTATTTGTCACTATAACTTATGTACCACAGTTGTAAATTTTATTATTATATATTGTACAAATATATTGTTATAAAATTTAAAAAAAAACTACATTCAATGTGTCCCCCCTCTCCCCCCCCCCCCTAGTGGGCCGCGGTAAAATTATGAAACGTTGACCGGTCCGCGGCGACAAAAAGGTTTGGGACCACTGACCTAGATCATAAAAAACTTACTCCGCAAAGGACATTATTAATGTTGAAAGTTTCTTGTGAAAATTTACGAATGCAATTCATGACTCGTGTATCGGTGGATGGAATTGTTCAAGTTCAGATAACGTAGTCGATGAATTGATTTTTCACTTGTTATGAAGCACATTAAAAAATAATGAACCAATCTCATGTTACTATGACAGCCACTACTTACATATTATGCAAATTTAACAGGGCTGTGGAGTCGGATGAAAATTTACCGACTCCGGCTTTATTTTATACTCCGACACCGACTCCGACTCCGACACCAGCTCCGACTCCGACTCCGACTCCAACTCTTGACTCTGACTTAAATTTTTATTTTATTTTATAATTTACTGCGTCTACCTAATGTATTTATATTGACTTATTAATAATGGATAATAATAAAAGGTCGAAAATAATAGAATCAAATAATATAGACCTAAAACTGAGAATACTCCTCATCAAGACCTATGTATGGAGTATCTTGATGTACGGCTGCGAGACATGGTGCCTATCCGAAAGAGATAGACGAAGACTAGAGGCTTTTGAGATGTGGTCCTATAGAAGACTATTAGGAATTTCCTGGAGAGACCGCATCACAAATGAAGAGCTTCTCCAACGAATCGAAGGAGGAAGGCACCTGCTCAGGATCCTGTCCGAAAGGCGTGCAAGATGGATCGGTCATATAATACGACAAGAGGGCCTCTCGCATGCCATAATGGAGGGTATGACCGAGGGGACAAACTCTAGGGGACGCCCACGCCGAGAGTACCTGGAGGACCTGTTGGTGGACGTGCGCTGCTCAACATATACAGATTTAAAAAGAGCCGCACAGGACAGGGAGGAATGGAGGAGAAGAGTTGAAATTGCTGCAAACCAGTCTTAGGACTGCAACCACGGAGGAGGAATAATGGATACAGGTATAAATTAAAAATTAATTATATTCGTACACAAATGAAACAATTTTATAAAAAAAAAAAAAAAAACAATACGCATTAAGCAATATCTTCACACAAAAATAATATTAAAAATATATATCAATATTTTAAAAAAGAATTAAATGAAACTTTTAAAATAATTAAAAAAAACAACACAGGTAGGTATTAAAAAAAATAAGAAAACACTTTAAAATAAAATAAAAAGATTGCTTCATTTGTTTTCATACGTTAACTAAATCTTATTAATATTGTTTATTATTATTTTGATTCAATATTGAATAGAACACAAGATAAGATTTTTGAAAGTAAATATACTTTATATAAATCTTATTTCCTATTCGTGGTCTAAATGGAATTAGATCTCAAAATAAGTCAGGATTTATGGAAGCTCTTAACTTGTGTAGGTGGTAAGTGGTAAGGCCATGACGGTCAGCGCTGAATCTTGAATAATTTCAGGATATCGCAGTATTGCTGTTTTTATATCTAATTTTGTAAAAACTGTAAACTGAACGTAATCCCCTTTTGGGGTTTATTGCGATTATAAAAGTCTGCATAGTATCAGGCATGAAACGATGAGAGGTTAACTGGTTCACACATACCGTAACGTTATTCATTAAAGAAAATGTTAAAATAATTAAACGGAGTCGGAGTCGGTCGATTTTTCCGACTCCGACTCCGCCTAAAATGTTCCGACTCCACGATTCCGGCTCCGACTCCGACTCCACAGCCCTGAAATTTAAACTACGCAGAAAAGTAAGAAAGACCTTAAACGAATGGGGAAGTTTCTGAAAACTTCACCAATCAATATTACATCAGGAACTTCTTTCAAATATTAAAGATAATCTTTGTACCTACATATAAAAAAAATAGCCTCATTTGTGATGCGAACGTTACTTTGCCGAGGGATAAAAATCAGAATAATTAAAGATGCAAGTCAACAGTCAACTGCAACACCTGTGAAATTTCGTGAATACCTCAATATCTTGTAGTTAATGAACATGTAGGGAATACCGTCGTCCCTGAATATTGTCAACACGCACGGTCAACGACCGACGAAACGACCTTCGGACATGCCCAAAGGTCGCATACCAGAACATTTATATTGTTTATCCGCAAATACTATTTACGACACATTCCACAGTAGAAAGAGAACACATCACGCCGTCTCGCCGTTTCGCCAACAAATATTCTACCCACTATATTATTCGCAACGTCTGCGACCACCTCTGCACGCACAGGAGTGAGATAAAAATATATTGCGGACGCACTCACGCGCCCCGTTCTGAATATGTATATATACCTACTTATCGATAAATAAAGAATCACTTATTATTAATCACTTGACCATTCATCGCTGTTTACTATTCATTGATTATTCACTCTCACTTTCCGCATTGTTAATCGAGGTATTTTATTTAAATACCAAACAACAATCATAATCATCAGCACGTCCTACTAGGACATCCGCTAAAAACTCAACAAGTTTATAACAAGAAAAGAGATCTTAACATCAATAAAAGAGTCGAAGAACAACAAAGCCCCAGAATGTTATCAAATTAAAAATGAAAACTCCAAATATTAATATTAATTAGCATTTATCGGCAACATCAGAGATATTTTGTGAAAATCGGGAATAAATTCACCAATACAATCAAACGTGTGCCAGTGTGTGACGTAGGTATATTCATTCTAAAAACCGTTATGGGTGAGAAAGTGACGCTACGAGTATTAACGTCTCACTCTCACTCTACTTCGGTATATGGGAACGCAAGAAATAGAATCTCAGTCCGCTCGCTTTAGTGGCTCTCAGGCATCCATTTGAGTGGTCTCTTCGCCCGTTTTGTGAACGTCGGCCGATATTTTTTTCATGTTTTCAGCAATTAAATTTAAATTATTATAACTTTTGACCTCAAATTTTATTAATTTAAGCGATTGGCTATAGACATTCTTATTTTTCCGATTTTAAATCGCTCATTTTTACATGGGTATTGATGTGTATTGAATACACAGCACCGGAACGTGTGGATTTTTTTAGCACAGGAAGAGAAAGGTTAAAGGCGTTCTATTGCAAAAGCTTATTTTTCCTTCTAATTTGTGTGTTAAGTTTTTCGTTCCCATCGTGTTAATAAATGAATCCTTGTTACCAAATTCTTAATGCAAGTTTAGGCCAAACAGATGTGCAATAAACTTAATTTTCATACTTAGCTGAAGCTTTAAGAAAAGCCATTTCACAGCAATTACTTTTGCCATTGATTTTTTGAACTTTATAAAAAGCCTTCGATATCATCAACTGTTGATATTTATCAATTATTAAACGGATAAGCTGCGAGTACTGAAGTTTCATGTCATTTATGCAACATACGTTTATCGCAAATAAGCTTATATCGTCATCTTAAATAAATAAATAAATACAAACAGGTTTATTGATAGCAACATAGTATGTACATAATACATTAAGACACATTTCAAGAACACATTAAAAAGATAATACTTACATAAAAAAACAGAAGCTATCAAAAGGTCTGGGCTCATCTAATAACATCCCCCCGACCAATATACACCCCACCAATATAGGGCGAGCCCATCCACGGGGACACCAGATGTTTTTCAGCCCACACCCTTGAACACGTAGAACAAGAAGATAAAAAAAAACACACACAGAAAATAAATAGATGACAAAAAAATACATTCAAGAGAGAAGACATTAAAATGTCCGGGCTCATCCCACAAACATTCCCCCGGCCGAGATACACCCCACCAATATAGGGCGAGCCCAACCGCAAGGGCATCGGGGGGCTTCCATCTCACACCCCCGCATATCTAGATTAAAAAATAAATAAAAAAAACAAAAACGTATGGCAGAAAACAAAATAAAAAGTAAACCCACATATATAGTACCACCTCAGGTTAACTGTCAGGTGGCACCAGCAATAAGTTTACTAACCAGCCACTTTGTATTGTGCCTTATTTAAAACTTATAATGTTATGTCATTTCTTAAAAGTAATGCCATTCATGTCGTTCAATAATCTTGTAGTCACAAATTCATACTACCATCGCAAAGCGATTATAATTAAGGGTGTATTCTCATTTCATGGGCCGAAAAATCGACGATTTTTATGTTTTATTTTTTCAGTGAACAAATAATATTTTTAAATTGTTGTTTTTTTATACATATTTATGTATCTTTTAAGAACATTTTCATCAAATTTTATAATAAAAAAAATACTGCTTTTGTTGTTATTAAGTCAGAAGTAACGCCGCCCGTACATAGAGGGGTCCATTTTACCCATAATTGTGACTGTTATACAAGTTTGAAAATTAAAAAAAAAATCCGTTTTATTTAGAAATCATCTGGCTATAGCCGGTACTAGTAATTAGAAAAAAAAATGGCGGCTTGTTGAAATTAAAAATTCATTTTTTTTTCTTTAGAGGAGTGAAAAAAATCGAAAAAATGGATCGATTGAAATAATTCTAGTACCGACTATAGAAAGGTATAACAAGGAGAATAAGTACTTATTCATTAAAATCGTTTGATTAGTTTTGGAGGATAGTTTTAAAAAAAGTGATTTTTCAGGAAACACGTTTAAAGTTTCAAGTGCGATTTTACACGAATTAAAGTTAATATTTTTAACTTACTGTTAATCAGCAATTCCAGGGCCATATAAACTTGTTAAACAATCCCGTCAAACTAAAAATCAATTCATCTTTCCAAGAAATCCTATTGGACGAGAATTCTTGGAAAATAAGGCTACTGCCATAATAATAGACGACCCGAAAGCTGCGAAGCCCAGATCCTTTTTCGACCGGCGCGCTCGACTATAAACCCTCATAACTTTTCAAATTTTCAATGTTTTTGAAAATTTCGTACTGAAAATTATTTAAAAAGGATTATAAAAAAATTAAATGAAAAAAAACAATATTTCAAAATAAACGCAAATGAGAATACCCTCTTAAATAGATTCACACCTTTAAAGTTATGTATATTTTTGTTTATTTGTTTACCTGATATATTATATTTGTTTACCTGAACCAAAATTACAAAAGTGCGGTATCTGCTTTTACCAACTTTTAGCTATGCGAACGTATGATAGCTTGATGCTGCAAAAGAACAACTCGTCGAATATAAAAAAAATAACGTCCGTTTTATATTCATGCTAAGAAATACAATCTCACAACACCCCATCATATATTATCCAGCTAGTTGAATGTGGAAAATTGTCAACATACTAACGATTTTTCCCTTCCATAAAATACACTTTGCTATCTCAATTACATATCTTGTTGGAAATGTTCAGCGACTCTCCGAACACGGATTTGCGCTACGCTAGAGCCGGGATTAGTTAATTGCTTTTCCAGTTCATTGCTTTTCAGTTTTCACGTCGTCTTGAAGTGTATATGCCGGAAGTTTTTGATATTAGCTGTTTTTATTGCTAATGCCGTAGGTTTTTGAAAGCAGCTGTCTGTACTGCCAATGCAATAAGTTTTTGAAACCAACTTTCAACTATATATACGAGTATTTTAATACCATACTGCAAGCATCGAACAAAATAATATTTTTAATTACTTTTAAGTTGAACACAATGCAACCTAAATGACGATATTTCATCGACGCAGCTTCCTTTCACCCAAAAATAAGCTCCTGCTCTATAAAACCCTTATTCGTCCTATCTTGACCTATGCTGCACCCGTTTGGGGTAGTGTGAGCAATACGGATCACCTGAAACTCCAGAGAGTGTAGAACAAGGCATTCAAGATATCTTTTAACACCCATCCCAGAACAAATCTTACCCGACTTCACGCTGAACAGCGAGAAGAAACCCTACAACACCACATCCTCGCTTGGACCGTGAAGTTCTATAAAAGCCAACAAAATCACAGAAATCCCTTAGTCGCTGCCCTGGGGGCTTACGAGAGTAAATCCGACCTACCCTTCCGTTATAAGCACAAGCTCCCGAAGCATTATCTGTTGCCTGACTAGTCCACCTACAGTATTAGCTGGGACGACCGAGGTCTGAGTGAATGTGATGGAATACAAGTAGCCTGAACGAGTGGACTTGTTTTTGCTGAATAATTAGTGTAAGAATTGTTATCTAGTTATAAGTAGTATGTAGGTGTTAATTATTTCTAAGATCTCATATATTAAGATTGAATAAATAAAATAAAATGATATGTAGGAAAATAAGTTTAAATAAGTTCATAAATGATAACATATAATTAAGATTAGTTAAGTAATAAATTTGTATATAGGTATAGCCTTGACAAATGTTTGTATAGTAATTTACTTGTTTAATAAAAAAAAAAAAAAAAAAAGCAACCTAAATGACTTATTGCCAAGTCTTGAAGATTCTTAAACATAAACCTCTTCCATCCGATTTATGTTAACCTTTCCTTTCCTGTGCTAAAAAAATCTGGCCTTTCCGGTGTAGAGTATTCAATACACATCAATATACATAAAAAAATGAGCGATTTAAGATCAAAAAAATTAAAATATTCATAGTCAATCGCTTAAATTAATTAAATTTGAAGTCAAAAATGATAAAAATTTAAATTAAATTGCTGAAAACATGAAAAAAACATCGGCCGACGTTTTCAAAACGAGCAAAGAGACCACCTCAAATGAATGCTCTAGAGCTACTGTTAGTTGAGATGGACTAACAATGTGTATGTTATGCCTCGAAGGAAGAAACACAACTGCAAACTGAGATTCTATTTCTTGCGTTTCCATATACCGAAGTAGAGTGAGAGTGAGACGTGAATAGCGTCACTTCCTCCTCCATAGCGGTTTTTTAGAATGAATATACGCCATTTTCCTGTCAGTAGGTAGATTCATTTAAAAAAAACCACTATGGGTGAGGAAGCGACGCTATTCACGTCTCACTCTCACTCTACTTCGGTATATGGGAAGGCAAGAAATAGAATTTCAGTTCGCTCGCTTCTCTCGCTTCAGTAGCTCTCAGGCATCCATTTGAGGTGGTCTCTTCACCCGTTTTGTGAACATCGGCCGATGTTTTTTTCATGTTTTCAGCAATGAAATTTCAATTATTATCACTTTTGACTTCAAATTTTATTAATTTAAGCGATTGACTATATATATTCTTATTTTTTCGATTTTAAATCGCTCATTTTTACATGTGTATTGAATACACAGCACCGGAACGCGCGGATTATTTTAGCACAGGAAGAGAAAGGTTAAAATACAGTTTTGCTCGATTCAAAGCTTTTGTCAAAGTATTGCCAACTCTCCGGGCTGTTTGAACTCCAGGCATTAGAGTGCTTTATTAGTATATTGACTGTGCTGCGAGAAATTTTCCTTCTTCCTTAACGTCTTAAGTCTGTCGTCGCTATCATATTGTTCACGCTCAGGTGTTTTGCCATCGGAAGAGGAGCCAATTGGAGGAGGGCTAGTCCCTTTTTCGTCTCTTTGTGACTTTACGTTCATAGTAACAATCTTGTAGTATTGATTTCACTGTATGAGGGCTTATTTTGTCCACTATAACAGCGTGGGTGATAACGATTAACCCTTGTTATGGAAGACAAATGTCTGACCAACTAGACCCTGAAATCACCGTGGTATATCTTCGTTCAGTGAAAAAGAGTGTTTTCAGCGGTTTTTTTTTATATACCAACTTTTCCGCCATCCCTTTCAGTATCTTTTCCATAGACTGTATAGTATTTTTTTTTCAGCTTTACATCTCGATTATATTATTTTATTGTTCTTTTTTTGTGTTTGGATTATTTTTATTTTGTATAATTTTTTGATAAAGATAATAAATATTAGGTGTTAACATAACAGTTGTGTTCGTTTTTTTTTTTCAAATTTAAAATGAGCACCGAAAGTAAAACAAAATGGTAAAGATTATACGTCGTTTAAAAGAAAATTTTATGTTCTGTAAGATATTGTGTTTGCTTTTACGTTACATATATTATTTTATTTGATTACAAGCCTTCAAAATCAACGTTCGACAATTGATTTTTGTTGTTTTCACTCAAAACATGTGGAACCCAAGCGCCGAACTTCTGGACTTTTCCCATTGATTTAACGTAGCGGTATACAGTCATGTGACTACAATTCATCTGCTCAGCCAATTCTATGGTAGTTTGAAGGGGATCTTCATGAATAATATGGTTTAAGTGGTCCTAATCGAAGTCCACTGGTCGTCCGGAACACTCAATGTCTTTTAGGTCGAAATTATTGTCTTTGAAACGCAAAAACCATCGACGAGCTGTCCTTTCATTCGTAACATCTTCACCGTACACTTCGCAAATATCGCGAGCAGCTTTGGCAGCTTTATTACTTCGATTGAACGCGAACAGAAGGAGGTGTCAAAAATACCCACTTTCGTTTACTTGCCATTCCATTTTGAAGGCTTGTTATTAAATAAAATACAATATATAACGTAAAAACAAACACTATATATTGTAGAGCAGAAAATTTTCTTTCGGTAGACGTATAACCTTTACCATTTTGTTTTACTTTTGGTGCTCTTTTTTTAATCGAAAAAAAAAAAACGGACACAACTTATGTTAACACCCAATACATTAACAATATTTTGTTTATTTTAGTCTAGATAGCTTTATACAAAAATCTATAGTCGGTTAGCAAGGATAACTATTCGATAAAAATAACGTCATTTTTTTCCAATGTGGTTTGAAAAATATTGAATAACCTGGTTAATTATTATTTTTTTCAGTTAGTCAATTTATTATTTTGAAATATAAATGGTTTCAAAGAAAAAAAAAACGATTTTCTATTTATTGAATGAAAACTTCAGTTAACAAGGGATGAAATGTTTTCCTCGAGTTTTCTCATATGCAGCGACATCTTGTTTTTAAAGGAAGAAACATTTCAAGTAGTAGGGAAAAGAACCATTAAAGGAATAATATAAAAGATACAAAATGTAAAGAAAAAATTGTCGTAGAATTTCAAAATATTTACAAAAATCCTATTTTCATCAAATAATTTAGATATTTTCTATGAAAAGAATTTCTTAAAGCGTAAATGGAAAATATTTTGTTTACGAGTTTGGGAAATTAGCGCCATCCTTGGAAAATGTTTGTAACGATTTATATCAAATACCACTCATGTTACAGAATATATTCATGGTTACAGTATTTAGAAATTTTCCTGAAAACCATTTATATAAAACACGACATAACAAGAAAATGATTTCATCAAATATTATACATAATTTTAAAAGTTAACTGACAGATTAAATAAAATTGTTACTCAGATTTTATGGTTTTATACATTTAACGTGTTCCCCGCGGGAAGCACAAACGCCTGTGATCTGACTACAATCCAAGTTTCAAATCACAAATACTTTAAAAAAATGACACAAACCCGGAATAAAAATTGAACTTAAATTTAAAATAATCTTTATTCTAGCGACATCTCTGAAAACCTTGTCAAATAATATATTAGTTTATGTGATATTGTTGAATAAACAGAGCGCCGAATTTTTTTGGTTTCTCAATATTTCCAGCATTAACGACCTGTCGCGCGGATCGAGTCCTGCGATGAGTCTCTCTTACATAAATAAACATTACTAAGTCTCTCTTACATAAATAAACATTACTAGTGCTATATGCATTTGATCGGATGAGTGTCATGAAGCATTGATTTGATCGTAGCATTCCTTTGTTTATTTTACGTAATGTTTAGTTTATCTCCTTTATTTAATGAGTCTCCTTAAGAGTAATGACTATTATTTATTATCAGAAAATCACTTAAGTGTCATGTTTACTTGGTGTTGTAATCAAATATCAGTGGTTCTAAACAAAATATGTGTTTAAACTTAGAAATTAAAAAACGCTGAAATTGTGCCGCGCATAGGATTCGTGGAATTTGATTTTTAACGCGGTGAACAGGTTAAGGCTTTTTTATATATTTAAGATTATTTGAAAGATATTGCACACGGTAATAAGCCACCCAGGTTGGACTATATACAACAAAAGATGAATATAACACAATCTAGAATCAAAGATACATATTTGTAAACACAAAATTAAAAGCCCTAAACCTCTAATTTTTAAATTATGATGTTCAAAAGTTTCCAGCCTGAACAAGTAAAAATTTTTATGTACACACCTCTCTAAGGGAATGATTCTCCGTAGATAGTATCCAAACGTTGTTTAGTTTCTGCCGTTTTTTTTCCTCCTTCAAAAAGGATATTGATAACTGGTCAATATTCAATTTTTAACATTTCAGAATATAACGAAACCACATGTTCTATCGGCTCTAGTTAATACACGAGTGTAACTGAGAGAAAATGAGTCAATTTTTTACTGCAATTTCGCCTGACAATGAGATGGGATGTCGATATACCATAAATCAATACTTGCTCTAACTTGTTGAGACCGAAAACTTTTGGATCTTAATTAAGCCAAATTATATTAAAAAATCAAATTAATCTTATTTCATAATTTGCCTAACACGATAAAGCCGAAAATGAAACCAAACAAACTGTGATCGTGGAATGAAAATGAAACAACGCATACAAAGAAGCAACTATGAAGCGCAAGTATTCGAATTTGAAAGCATATGCTATCAAAGTAAAACAAATCGGCACTTGTAAGGTGAATACTTGTTTTATTAAATTAGGCATTTTTTTTTATAAAAACAATATTTTACTTGTTTTTTTTTTTACAAAATATGTTTTTTTTTCATTTATACATTTCAAGTATAATATAAACGCTCTGAAAAGTAAAGTTATTATATCGCCTGTTGAGAATCATAGTAACGAAACTCCAAAATATAAATTTTCGAGTTAAGTCTTCCAAATGGCACTAAAATGACTCATTTTTTACGTGCGTAAGTGGCAAAAGTATATTTCATCTCCTTGACGCTTCAAGGAATTGAACTATACTTTCGCCACTTGCGCACGTAAGAAAAGAAGTCATTTGAGTGCCATTTGGAAGTCTTAAATTGAAAATTAATTTTTTGGTAGTTTCACCACTATGATTCTCAACAGGCGATATAATGAAAGAACACACAGTTTGTTGATGCTTTAAATCAAGAGTTCTCAAAGTGGTCGATGTCGACCCTCTGGTGTCGATTTGATTTTTCTAGGCTCGATAGTTTCAATAAAAAAATTTGGGGTCGACGACAGCAAAAATAGACTACTGCTATTTGTTTGTTACTTCAAAATACCCATGATTCCAATAGGTACCTAATTAAGAATATTTGTACTTATTTTGAATTTACATATTTATTTTATAAATGTCAAAAATAAAAAAAAAACTGCTCGTTTTTTTTGCTTTAACTTTCGTAAGAGCAGATTACAATAATAAATGTTGCACAAGATAATATTATAATCCTTAGGCCTTTCATATTTTTCAATCCTTAATTACAAGTGATTAAAATGAAAAGTTTGATATCTAGTGAAAGATTTAATAAATAATAAATAAATAAATTTTGGTTTATTGACAGCAGCATAGTATGTACAAAATATATTTAAATAACATTTCTGAAACACATAAATTGCAGATAATACATTAAATACAGAAGTTATCAAAAGGTCTGGGCTCATCTAATAACATCCCCTCGGCCAAGATACACCCCACCAATATAGGACGAACCCAGCAACGGGGACACCAGATGTTTTTCAGCCCACACCCTTGAACACGTAGAACAACAATATTTAAAAAAACACAGAAAATAAATAGATGACAAAAAAATACATTCAAGAGAGAAGACATTAAAAGTTCCGGGCTCATCCCATAAAAATTCCCCCGCCCGAGATACACCCCACCAATGTAGGGCATCAGAGGGCTTCCATCCCACACCCCTGCAATTTAATATCGAACTACAATATAATTTGAGTAAGTAAAATAAATGGGTCGACGGTTTTAAAAGATTTAGGTAAAGGGGGTCTGCGGCCGAAAAAAGTTTGGGAATTCTTCATTTAAATTGATAAAATGCGAAAAACGCTTTGTTTTTTTCTTAGCGTATGAAATGCGTAAAGTAAGAAGCATTCGGTATGAATAATAACTTTTAAACTTTGTATAAAAAAAAAGTTTATAATGCCTGCAAGGCTCAAGGGGGACAAGAGAAGAGCATATTGCTGCAAAGTGCAATAAAAACGGGACAGCGATGGCTACGACGATGAACTATAAACGCTGAACAATGACCATCACTTTATGAAGATCAATGATCACGGATATTCAACGACGATTGAAGTAAAATGAGAGACGGATAGTCTAAAGCAAATAATATTATTGGTGATATGTAGCAACGGAACATGGAGTAATGGGATAGAATGGAAATACGAGTGGATGTTACGTTACAATAAAAAAAATTTGATGTTAATATAAATTGGTGATATGTAGCAACGGGACATGGAGTAATGGGATAGAATGGAAATACGAGTGGATGTTACGTTACAATCAAAAGAATTTGGTGTTAACATAAATTGGTGATATGTAGCAACGGGACATGGAGTAATGTGATATAATGGAAATACGAGTGGATGTTACGTTACAATCAAAATAATTTGGTGTTAACATAAATTGGTGATATGTAGCAACGGGACATGGAGTAATGTGATATAATGGAAATACGAGTGGATGTTACGTTACAATCAAAAGAATTAGGTGTTAACATAACTTGTGTCCGTTTTTTTTTTCAAATTTAACAATGAGCACCAAAAGTAAAAAAAATGGTAAAGGTTATACGTCATTCGAAAGAAAATTTTCTGCTCTATAAGATATTGTGTTTGCTTTTACGTTACATATATTATTTTATTTGATTACAAGCCTTAAAAATGCAATATCAAGTAGATGAAAATGAGCATTTTCAGCACCTCATTCTGTTCGCGTTCAATCGAAGTAATAAAGCTGCCAAAGCTGCTCGCGATATTTGCGAAGTGTACCTACGGTGAAGATGCTATGAATGTAAGGACAGCTTGTCGATAGTTTTTGCGTTTCAAAGACGGTAATTTCGACCTGAAAGACATGGAGCGTTCCAGACGACCTGTGAGTGGACTTCGATGAGAACCGCTTAAACCATATTATTCATGAAGATCCCCTTCAAACCACCGTAGAATTAGCTGAGCAGACGAATTGTAGTCACATGACTGTATACCGCCATATTAATCTTTTCTTTCGAATGACGTATAACCTTTACAATTTTTTTTACTTTTGGTGCACATTTTTTAAAATGAAAAAAAAAAAACGGACGCAACTTACGTTAACACCCAATATTTAGTTTTTGTTTTCACATATCAAGAAATATACATAATTTGCGAAAAAACAACAGGTAATTTAATTTGGTCATACAGTTTTAATGGATCTGCGTTTATTGCCTTTCATTTGTCGTATCCCCAGTAAACTAGGCTTTTGCCTGTATCTCACTAATATAATAAAGAAGTTAAATTATTGGAAACATAAATGCGTAATTTCACGACATTTTAAAGAAAGCGCATGAAATATCGATCGAAGGAATAGATTAAAGTCAACTTTTTGAATGTCTTTTTTAATTTTTATTTTGTTGTATAGAATACAACGTTGTGTATTTATTTCCAAATTGCAATACCTTCTAGCCAACCTGAAAATATTAAAGTGGCCTTAACCCTTCCTGTCCTGTGTTGTGTAACTAGTACATATTGCTTCTAAAAACTTTAATATCTTTATAAATATAATAAATACTGGGTAGAGATTTTAGGTATTCCTCCGTAATACATTTACGCATTGAATGAAAAAATTATATTTATAATAATTAGCACTTATCGGCCACATCAGAGAAATTTTGTGAAAATCGGGAATAAATTCACCAATACAATCAAGTGTGACGTAAGTATATTCATCATAAAAAACCGCTATGGGTGAGGAAGCGACGCGATTCACGACTCACTATCATTCTAGTTCGGTATATGGGAACGCAAGTAATAGAATCTCAGTTTACCCGCTTCAGTAGCTTTCGGACATCTCTTCGCTCGTTTTGTGAACGTTGGCCAATGTTTTTTTTCATGTTTTCAGCAATAAAATTTCGATTATTATCACTTTTGACTTAAAATTTAATTAATTTAAGCGTTTGGCTATGAATGTTCTTATTTTTTCCAATTTTAAATCGATCATTTTTACATAAATATGTATTGAATACACATTACCGGAACGGGCGGATTTTTCTAGCACAGGAAGGGAAAGGTTAAGAGAAAACAATTCATGAACTCTTTTCACAGTGGAATCAAAGACGTAACGCCCGGGCTAGAAGTTAGGCTTTTACTAAAAAAAAATCATGAAACCTGTCAATCTTCTAAAGTTTAATCTTTAGATTATCTTTAAGGTTCGATTTTTCACAAAACTGTATATACGAGTATTTGAAGGAACGCTTTTCCATATGTATGATTGGGGCATTATGACTCATAAACTGATTCTTTCAATTAATGGATATGTGATATTTTTATTTTTCTAGGGGATTTGATAAAATCTCATTAGTCAGTATTGCTTTCCAAAAGAAATATATAGAAGTTGTATTACATTTTCGTTGTATACAGTACACTCTGGTAGGCTTATTGCTATGTGGCAAGCGTTTCCAACCAACTACAAAGATTAAAAAAAGCCTTTAGTGAAAACCAGATATGAATCAACTTTTAAAATCTGGGTTTCAACAAGAATCGAACCTATATTCCCCGAGTTGATGACAGACGTCTTATCAACAAGGCCACTGAAATCGCTAATGGTACTTTATTAAAGACAATTAATAAAGTTTATTTTTTTCTACGTTCATCCACATTATTTTTATTGTAGAATTTTTAGATATACGAGTATGTTAAAAAAATCCCAGTTCAAAGTATAGCATATATTTCTTTCCACGGAAGAATTCAAAAATATTGTTAACCTTTAAGAATATACTGTTTATTGTAATGGGTGGGTAAAGCGAAATATAACGAGTGGGACACGTGCCAAAAATAGTTATATCTGTAAATAGTTATATATAATTTCCTTTTAAAGCCTGAAAATTAATCACGAAAAAGTGATTGTGATAGAAATAATTTTAATAATGAACACCATTTAATTATTTCAGTTCATTTTAATTAAACAAAATCAAAACTAGTATTATTTGGCATACTTGTAATGTGAAATACATGCCAGAAATATTTTACAAATTTCTAATTTTTTTTTATCAAACACTGTTTATTCTATGATAATACGAGTATAAATAATATTTTACAAATTGTTAGAAAAAATTATTTCATTTGAAAATTAACCATACTAAAATACAAACTGCTTACTAACGACATTTATTTTTATTTCGAAGAAACCTTTTTTAGTTTGAAATGCAATTCAAAGTTATTTCATGACAATCCTTGAAAAAACAATTGTTCGATTATATTTGAATATTTGTCTGGCGTAAAAAAAATGCCCTAAGTGACCCTCTGAAACTGGTTAAAAAAAACTTATTTTACTTGAATCTTCGAAAAGACTATAGTTTCACTTTGTGGTGCCATGTTTTATATAAAAGGAAAAATAAGTAAATAAAAAACTTATTTTATATACGAGTATATGGTATATATTTTTTTGTGTTTACCACAGGTTTATTTTTGGGTTTACAACCGGTTTCGAAGACCATCGTCCTCATCGTCAGGTTAAGATAAACTAAATTGCTAAAAATATTTTTCCTATACAAGTGTAAATAATATAAGAGGAATGAGGTAGGGGGAGAGAAGTGGGGAGAGATGTGATACAATGGTAAATGGGGCGAGGAAAAATGAAAGTGAATCTATCGGGCAGGTAAGGTCTGGATATCCAGGGGGGTGGATTTTAAATAGAAAACATATTAAGCAGATGGCTATTATTAAAATTGGTTTGGTTTTAGATACAGATAATTTTATTACAATTAATAACTTTTGATGAACTTGATATAAGAAAGATTTTCATATCGTCTCTCCGTTCATCTTGACTCTTACAGATAAATTTTTTTCTAGTTTTTTAATTAATTTAAATTGTCACAACAAATCGACCTCTATTGCCTAATGAGTGAGATTTATTCTTCTTCCAGTCCTGAGTTTAGAGTTCGATTTCCATTAGAAGCCAGATTTTTCGGAAATTAATTCTCGTCTGGTGTTCCCTTATTTATTTATTTAACACTTTTATTGCAATACGATCTGGCGGGCTTATTGCCAGGCGGCAATCTCTTCCAACCAACCAGACAAAAGTAAATGATGCAAGTTACGTGGTCGCATAAATCATTCAAATGACTATCCATCTTCACGAAATCCATAAACATATACGTGAGCACATGCCCACGAACCCCACAAAGACAGACAATCACCCGAACATTATTTTTCATATAAAGTGAGATATCATCAATCAAAAGGAAATGAAAGGATGGTGGAGAGGAAAGGAAAAGGAAAATCAGGAATGAAACACTTTATTTTACTGACTAGAAATTAAGAGTTTTTTCAGTCGCTTCTTAAAGCATGCCAATGACGGAGCGAGTTTTATATTGGTTTGTAACTGATTCCAGAGTCTCACTGCATGGACAGTAAAGGACCTTAAGGCCACTTCAAATATTTCTCACATGATAATAAATCCGCCAGGTTGTAGGTTTACAACAAAATTGCAATTCAATATAACCGATATTTTGTCAACCAGGTCTAGAAAGGCCACGTTTTTTTTTTTCACCACGCCATCTTTCATTTTTAATTACCTAGAAATTTATCATGATAAGTTCTCTTATGTTTTTGAAGTGAAACTTTTATAAGAGCTGTAAAGTAAATTGTCCTGAACGTCACGAAAAGTGAAACGGTGTATTATATTATTATTTTATTATTATTGATAACTATTAAATATAAAATTTATTTATAAATTAATATTAGTTATTTCAATAATTATTATTATTTATTATTATTAATAATTAATATTATTAAGTGTATCATATTATCATTAAAAATATTATTTATTATTAGAGTTATTATTATTTGTTATTAAAAATAATATTTTTACATTTTATTTATTACATTTTATTTAACATTTATTTTAATATTTATTTAATATATAATTTATATTTAATAAATAATCACAATAATATATTTATATATGTAATTATAATATAAATAATTATATTATAATTATAATTTAATTAATATATAATATAATAATATTATAAATATTATAATAAAAATAATATTAAAATAATTAAATAATTGCTTATAATAATAACGAAAAAATATAAATATATTTAATATTAAAAAATATTTTTAAGTGTATTATATTATTATTAAAATTATTATTTATTATTAAAATTAATATTACTTTTAATTAAAAATAATAATAATAGTATTTTTTTATTTAATTAAGAGAGATTTTCTTGAATTAAAGGCCGCATAACCATTTCCTTATCCTACGAAAAAAATCGTTAACAAATGGAAAAAAAGCAATGCATAAAATCAACTTTTCCCAGGAGCTAAGAAGTTTCACTTCTACCGCGCGAGAGTTTCACGCATCTGTTTTTTTTTTTTTATAATTCTGGAAAGTTTAAAATATGTTTTAATTTCATCTGACAAACAAGAAAGGGAGCAACATTGAAAAACAAGATAGAATACTTTTATTTATTCCAGATATAACTAACATATTTGTAAGTATAACGCTGATAATTATAATTTTTTTTTTTAATTTATGCTGCATCGTTCAGGAATCAAACTTGGGCCTCCTGCATGGCAGATGAGCATTCTAACGCTGAACCACCGATGCTGATAAGAAGATTTCATTATGAAATATTTTATGGAAATTAAATCGAAAATGGCGTGAGATCGTTGCCAGATGTTCGTGATTCAATAACTTACTCTAAAGGAATTTTATAAAGAAATCGAATTTGAATATCCCATCAATTCAATAGATTGACTAGACCATAAAAAATATCACAAAAAACTAGGAATTTAAGTAGAACTTAGGAAACCTGTGTAGATATGTTATATGTTTATTTCTGGACCACCTTTTATCTCTCTTACTCTTTTCAGATATATAAAAAAATCAGAGTAATGCAGTAATATTGAATATTGTAATTTATTTCATCAAACACTGTTTATTCTACTTTTTGTAACGGTATAACACTACCGGTTTCAAGGTGCACACCTCATTTTCAGGGGAGCACAAACAAGACTTAATTCTGTTCGAACTGGTACCGATATACACGTTTAGGAACTAGTCCTTAAGGGAAGAGATGATGATGATTTGTTGATAAATAAAACACGTTTTGGATCGCAATGCGGAAGAAGAGTTATTATTAGTAAACGTAGGTATTTATACTATTTCCGCGTGTGTGCGGGAATGTGAGCAAGATATCCTTCGTCTCGTTTGTGCATTAGCAAAACGATTAATGTCGAACGTAGGTGACAATTTATTTACGGAACTGGCGAGACAGCGTGGTGCGTTCTCGCTCTAGTATGGAATGCGGTCCACTCCGGACTATGGGTTGAATGGCCGGCGTGTGAACTTCGGACTTGTTTATTTAGATTTGTCGAGGAATGCAAAGGTCACTTTATCGGTCATTGACCATATGTATGAACGCCCACAGTGTTTCGAGTGGGCGACCGCCACACACGCTTCAATGGTATGGGATATACGGGTTGTGGACTGACGTCTGAGGGAGATATAGGACGATTTCGGCCAGCAGCGGAGAGATTTTTTAATAAATGGGTTGACCAGACGTCAGTCCCTTACCTGAATGTCCCCAACAATTGAATCGTGTACTAGTTGAAAATTAATTGGACAGATTAGAGGCCCTAGAAATTTCATAATCAGTGCATCGAGGTGAACATCTGTCAAACACATATATACCAAGAATCTCTCGACTGCTCGCCGAGGTCGTCCCGTGACTTCCTCAGCCCCCAGTTCCCAACCCAAATGTCCTCAACCGTTAGAAGCGTATATCTCGGTACCAGTTTGAACATAATTCAGTCTTGTTTGTGCTCCCCTGAAGATGAGGTGAAAGCCTTGAAACCGGTAAGGTTATACCGTTACAAAAAGTGGAATGAACAGTATTTGATAAAATTAACTACAATGTATTTAAACCTCCACAGCGTTAATGCCTTAACTATAAACATTATTGAATATTTTTCTATTTTATCAATAAATGCTAGAACTGGAGTTAGGGGTTGCTAAAATAGACCTAAATTTTCTTACATCAACCTTTTAGAGCTTCATTCTACGTTATTTACACGAACATTCAAGGTAACATTATACGTGCTAGTAATTTGGTAGGCTGTCGGCTATCTACCCCCTTATCAAGCTTTATTCAATATGAACCCATATTATTGCGGATTTTATATGGTATATTTAACATTTAAAAAATCAAGTACGTGTCACAATTCAAATAGAGTCATAAAAGTTATATATTGAGCGTCATCAACGCTCCAATTTGTGAAAAATTTATATAAAAAATGCGTCTTTTTCATTCCACGTAATTTTCTTTGTCCAAATTTTCCTTTTTTAATGATACAAAAAGACGTCTGTCTAAAAAGTGAAATTATATAAAATCATCCCTTTAAAACATTAACTTGAAAATTTTCTTTCCGCGTATTTTAGAATTTATCAAATATTTCGGCTTTAATTTGTGGAAATTTCTATCACAATAGTTAATAATGATTCACTTAGTTTTTCTACTAATTACACATACATTTAGTATATACCATCACGCCATCTTCTTGTCGATTTTCCACACATATTTAACCTTTTCCACATCCCCACACCCTCTTATACGAATTCTACGATTTCTCTGACATTATATGTTTATTTTTTCAGAATATAATTCACTTGATCCAACCATACTTTCCTTAGGCTTCCTCTCACACGACAACTATTCCTATTTGTACTATATATATATTTTGTAAGTCTTCTTCATTAATTTATTTTACATGTCCAAACTATCTTAGCGTACTGTTTTTCATCTTACTCAACACACCTTAAGTTTTATTTCATTCTCTTATTATTTTGTTTCGTTTTCTGTCATACAGTGTCACTCCATGTATTCGTCTCAAATCACACACTTTTACAGCGTTTATTCAGCTCTTCTCATTAAAAGAACAATGCTTAGGTCAAACAGGTGTCATTTTTTATTGGAAGTATATACATGTTTCTTAGGATACTTATCAAGATAAGTACAATCTGGCGTGCTTATTGCCAGGCGGCAATCTCTTACAACCAACCAGACAAAAATAAATTAAGCAAGTTACTTGGTCGCATACATCATTCAAATGACTTTCCCTATACCACGAAATCCATAAACACATACGTGAGCATATGCCCACAAACCCCACAAAGACGCACAGTTACCCGAACATTATTTTTCATATAAAGTGAGATATCATCAATCAAAAGAAAATGAAGGGGTGGTGGAGAGGAAAGGAAAAGAAAAATCGGGAATGAAACACGTTATTTTATTGACTAGAAATTAAGAGGTTTTTCAGTCGCTTCTTGAAGCATTCCAAGGACGGAGCGTGTCTTATATTGATACTGTCGTGTTAGGAAATGTTTCTAGAACCAAGATGCCGCGCACCCTCGCGTTGAACCAATCAGATCAAGGATAATACCACCTCATCTCTTTGAGAGCCTGAAGACTGTGTCAGCTGTATCAAAGATCACAATCCTTAGCCGTCAGGATGACGACTAGACAAAGAGATGTTCTTCATCCACGTCGTCTGCTCAATGCTGAGCATCATGATCCTCTGCTATTTCTCGGACTAAGTCCCCCACCTGTCTCTATCCCTCCAAGGTTAAGTCAAGTTAAATACTGCGCTTTAACCTTTCCTTCCCTGTGTTGGCTATCTTCTACACGTTGCTTCTAATAACCATCAATATCTCTATAAATATAATAAATACAAGGTTAAGATTTTAGATTTTCCTCCATAATATATTTACGCATTGATTTAAAAAATAATATTAATAATAATCAGAATTTATCGACTACATCGTGGGTATTTTGTGAAGATATCGGAAACAAATTTGCATTTAAACGCTGTGAGTGCCTCGACCTTGTGTCTTAACGATAGGTGAATAGTATGCGGGAAGCGCGACACTATATTCGCATCTCACTCTTGCATACTCCACTGAATTGCGAGGAGCTGAATTGTCTCGACGTCGCAAGCATAAGCGTAAGCGCCGGGGTATGCGACTGACGTTCCGCGCCACAGTAGCTTCTAGGCTTGCAAATAGGTTACACGTACGCTCGTTCCGTGAGCGTTGCCAGGTGGTTTTTTAATGTTTTCAGCAAATTTATCTCAATTATTATAATTTTTAACTTCAATTATAATTAATTAAGGGGATTATCTATGAATGTTCTTATTTTTTCGATATAAAATCGCTATTTTTTGATCGCGTACTCACTACCCAACACCGGAGCACGCGTTTCAATTTTAACACCGTAAGGGAAGAGTTAAGAGGGTCCTGTTGTTTCCTTTATTTAAACTTGCCATCGCATAGTTGATTGCTCGACTTGCTTCAACTGTAACCGGAATCACCAGCGTACATTCATATAGAGATATATATCTGGTATATTAACCCAAAAAATGTTTTAATTGCTGTAAAACGTTTTCCATTTTTTTTATTTAATTTTTTTTTTTTTACTTATATTATATTGTACTTACGTACTAAAACCCAGTTCATTAGCCGAACACTCACCTAAAACAAAAAAAAAATATATTATTTATAGTTAAGGCATTAACATTGTGGAGGTTTAAAGACATTCTAATTTGTTCTATCAAACACTGTTTTTTCCACTTTTTGTAACGGTATAACCCTACCGGTTTCAAGGCTTTCATCTCATCATCAGGGGAGCACAAACAAGACTCATGTTTGTGCTCCCCTCTGATGATGAGGTGAAGGGCTTAAAACCGGTAGGGTTATACCGTTAGAAAAAGTGGAATAAACAGTGTTTGATAAAACAAATTACAAAAAATATATATACGTGAAGAGATATTTAATGATTTTTCATCAAGACATAATAACCAAAAATATTTTTTTCACATTTTTAACATCCTAAAAGCATCTTACGATAACTTTAATTCAAATTCATTTTAAAAAGAGATCATCAAAACAATTACATATATATATATAGATCAAACAATGCATTTTTAAATAGAATACAATTACAGAAATGAACTTAAAAGTTATAAATTCTTTATTGTGTTGTATTTAACATAGCTTTTGTTATGTACAATTAAACCTTGCGGACTTATTGCCACGTGGCAATCTCTTTCGACCCCTCAAAGAGTTGTTTAACACGTTTTCAATTAAAACCAGACTAGAATCCTTATAAAAAATTCTAGATTCTAACGGGAATCGAATCCGAAACCCCTGGGTTAAAAGTTAGATGTCTTACCAACTAGTGTACGTAAGTAAAACTATTGAAAATCATACAAGAAATAATATACTGTCCCGAAAGCAGTCTTGTGTTTCTCAGATAGCTGCCATTAGGACAATATTTTAATTTCTTATTTCATGCCAAACGTGTTAAATATACTTGTATATTCCCATGAAAGTTAATACTGTATTTTAACGCATTTTTCCAGCTATAACTACTCCATTCTATTCCATTTCACACTTTTATTGCAAATACAAAATGACGGGATTATTGCCAGGTGGTAATCTCTTCCAACCAACCAGACAAAAGTAAATGAAGCAAGTTACGTTGTCGTATAAACCATTCAAATGACTATCCGTCCCCACGAAATCCATAAACACATACGTGAGCATATGCTCACGACCCCTATAAGGATGGATAATCACCCGAACATTATTTTTCATATAAAGTGAGATATCATCAATCAAAAGGAAAGGAAGGGATGGTGGAGAGGAAAGGAAAAGAAAAATCAGGAATGAAACACATTATTTTACTGACTAGATATTAAGAGTTTTGATATTAAGGACGGAGCGAGTCTTATATTAGTTTGTAACTGATTCCAGAGTCTCACTGCATGGACAGTAAATGACGACGTAAAAAAAGAGGAGCGGAGAACTGGAAAGGTCAATAGACAATATCTGTTTGAACGTAGCGCTAATCAATGATTGGAGACGCTGAAAATTTCGGCGAGATAAAAAGGGGCGTCGGGACAGTTAAGAATATCATACAATAGAGACAGTATGTGAATTGGGCTACTCCAATCACTTGAGCGATCTTTTAGTGTAATTTTGAAGATGGAACAAAATAATTGTTTTTTTTTTATTTGCTACAAAGAAAAAAATGAATTCAAACCAAACGATGATGGCAGCGTATGACGATGACACAGTAAGCGATCGTGTCTGTCAAATATGGTTTAATAAATTCCGTAAACGATACTCGGCTCGCTTCATGGATAAAGATTAAGTCTGGTCTGAAAGGCTGATCACCAATAATGACGACTAAGCCGAGGCTTTGAACAAGAATATTACCTTAATCAAAAAGTTTTAGGACTTTATTCATAAAATCGAAAATACAAGTTTATTCATCAAAATCGATATGGTCCCCTTCAAAGTACTCGCCATCGACTGCAACGCACTTACGCCAGCGCTTGATCCAATCCTAGAAACACCGGTACTCAATTTTCGGTATGTCCATCAGAGCCGTCTTCGATTTTTTCATGACATCCTTTCGGATGCTGTAAACTCATGGAAATCATGTCTTTCGCGATTTCAACGCGGTCCTTTTTTTGCATGAAATTAAGGTTTTTTAGCACCAGTTTTGCAGCGACACGTCTGAGGCCCAAATCACTAACTAAAATGTCTTGAGTGAATCCATAAGCGATGTTCAAGTCCTCTGCCAGCTCTCTGATGGTCAATTTGCGGATTTCGGCCAGGATTTCTTTGATTTTATCGATGTTTTCATCGGTTTTTGACTGCCACTGCGATCGTCATCCTCAACTAACTTACGACTACTTTTGAAGCGTTCGTGCCACCGAAAAACACTTCTCCAACATTTCCAAGGTCTGCGGACCGTTAAATCCGTTTTTCACACAAAATTTAATACAAACTCAGTGTTGCCATTTTTAAACTTGTAAAAAATCGAAAATACGCACAAAGGTAGATGTACTCAGTACAGTGTAACTTTTACAAATGTCAAGCTATGACGCTGAAATTTAAAGGTAAGTTTCGATGATAGATGTGGTAACCTAACAAAAAATAATTCCAATCGGGTGACTGACAGCGCCACACCGTGGCCGGTCCTAAAACTTTTTGATCAAGGTAGTACACAGCGTTCTGCTGCATAATGGATCGCTGAGGTACTGAAAACATCGTCAAGAGTGTTAGTGCAGTTTTGGATTTGAATTTGACCTTTAACCTTTCCTTCCCTGTGTTGAGTATCTTCTACACGTTGCTTCTAATAACCATCAATATTTCTATAAATATAATAAATACAAGGTTAAGATTTCAGGTATTCCTCCATAATATATTTACGCATTGATTTAAAAAATTATATTAATAATAATCAGAATTTATCGACTACATCGAGGTGTTTTGTAAAGATCGAAAACAAATTCGCATTTAAATGCGGCGAGTGCCTCGTCTTGACGATAGGTGAATAGTATGCGGGAAGCGCGACACTATATTCGCATCTCACTCTTGCATACTAGACTGAATTGCGAGGAGCTGAATTGTCTCAACGTCGCAAGGAAAGGCGTATGCGCCGGGGTATGCGACTGACGTTCCGCGTCACTAGTTGCCTCTAGGCAAATAGGTTAGACGTACGCCCGTTCCGTGAGCGTTTTTTAATGTTTTCAGATGGTTTTTTAATGTTTTCAGCAAATAAATCTCAGTTATTATAATTTTTAACTTCAATTATAATTAATTAAGGGGATTATCTATGAATGTTCTTATTTTTCCGATTTAAAATCGCTAATTTTTTATTGCGTACTCACTACCCAACACCGTAACACGCGTATTATTTTTATCACCGTAAGGGAAGGGTTAACTACGAAATTACTCAAAAAAAAAATACATATATATGTACTACACATACTCGTATAAACAAATAATTGATTTTCTGCGGCAAATGTTGAAATTGTGTGGAGAAATGCGATTAAAACGATTATTTTTCTACAATCACAATCCCTTAATTCGGTCGGCGTGATTAATTTTGTTCGAATCGAAGGATAGCCATATATTATTTCACTCTTAACAAACAGTTTCAAATTAAATGCTCTCTGAAGCGTAAAATATTTCGATATACGCGGTCTGAAAAAAGATGTGACTTGGCGTAAAGTGTACTCATTATTATTGAATGAAATTATTACTTTTGACGTTCCGGGGATAAAAGAGTCCCCAATCGGTGATTTTCTGGTGTTTTACCCTTCCTTCCCTGTGATGTGTAACTAGTACACATTGCTTCTAAAAACTTTACTATCTCTATAAATATAATAAATACTGGCTTCAGATTTTAGGTATTCCTAATTAATAATCATTAGCACTTATCGGCCACATTAAAGATAGTTTGTAAAAATCGGGAAATAAATTCAGCAATACAATCAAACGTGTGCCAGTGTGTGACGTAGGTATATTCATTATAAAAAAACCGCTATGGGTGAGGAAGCGACGCTATTCACGTCTCACTCTCACTACCTCGGTATATGGGAACGCAAGAAATAAAATCTGAGTTCACTCACTTCCCTCGCTTCAGTAGCTTTAGGACATTCATTTGAGGTGGTCGCTTCACCCGTTTTGTGAACGTCGGCCGATGTTTTTTTCATGTTTTTACCAATTAAATTTCAATTATTATCACTTTTGACTTAAAATTTTATTAATTTAAGCGATTCGTTTCGAATATTTAAATTTTTCCAATTTTAAATCACTTTTTTTATTTATAATTTTAATATGTGTATTGAATACACAGCACAGGAATTAAATTAAATCTCATTTTTACATGTGTTTACATGAAATCTTCTTCTTCTTCTCCTTGGCTCCATCCCAACTCACTGTCTGCGAAGACTGTTGGGGTCAGCTTACAAATTAAACATTTAATGTGTTTACATTAAATGTTTACATTAAATCTCATGTTTACATGTGTATTGATGTATATTGCATACAAAGCACCGGAACGAGCGGATTTTTTTAGCATAGGAAGCACTAAGTTTATATGTACCCAATAAATATAGCCGTGTAAGCAATCACCCTCTGTTCTACATATCAACTTACAGGACGAATATCATGGCTAAACACTCAGTCACGCGTGGTATAGAGATATTGAACCAACTGAATGACACTGTTGATATATTCTCGGTACCGTCTAGCAGTATGAGAAGAATCCTGGCTGATATTATTGCTAACGCTAGAAGCAGACCCTCTTTGTGTAACAGGAGAAACCCGTGCAAAGTGGATAAAAAAAATATGGTGAGGTGCATGACCGCGCAGTAACGCGCTGGACTTCTGTATGGAAGATCGTCGGTTCGAATCCCGCGCTGTGTTAGTCCCCTCGAACGACACAGGCACTTTTCCGCCAAGTGTTCGAAGTTATAAGGATACCTATGACTTCAGTCATATTTGTAAAATATTGCTGTATTAACATTTAAACATTTTGGGTACATATAAGCTTCGCCCCCAATTTGACAAGACCATTGTATAGTGAAACAGCAAAAGGATATTGACCTTTCAAAGCTTTTAATTTTGATTTTCTTATTTGAAAAAATATCTCCATGAATTGAATGTCGACACGATCAATTCATATATTTATTTTTGTGGTTAACCCAACGTTTTTTTTTTATTGTTCTTCGGAATATAGGTTAGGTTAGGTTAGGTTAGGTTAGGTTAGGTAAGGTTAAGTTAGGTTAGGTTTATATCCATTTTGTTAGATCAGGTTTATATTTATCACATATTTATTTTTGTGGTTAACCCTTCCCTTACGGTGATAAAAATAATACGCGTGTTACGGTGTTGGGTAGTGAGTACGCAATAAAAAATTAGCGATTTTAAATCGGAAAAATAAGAACATTCATAGATAATCCCCTTAATTAATTATAATTGAAGTTAAAAATTATAATAATTGAGATTTATTTGCTGAAAACATTAAAAAACGCTCACGGAACGGGCGTACGTCTAACCTATTTGCAAGCCTTGAGGCAACTAGTGGCGCGGAACGTCAGTCGCATACCTCGGCGCATACGGCTTTGCTTGCGACGTTGAGACAATTCAGGTTCTCGCAATTCAGTCTAGTATGCAAGAGTGAGATGCGAATATAGTATCGCGCTTCCCGCATACTATTCACCTATCGTCAAGACGAGGCACTCGCCGCGTTTAAATGCGAATTTGTTTCCGATATCTTCACAAAATACCCACGATGTAGTCGATAAATTCTGATTATTATTAATATAATTTTTTAAATCAATGCGTAAATATATTATGGAGGAATACCTAAAATCTTAACCTTGTATTTATTATATTTATAGAGATATTGATGGTTATTAGAAGCAACGTGTAGAAGATACCCAACACAGGGAAGGAAAGGTTAACCCAGTGTTTTTTTATTGTTCTACCGAATATAAGTTAGTCCTAATGAACCACTTATACAAATACCATTGTTTTTTTTTTCTACATGTGCAAACAGATACCTACATTCGAGGAAAGTTGTAAATATTGAACTTGTTTTGTCTTCTTTCATGAAACATGTGTCCAGTGTGTAATTATTAAGGTGACATAAAATCGATTGATTGGTCGGACTCGTAAATGTTTTAATAGTTTCTCAAATGTTTAGCTGTAATCAAATACTTAAAGCCACCAAAAATAGTCAGGTCAATACAAAGTATAAATTATAAAATAATTTGTTTTTCTGAGTTTATGTTGAATAAATATATTTTGATTACTGAAAAAACCAACTAAAATTTTGATTTATTAAGTACTGTCGTCTTTATTAAGCATTCAATCAGTTTTAACATATCTTTTAACGATTTTCAACCAGTTTTGAGCATATCCCTAAATGATTCCTTCCCAGTATTCAACATATCCTTAAATGATTTCTGCCTAGTTTTGAGCATATCTTTTAATGATTTCTATGCAGTTTTGAACATATCTTTCAAAGATTTTCATCTAGTTTTCAACATCCCCTAAATGATTTCTGCATACTTTTGATCATATCGTTTAATACTTACCACCCAGTTTAAAACATACCCCTCAATAACTACCATCCTGTTTTGAGCATATACTTTAATCATTTCTCCCTAGTATTGAGCACATCCTTCAATGCTTTTCATCCAGTTTTTCAGCACATGTTTCAATGAGTTCCACCCAGTTTTTAACATACCCTCAAATGATTTCTGCCTAGTTTTGGGCATATTCTTCAATAAATTGTAGCCAGTTTTGAGCATATCCTTCAAAGATTTCCACCCAGTTTTGAACATACCCTTAAATGATTTCTGCCTAGTTTTGATCATATTCTTCAATGCTTACCACCCAGTATAAAACATACCCCTCAATAACTACCACCCTGTTTTGAACATATACTTTAATCATTTCTACCTAGTATTGAACACATCCCACAATGTTTTTCATCTAGTTTTTCAGCATATCCTTCAATGATTTCCACCCAGTTTTTAACATATCCCTAAATTATTCCCACCCAGTTTTTAACAAATCCTTAAATGATTTTTGCCTAGTTTTGAGCATATCCTTCAATAAATTCTACCCAGTTTTAAGCATAACCTTCAAAGATTTCCACCCAGTTTTGAACATACCCTTTAATGATTTCTGCCTAGTTTTGATCATATCCTTCAATGCTTACCACCCACCTTAAAACTAGCCCCTTAATAACTTTCCCCCAATTATGAGCGTATCCTTTTATAATTTCCATCTAGTACTGAGCACATCCCTCAATGTTTTTCATCCAATTTTTACGCATATCCTTCAATGATTTCCACCTAGTTTTTAACATGTCCCTAAATTATTTCCACCCAGTTTTTTACATATCCTTAAATGATTTCTGCCTAGTTTTGAGCATATCCTTCAATAAATTCTACCCAACTTAAAACTTACTTCTTAATATTGTAACTTTCACCCAATTTTGAGCATATCCTTTAATGATTTCCATCTAGTATTGAGCACATCCCTTAAATGTTTTTCATCCAGTTTTTCAGAATATCCTTCAATAATTTCCACTCAGTTTTTAACGTATCCTTCGATGATTTCCACCCAGTTTTTAACATATCCTTCTATGATTTGAAAAGTTTGTTGCTTCGTTTCCTACTTCTACATAGTTTATGAATAGTATCAGGCCAGCATGCTTCAGTTGATAGTTCATACCAAATCATCTGAGGACATATATGCGTGTCCTGCCGCCCACAGATATCAAAATAAAACCTACTTTTATTTTTTGGATAGTTATTCGTTCTACCCAATTGAGATGTTTTTTGAGTTGTTTTTATTATAAAAAAATTATAATGGTATTATAAAAAATCCACAATATTCAGGATGATGAATAAAAATTAATAAAATTTCGATCCCTACTGCATGTTTTTTATGCTTAATGAAATCTCATAATTTTAAATTAAAAAAAAGCCTCAATTGTCAGAGAGGCAATAAAAGGTTATATTTTTCAGCTTATTTTATGAAAACTCTGAAACCTTTCAGGAATCGAATACTTCAGGGATTGATATTATAATATATAAAATTCTTAAGCCTCCACGTTTCAACATAAGTGACATTGCAAAGCCTCTTCCCTCCGAAAACCGATATTAAATAAATATACTCAAAGATAATATTTACTGAAAAATACACAGGGAAAGCTTTATTGACAAAACACATTTCATCCAAATTGTGGAACAGTGGTACTTATCTCGAGACAATATTTTGATGAATAAACAAGATCTGAAAAATATCGATAAACTTTTACTATATTTACTTACATATCATACCATTTTCTTATCAATGTAGGCAAAATTGACAGAACGCTACACGTATTTGTCCTCTTTTACTTCCATAAACCTTCTCGTAAAAGATTTTATACTTTTAATTATTACAAAATATCATTCACTAAATCCAATCACACTTTCCTCGATCGTCTCTTATCACGCTTTCCAATAATACTTGCACTATAAATTTATTGGTCTTTCTTCATGCATACGTTGTACATGTCCAATCCATCACAGGCTCTTCTTCATTTCACTCAATATACAGCGTAAGCTCACTAACGTCCCTTATTACTTCATTATGTATTCCGTCATATATTATGACTTCAAGTATTATTCTCATAACACACATTTCTACAGCATTTATTCGACTTCGACACAAAATCTTTACCTCTTTAACATACTACCTAGATCCAAACGTATTAGGACCGGCCACCGTGTGGCGCTGTCAGTCACCGATTGGAATTCTTTTCCGAATCCAGACCTTGGAAATGTTGGAGAAGTGTTTTTCGGTGGCATGAACGGTTCACAAGTGGTCGTGAGTCGATCGAGGATGACGAACGCAGTGGTAGTCGAAAACCGTTGAAAACATCGATAAAATCAAAGAAATGTTGGCCGAAAACCACAAATTGACCATTAGAGAGCTGGCAGAGGACTTGAACATCGTTTATGGATCCGCTCAAGAGATTTTGGTTAGTGGTTTGGGCATCAGATGTGTCGCTGCAAAACTGGTGCCGAAACACCTCAATTTCATGTAAAAAAAGGACCGCGTTGAAATCGCGAAATACATGATTTTTATGAGTTTTCGACCAAAAACAACACGAATACTATCCAACAGCCTTCGAATTCACCTGATCTGGCTCCTTGCGACTTTTTCCTGTTCAACCGACTTAAAAAACCACTTCGCGGAACGCGTTACAGCACCCGAGAGGATGTGATGAAAAAACTGTAGACGGCTCTGATGGACATACCGAAAATTGAGTACCAACGGTGTTTCGATGATTGGATCAAGCGCTGGCGTAAGTGCGTTGTAGTCGATGGGGAGTACTTTGAATGGGGCTATATCGATATTGATCAATAAACTTGTATTTTCGATTTTATGAATTAAGTCCTAAAATTTTTTGATCAAGGTAGTATATACATCTCCAAAAATTATTTGACTCTACGTTACTTCCATCTAACTAGACTTTCATTATCTACCACGCTCTCAAGTCTTTTCCGCTTTTCACATTTACATATTATATAGTAAATAAAGCATGTTATTTTTTTATCCACTTTGCACGGATTTCTCCTGCTACACAAAGAGGGTCTGCTTCTAAAGTTAGCTTATTCGTTAGGAAGAATATCAGCCAGGATTCTTCTCATACTGCTAGGCGGTGCCGAAAATATGTCAACAGTGTCATTCAGTTGGTTCAATATCTCTATATCACGCGTGACTGAGTGTTTAGCCATGGTATTTGTCCTGTAAGTTGGTATGTATGTTAGAACAAAGGGTGATTCCTTGCACGGCTATATTTATTGGGTACATATAAACTTAGAGCTTCTAGAATCACGGGACAGTTAAAGCAACATTGAAAAATCTTAATTAGGAATATCGCTATGGATTTTTGCCTTCTTGTTCGAGGCTTCTATAGTTACACACTGTGAGAAGTTTGACATGGTGAGCATATTTATATCATAGATATCTGAGGATTTTTTTTTCTATTTGTTCTATTTTGTTTTTATATTTGAGCTAATGAGAAACCCAAACTGTAGATGCATATTCTAATTTGGTTCTAATTAGATAATTATAAAAGTTTCGGAGGATATCGGTGCTGTTAAATTCTCTTGATATTCTCATTATAAAACCCAGTAGTTTGTAACAGTCCGATATCAAACGTGAGACATGGTTAACGAACGTGAGTCTAACATCGAAGATTACACCTAAATCTTTGAATTCAGAAACTCTGTTTAATGGCACTCCCTGTATAGTATACTGATAGTGGATTGGTGAAAACGATTGACTATAAGATACTCGGACACATTTATTAATGTTGAACAGGAGACGATTTAGCTCATTCCAGGAGACTAGGAAGTCTAAGTCATGTTGTAACTATGCACAGTTGTGAAGTGAATTGATCTTTTTGAAAATTTTCAAGTCTTCAGGAAACATTAAACATGTCGAGTGACTTATGGAATTTTGAATAACGTCTATTAATGTGAGGAATAGCAGGGGACCTAAATTAGATCTTTGGTTTCGGTTCCATGTATATTGTGGGTAGTTTATTCCTACGACCCATAAAATAAAAGCACAAATACCAATAAATCTTGTTTGTGCTTCTCTGATGAGGATGTGAAAACTTTGAAACCGGTAGGGTTATATCGTAACGTAAAGTAGAATAAACATAGTTGTATAAAACAAGTAACAAAGTATGTAAACCTCAACAATGTTAATGCCTTAACTACCAGATATCATATGTAACAGGGGTGGCCATACATGAGGTCAACGAGAGCCACATTCTGGATTTCCATATATATAAAGAACCACACCATAGTCACGTTCTCACGTAGTATTAAATACACTAATTCTAATTTATTAAATATTCTACACAAATCTTAATTGCTATATTAAGTATCAAAAATACACATATAAGAAAATATAAAAATAGCGCAGAATTCGGTTTGCGCATATAAAGAGGCAGGAGATGCGTGCGCACCCTACACATTGAAATCACAGCACGCACGTATACACAATACTTGCGTCTTTGACAGTTGCATCCATACATGCGCATCTTGTCACTTACAACATTAAGAAAGAAAAATCGCAAAATACAAGTATAATGGGGAAAGAAAGTATCTATATTTTTATTAGAGACATTGGGAGACGCACTTAACCCAACAAAGAGCCGCATGCGCCTCTCGGAGCCGCATTTGCCCACGTCTGATATATTATATTTTATTTATTTTATTTAAAATAAAAAAACATAACACCATAAAGGGAAACAAACGTTTTTTTTTAAGATTCAAGATATACATTTTAAAGTTAATTTAAAATAAATTAAAAAAATCGTCAATTTTATTACATTATACAACTCTCCATTTCAACAGTAACGTGATATTCAGTTTAAAATAATTATCGTCTCTTCCATCCACAAACGACGAAAGGCTAAAAAAATATTTTGATAATAAATTCGCGTACATGATGAAACTTTGTGTGGTTGTAATCCTTTGTAGACCAGTCCTTTGGGATGATGTTAAGAATTCATTACCTGACCACAGCAGTCTCTAATTCCAAAACAGAGTTAGGTCAAACTACCTCAATGTGACATAAATATAAAACATACGTGTATACTCGCACTGACAAAAAAAGAACCATCATGTAAAAGTAATTCTAATATTAATGAAAACATTTCGAGTCCGTAAAATGTGAATTTATGACTAAATACTCGACGTTAAAAACGTATGCGATGAATTTGGCAATGAATACACATTCATAAACCATAGACAACGTTTTTTTATGATTAAAGATCGTCAAGTTGACATGTGAATTCATTTCAACACATTCGGTTTGACTTAAGGTTGGTATACTGCTCTGAAAATTTGAAAAAAAACGTTTTTTTTGCATATTCTTAAAGTATAGACCTTTAAGAATATGTTTCAAAAAACAGAATGTTTATGCTCCCCTGATGATGAGGTGTGCACCTTGAAACCGGTAGGGTTATACCGTTACAAAAAGTGGAATAAATAGTGTTTGATAAAACAAATTACAAAAATTACCTTCTTATTATTCTTTCACATTTTCCTACCTCAGCCTTTTATTTCGAAAAATATTTTTAATATTCATTATTGTTATTTCAATGTTGCTTACACTCGAATATTACTTTTTATTCCCTACGAATTAGAAACATACATACACGCCATAACGATGTATCTCTTGCGGGATAGGAAAAGAGAACAGATCTTTCGGGAAATGTCCCTTAAAGGCATATGATGATTATGATTGTTGGTAAATAAATAAAACACGTTAAATCACAATGCGGAAGGAGAGAGTGAATGAATACTTTATTTGATAGTACGTAGGTATTTATAATATTTCAGAATGGGCGCGGAAGTGCGCCCGCGATATACTTTTATCTCGCTTCTGTGCGTGCAGAAATGGTCAATTGAAGTATTGTAGATATCGTAAATAGTATTGTAGGTAACAATATATTTACGGAACCGGCGAGACAGCGTGATGCGTTTTTTTTCTAGTATGGAATGCGGCGCGATGCTCGGCCAGCCTCATGTCGGGCATGTGACCTTTGGACTTGAATCGCCGGCGTATGAACTTCGGACTGTCTATTTAAATTTGTTGAGGAAGTGAATCTCATCGGTCATTGACCGTATGTATGCGACAATATTTAGCAACGACCGTGGTTCCTACAGATCTCCAAAAAATATATCCAAACGCACAACCTTCACTTCCACTTCATTCATACATAGAATATTCACCCATACTTCTCACATTACCATATTTTCAAGTCTGGTACATTTGACCCAACAACGTTCTCCTCTCTTCCATACATATCTTGTAATTCTGACTTGTATGCTCACTTACTTTTAATTATTATTTTAACATTCATTCTCTACACATTTCTAATCCGTCTTAATCCTTCTTTCTTTGTGCTACAAGAAACTTCCATTTTATTCATTTCTGAAGTCTCCATTCCGCCTTTGTTCAAACATTCACACTTCACATATTCTGAAGTGAAATTTCTATAGGCGTGGTAGGACAAATTGGCCTGAACGTCACGAAAAGTGAAACGCTTCCCATTCTATGGAATTAATTAATTATATAATATAAAATATATAATAATTACAAAATAGTTATATAATAATAATATATGATTAATTAATATATAATAACACAATCACAATCTTTGGAAATTGATGAATAAATAAAAAAAAAATTTAATGATGAGAGATTTTTTTGAATTAAATTCCACATAACTTTTTCCTAATCCTTAACAAAATCGTTAGTAAATGAAAAAAAAAACAATGCATAAAATCAACTTTTCCTAGGAGCCAAGAAGTTTCACTTCTACCGCGCGAGAGTCGAACGCATCTGCTTTTTTTAGTACACCCAAGTCCAGTTTATTTGTCCAAGTTCCACTTAAATACATCAAGATGAGCACCAACAAACTTTTATATTTAGTCATTTCTGCTAGTTATAAGCACAAGCTTCCGAAGCATTATCTGTTGCCTGACTAGTCCACCTACAGTATTAGCTGGGACGACCGAGGTCTGAGTGAATGTGATGGAATACAAGTAGCCTGAACGAGTGGACTTGTTTTTGCTAAATAACTAGTGTAAGAATTGTTATCTAGTTATATGTAAGTGTTAATTATTTCTAAGAAATCATATATTAAGATTGAATAAATAAAATAAAATGATATGTAGGAAAATAAGATTAAGTAAGTTCATAAATTATAACATATAATTAAGATTAGTAAAGTAATAAATTTGTATATAGGTATATTCTTGACAAATGTTTGTACAATAATTTACTTTGTTTAATAAAAAAAAAATGTATATAACCTCGTTTACCTTGTTCCTTATCGCTACTCTTTCAATGTCCCTTTCTACTCACCCATACGTGAACATACTATACTGCCTAGATAACACAACTCACCAACCTGCTCCACTTGGAGTTATCCCATACATGGCACTCACTTTTTGCCATACTTAACCATAACCTTTGATTTCACTTCATTCATTTTCAAACCTTTTAATAAACATATCTCATAAAACTCACTTTTCATATTCCTCGAATTGACTAAAATTTCATCAAGCATAACCATTTCATCGGCATACATAATTCACTCACATTTTATTCACACTTCCTAAATTTTTAATTTAAATAAACTACTTGCATCTGCTTTATTTTTATTTAATATAACAATGAAATATGTATTTTATTCCAATGTATAAACTATAATGGTTTTGGGTTTACCGTCTAAATGTACATAGTTAGCTGATATTGTGTTATATACAATTGTAAATCACTGAAGTATTTGCTATTTTCCACATGACATAACTTCCAGCCATATTGCCAGTTTTAAACTAATATTCTATATGGTATGGTATAACCGAGTGGCTTTTCAACTCGAAACAGCGACTCGTTGTCTTTATCAAAGAGAGGAATTAGTCAAAACTATGCATGTAATTGGATGCGGAATATGCTTGTTTAAAATTGTTTTCTGTTAAGAGAATATTCGTATCAAATTCAGATATAAATTAAAAACTCGTGTTTAATTTTTTTTACAGTGTATGGTCTGATCTTTATTGAACATCAAAAAAGTTTTAAGAGAAATACTCAAATTAAAATTATGAGTGCGCATGAATTTAAATGTAACTTGTCACAAAAATTATTAACATTTATATAAATAATTTAGAAAAAAAAACAAAAGCAGTAAGCACATGCGTTCCATCTATTATTACACGTGAAATACTTGAGACAGACCAAGGCTCAGGTAAATTTGTTGGTCACATTCTTGAATCTCACCTCATGCCCGAGGTCTATGATTTAAGGAAAAAAACAGTGGATTTGCATGTGAAAGTTAGTTGGCAGCCTGAAGGAATTTCAACAGCATGCAAACCAGATGTAGTATATACCATATAATCTTCTGCTGACTTCCAAATGAGCTTTATAAATCAGTATGTCAAAACTCAACAGCCAGTCAGCTAAAGGGCTACAATCATGGGTAATGTGCATTTTGTAAATTAGTCTTTTTGTTGATGGGCATTTTCGTTTCTTACTGTATTAGCAGATTTTAAGGAGTATAGGAATCTGCTTTAAATTTAATTCAATCTTTATGAAACTGTAGAGAAAGCCACGGAATGCTTAAGCAAAAATTTTCTATTATGCAAGAGATGTACAGTATTTCTGTCAACAATTAATTCATTCCACATATTATTACACGTGAAATATTTGAGACAGACCAAGGCTCAGGTAAATCAGATAAAACATACAAAAATATAAATTGTGTGTAAGCATTTCTGAAAGTATTGTTCAATCCATAAGTTACCAAAGTGGGCCCATCGCCCCCCCCCTGAGTGGTACTGGAGGGAACTGAGGGGGCCATGCTGGCCCTGGGGGAAGTAGGGGGGCTACTTATTTACTTTAATTATTTTAATAAATACCTTTATAATTTCTTTCCCAAATTGTTTTATTTCCCAAAATATCTTTTAGAAATTTAAAAATAACTCTCATACTCGTAGTTGCATAATTTTGCTGAAATTTTATTGCAAATAACAAACTGCGAAACATTAAAAAAATGGTAGCAGCACATCAGCCTCATATTTCTCATTAGTATTGCTTAATAAATACTTAAACAATTTAAGTATCAGCGTATCTTAAAAATTAAAAAAAAAAATTATCAGGGGGGCTTTTTTTGCTGAAAATGGGGTAGTAGTGCGTCAAATAAGTTTGGTTTAATCCATAATTTTCATTTTTTTTAACCTTAATTTATGTTCTTCATCAATCCTTCAAAACTAAGGTTTATAAACTGCCAAATAATTTGGCAAAGTGTTATGATGGATATTCTTCAACTCACAAAAAATCCACGAAAAAATCCCTAAGTTATATTCGAAAGCCTCCGAAAAAAAATATTTTCAAGCCACACATAAATTAACATTTTCATTATTTTCCACGTAGAATAAATTGCTCTCGGATATTTCACAGTATCTTGGTACAAATTTCTCTTGGTATGCATTATAAGTTTTGTGGGGATGAAAGATGTTGACTCAATTTGTTTCATTTGCATTAACAGACTTAAATTTCGTAAGGGTTATTAATCTTGTGGCGGTCGCACACTCACAATGACCGATGAAGTGACCTTTGCATTCCTTAGCAATGCAAAACAAACAATTACAAAGTCCACGCGCCGGCCATTCAACCCATAGCCGGGAGTGGACCGCATTCCATACTAGAGCGAGAACGCACCAAACTTGTCTCGCCAGTTCCGTATTTGAATGATACCTACATACAACATTAATCGTTTTGCATTCACAGAAACGAGACGTAGGCATATCGCGAGCGCATTCCCGCGCACATTCTAAAATTATATAAATACCTACGTTACTAATAAAATTCCTCTCTTTCCGCATTGCGATCTAACGAGTTTTATTTATCAACAAATCATCATCATCTCTCCCTTAAGGACTAGTTCCTAAAATCTGTTCGAATACTCTTAATTTTGATGGTTTTTAAGATACGAAACTAAAACACTAATACTTTGTTTTATTTCATTTCATTTTTTGCATAATGCAATGTTTTTCAACACTTAGTGTATCATTTTTACGAGCGTACTATATACGGTTTTACTTTGAGAGTCGAGTATTAGTACGAGGGTCATCCAGAAAGTAAAGTTGCAACATTTATGCAGGATCGAAAAATGCTTGTATTTATTTGAAATTCACAAAATACTTCACAAATATATTAAATTATTTTTCAACTTTATTGCCGTCGAGATCGAGATATTTCTGTAGTCAGGGCACAAGCTTTTGTATTCCGGTGTCATAGACCTCCAACGCCAGCTCTTTCAGCCACTTCTTTACAGCTTCCTCGACCTCCTGATCATTGAAAAATTGTTGGATGTAATGACACACCCACTTTTAATCCCCTATTAAGATAAAGTCCAGAAAGGCTTCTCCCTCCTGTGCAAAACGATCCAAAAATGGTGACAAATAAAAAGTTTTTTGAAATCAAAGCAAATTATGTGTTTTATTCAAGAATTTTAAAAAAATTAATAAAAAAACTGCTAATTTAAAATACCCAGTATATTATAGATGATATATAATATATTATAAATATTATCTGTTGGTCAGCTGAAAAATGGTGAAAAATTAAAAATTGCAGTTCTTGTTGCGCTACCCTATATATGGGTAAACGAAGGGCAGCAAGGAAAAGAGGACGTCCGAGAGTCGCATGGAAGGAACATGTTAATCAACTAACATATTGTAGAGGGTAAGGGGAAAAGTATAAAGAATTGAAGGAATTGTATGAGACGAATTGTGGATGTGGTAGACGCGATAAATGTCTTTAAGGATCGGAATGTGTGGCGTTCAATCCTATATGGTTCGATCCCGATGCCCTTGCGGTCGGGCTCGCCCTACATTGGTGAGGTGTATCTCGGGCGGGGGAATTTTTGTGGGATGAGTCCGGACCTTTTAATATCTTATCTCTTGAATGTATTTTTTTTTGTCATCTATTTATTTTGTGTTTTTTTTTATCTTCTTGTTCTACGTGTTCAAGGGTGTGGGCTGAAAAACATCTGGTGTCCCCGTGGCTGGGCTCACCCTATAATGGTGGGGTGTATCTGGACCGGGGGGATGTTATTCAATGAGCCCAGACCTTTTGATAGCTTCTGTTTTTTAATGTATTCTCTTTTTAATGTGTTCTTGAAATGTGTCTTAATGTATTATGTACATACTATGTTGCTATCAATAAACTTGTATTTATTTATTTATTTATTTATGTGTTAACCCTATAACGATGGTCGCTATCAGTGTAGCGTGTGTCTTATTAGGACGTGCTGATGATTTTGATAGCGACATCGTTCTCTTCGTTTAAGTTGATTCTGCGTTAATTCTCGTACAGAATCATCAATATAGCGGAGTGCTTATTTCTATAAGCCATGATGATCTTGATCAATATCGGTTTATTTATAGACTCAGGAATGCGGATATATTTCGATAAGTGGACAGCAGGTAAATAAATAACAAAGTCTTGACAGTTGAATGGATGACAATAAAATGTATATTTATTTCGCATAGTGCAGACAATTTATACCAGTGAGTGAATACATGGGTTATATATATATCTGCCTCGCTCTATCACATGGACGGAAGGTAGGATAATTATTTACATTTGGAGATGACTGGACAAATCGCGGGTACTATAAAAATAGTAAACATTGTCGCCGTTCTTGACGTGTAACTATCTATGCATACTTGATCGGTCAATGACCCTGTGTGTATCAACAATAATTAATTTTATTTATTTCTGTTTTAACAATTCACTCGTTATTTTTGACAATTCATTTAGGTAGGTATACAGGCAGGTACAACCCTATTAGAATTATGACATGATAGGACGTAATGTAAGTAGGTGTAACAATAAACACGTATTTAGTAATTGTTTTCGCACATCAGTTAGTAAATTTATAAAATAATATTTTGTAGTTCAACTAACGCAAGATTTATGATCGTCAATGTTAGTATTTCGATGAACAGAACATATCACATCACTGTGTTGACAATTTAAAAGATAAATGAAAAATAAATACAGAGTGTTTGCAGGAATTTAATGGTGTCGTATTGCTAGTATAGATTCCATTGTTATGAAAGTATTATATTTTCTCATACAATGTATTATATTCGAAATTCCTTTTTTGAAAGGCGACTTCAAAGAAAATTTTGTATTGTATTATATTAGGTGTTACCACAAGTTGTGTCCGTTATTTTTTTTTTCAATTTAAAAATGAGCACCAAAAGTAAAACCAATTGGTAAATGTTATACGTTGTAGGGACTACGGTCGTCCCTGAATATTGTCAACACGCACGGTCAACGACCGACGAAACGACCTTCGGACATTTCCAAAGATCGCATACCTGAACATTGATATTGTTTACCCGAAATACTATTTATAATACATTCCACAGTAGAAAGAGAACGCATCGCGTTGTCTCGCCGTTTTCGCCAACAAATTATCTACCCACAATATTACTCGCGACGTCTGCAATATTTCGATCGACCACCTCGGCACGCACAGAGGGAGATAAAAATATATTGCGGGCGCACTCACACGCCCCGTTCTGAAATGTATATATACCTACTTACCGATAAATAAAGCATCACTCATCATTAATCATTTGACCATTCATCACTGTTTACTATTCATTGATTATTCACTCTCACTTTCCGCATTGCTAATCGATGTATTTTATTTTAAATACCAAACAATCAAAATCATCAGCACGTCCAACAAGGACATCCGCTAAAACGTCATTCGAAAGAAAATTTTCTGCTGTACAAGATATTGTTTGCTTTTACGTTTCATATATTATTTTATTTGATTACAAGGCTTCGAAATGGAATGTCAAGTAGACGAAAGTGAGCACTTTCGACATCTCCTTGTGTTCGCGTTCAATCGAGGGAATAAAACTGCCAAAGCTGCTCGCGATATTCGCGAAGTGTACGGTAAATATGTTATGAATGAAAGGGCAGCTCATCGATGGTTTTTACTTCGATGGTTTTTGAAAAGGGGGTCTTCATGAATAATATGGTTTAAGCGGTCCTCATCGAAGTACACTGGTCGTCCGGAACGCTCCATGTTTTTCGGGACCGTCTTTGAAACGCAAAAACCATCGACAAGCTGTCATTTCATTCATAGCATCTTCATTGTACACTTCGCAAATATCGCGAGCAGCTTTGGCAGCTTTATTCCCTCGATTGAACGCGAACAGAAGGAGGTGTCGAAAATGCTCACTTTCGTCTACTTTCCATTCCATTCTGAAGGCTTGTAATCAATTAAAATAATATATGTAACGTAAAAGCAAATACAATATCTTGTTGAACAGAATTTTTTCTTTTGAATGACGTATAACATTTACTATATAGTTTTACTTTTGGTGCTCATTTTTAAATTGAAAAAAAAAAACGGACACAACTTATGCTAACACCCAATATATCATTATCTTTGTATACAATCTTGATCTCCGTGACCTTTTAGGCAAGACATTTTGTATTCCTTTCCTTGAACAAGGCTCCCTTTGGACCACTGTGATTTAAAAATGAAGGCATAAAAAAAAACCTAAATTGTCTATGACATATTCTTTTATTGGTGAAAAAAGAGTGCTATATGGCAATAATTCAATCACATTGTACCGTATGCAATAAAAGTGAATTTTATTGGTCACAAAATATTGCTTTATGGCAATAAATCAATCACTTTGTACCGTATACAAATTTGCAAGACAGTACAACATATCCAGGAGAGTTTATAGCTATGTCTCAATCTCTTTCAACCAATCTCGAAGATCTGAATGTGATGTAGAAGTATTCTACTTAATGCAAATTCAAATGAAAAAGAAAGAAAATGTGTACAAAATAAGCAAGATGCTATCCCACATCCAGACGTTAGATCCTCAAAACATACATAGGAGACAAAGGAAGGAAAACAGGGTGCCATCCTACATCTAGACGTTAGATTCTCAAAACATACATAGGAGACAAAGAAAAGCAAACAAGGTGCCACCCCCATCCAGACGTTAAATCCTCAAAACATAGGAGACAAAAGAAAGAAAACAAGATGCCATCCAACATTCAGACGTTAGATCCTCAAAACATAGGAGACAAGGGAAATAAACAAGATGCCATCCAACATTCAGACGTTAGATCCTCAAAACGTATGAGATAAGGGAAAGAAAGCAAATAAAAAGAAAGGGACAACTTTTCACAGGAAATATCTTGCCCAGTCATATTTTTGTCTAAAATAGTCTGACAAACGTATCATACACATAAAAAAATTATAACTTTACAAATCACTTTTTAATTTTTTGAATATTCTGTGGTATTACTTTTATTATAATCTATCTTGGCCGAGTTCCCATTACGACAAACAGGTAAATTTGAATTGCAAATGTTTTTTTTACCCACTTGGTACAAAGGGAAATTCTTCGGTCCATTTCTATATTCATGAAAACGTGTTTGATGAAATATTCTGTTTGAGTAAAGGGAAAAACATCGGGTTCTGAAAACTACGTGATAACATTTATTTTCATTTATGCACTGCATGTGTTTATTTTGTCTGGAAAAGCAAAATATTGAGAGATTTATAAACTCTAGTGGCTTTGAGGAGATTTTGCTCTCTAGAATCTAGATAAAATAAAATGACAATTTACATACCACCATCTAGAGTCTAGATGGGGGTATGTAAATTGTATTTTCAATCTTTTTATTGATAGTACGATCATATAACTTCATACCAGTACCTACGAAAGTACGATCATATAACTTCATACCAGTACCTACGAAAGTACGATCATATAACTTCATACCAGTACCTACGAAAGTACGATCATATAACTTCATACCAGTACCTACGAAAGTACTATCATATAACTTCATACCAGTACCTACGAAAGTACGATCATATAACTTCATACCAGAAGGCATTGAACTGGTTGAATGTTAGAAATAGACGCCAAATTCACATACTGTCTCTATTGTATACTATCCTTAACTGTCCCGCTACCCGCTCTTATCTCGTCGAAAATTTTCTGCGTCTTTCCAATCATGGATTAGCGCTACGCTCAAACTGATTGTCTATTGGCCTTTCCAGTTCACCGCTCATCATTTTTTACGTTGTCCTTTATTGTCCATGCAGTGAGACTCTGGAATCAGTTACAAACTAATATAAGACTCACTCCGTCCTTGGCTTGCTTTAAGAAGCTGCAGAAAAAAACTCTTAATTTCGAGTCAGTAAAATAACGTGTTTCATTCTCGATTTTTCCTTTCCTCTTCACCATTCCTTCCTTTCCTTTTGATTGATGATATCTCACTTTATATGAAAAAGAATGTTCGTGTGATTGTCCGTCTTTGTGGGGTTCGTGAACACATGCTCACGTATGTGTTTATGGATTTCGTGGGGATGGATAGTCATTTGAATGATTTATGCGACCACGTAACTTGCTTCATTTACTTTTGTTTGATTGGTTGGAAGAGATTGCCGCCTGGCAATTACCCCGCCAGATTGTATTTGGAATAAAAGTTGTAAATAAAATAAAAAAATGAAATATATAGTTGCTTCAAATTAATATTAAAAAAAAAAGTATTTGACGATGTAAGATGTATACGCATGTACCTATATAAAGTATGTAGATGCAGAAGGTACAGATAGATGATAAAAGTATATGAGGAGTGTTGTAAAAAGTATTTGACGATGTAAGATGTATACGCATGTACCTACATAAAGTATGTAGATGCAGAAGGTACAGATAGATGATAAAAGTAGATGAGGAGTGTTGTAAAAAGTATTTGACGATGTAAGATGTATACGCATGTACCTACATAAAGTATGTAGATGCAGAAGGTACAGATAGATGATAAAAGTAGATGAGGAGTGTTGTAAAAAGTATTTGACGATGTAAGATGTATACGCATGTACCTACATAAAGTATGTAGATGCAGAAGGTACAGATAGATGATAAGAGTAGATGAGGAGTGTTGTAAAAAATATTTGACGATGTAAGATGTATACGCATGTACCTACATAAAGTATGTAGATGCAGAAGGTACAGATAGATGATAAAAGTAGATGAGGAGTGTTGTAAAAAGTATTTGACGATGTAAGATGTATACGCATGTACCTACATAAAGTATGTAGATGCAGAAGGTACAGATAGATGATAAAAGTAGATGAGGAGTGTTGTAAAAAGTATTTGACGATGTAAGATGTATACGCATGTACCTACATAAAGTATGTAGATGCAGAAGGTACAGATAGATGATAAAAGTAGATGAGGAGTGTTGTTAAAAGTGTTTGATGATGTAAGATGTATACGCATGTACCTACATAAAGTATGTAGATGCAGAAGGTACAGATATATGATAAAAGTAGATGAGGAGTGTTGTAAAAAGTATTTGATGATGTAAGATGTATACGCATGTACCTACATAAAGTATGTAGATGCAGAAGGTACAGATAGATGATAAAAGTAGATGAGGAGTGTTGTTAAAAGTGTTTGATGATGTAAGATGTATACGCATGTACCTACATAAAGTATGTAGATGCAGAAGGTACAGATATATGATAAAAGTAGATGAGGAGTGTTGTAAAAAGTATTTGATGATGTAAGATGTATACGCATGTACCTACATAAAGTATGTAGATGCAGAAGGTACAGATAGATGATAAAAGTAGATGAGGAGTGTTGTAAAAAATACAAAACATTATTATAATCACTGTAATAAAGTATTTTTTCATTAAATCAGTTATTTTTTATCCACCAAAAAATATCAAAAAACAAAGTTACAACATTTATTTTAATGTACGAGTATTTGTTGCATATGAAAATAAAAAAAAACATTCTTAATTAATGAAAAAAAAGTTTTTTTTTCATGTATTAGTGATGTAATAATCTACATATGTATGCTGAAAAAAACTGAAAGGTGTGGAATAAACTGCTGAAAAAATTAGTGCTTTGTGAAGAAACATGGGGTCACAATGTACGAGTATCATAGAATACGGAAATAAATTATTAAGGATGAATACGCGCTCAAAACTGATAACAAAAAACAATTTAAGATGGTTTGTGTATATAGCACGAATAAATCAAAAAATAAAATGACTGTTTAAAAAGTTATTGTAGACGAAAAGTGATTAAAGTATGGCTTAACCAAGTGAATAATTTTCTTTACAATGTTCGAGATTTTTTTTTAAATAGTATGAGAAGATGTGTGTATGTAAATAAGACGAAATATGTATGTCGTTAAAGGAAAGTCTAGCGCTCTGTTCTCTCTGATCATGCTGGCAGGGAAACGACATGATGATTTGTTGTTATGGTTAATTGATTATTATTGTAAATTAAGATTTCACAAACTTAGACTTATTCGAAGCTTAGACTCAAAGTTTTTTCATAACAAGTTGTATTAAACTGTTTGGTAATACTAAATTAAAAATTTAACGTGTTCCCCGCGGGGAGCACAAACGCCTGTGATCTGACGACAATCCAAGTTTCAAATCACAAATACTTAAAAAAAATGACACAAAACCGGAATAAAAATTGAACTAAAATTTAAAATAATCTTTATTCTAGCGACATCTCTGAAAACCTTGTCAAATAATATATTAGTTTATGAGATATTGTTGAATAAACAGAACGCCGATTTTTTTTGATTTCTCAATATTTCCAGCATTAACGACCTGTCGCGCGGATCGAGTCCTGCGATGAGTCTCTCTTACGTAAATAAACATTACTAAGTCTCTCTTACGTAAATAAACATTACTAGTGCTATATGCATTTGATCGGGTGAGTGTCATGAAGCATCGATTTGATCGTAGCATTCCTTTGTTTATTTTACGTAATGTTAAGTTTATCTCCTTTATTTAATGAGTCTCCTTAAGAGTAATGACTATTATTTATTATCAGAAAATTACTAAAGTGTCATGTTTACTTGGTGTTGTAATCAAATATCAGTGGTTCTAAACGAAATATGTGTTTAAACTTAGAAATTAAAAAACGCTGAAATTGTGCCGCGCACAGGATTCGTGGAATTTGATTTTTAACGCGGTGAACAGGTTAAACATTATTTAAAAATGCTTATTTTACACCAGAATAAATGTGTTTAACTTTTTGTTACACAAGTATTGATACAAATTGTCAAATAGTTTGTAAAATGTTCCATCTGGTGTTTTCTTAGCGTGGTTTTCAATTTTTTGCAGTCGATTTATCTTTCAATAAAATAAAATATTTCTTATAGAAATTGTATTTATCAAAATATAAATCTCCGATAGAAATATCAATGTAAAGTTTTCTTATATAAGAAAAATATAGTTTGTAAATGTGCTTGATTATTTGCGTCAGACAAATGTCACTATAATAAATTAAACACTGGTAACGAAGTGACTTATTCAGTTTCTGTCCTTGTTGAAAAACATTCCTGTTTCACCAGACACAGTACTTTTCCAAGAATGCAATAACCACAGTAGTTTCTACCCTAGAGAGGGTGCTTTTCTTAATAAGGGTGACAATGGATTATTTCGCCTGTCTTTCAGGTAACACTTCTCATCCCGTATTTTCGTAATGAACCCACAGAAATTTACCATAGATAAAACACCTCAGAAAAAAACAGATGCGTGAGACTCTCGCGTGGTAGAAGTGAAACTTCTTAGCTCCTAGGAAAAGTTGATTTTATGCATTGCTTTTTTTCCAATTTAAATAATTAATAAAAGTTTTAATAATAATATTATGCACTTAATAATATTAATTATTATAAATAATAAATAATTATTTATATTAAAAGAATTAATTAATTAATAAAAAATTTAATAATAACATATAGAAATTTAATAATAATTAATAAAATAATAATATAATACACCGTTTCACTTTTCGTGACGTTCAGGCCAATTTACCCTAGCGCGCCAAATAGAAGCTTCACTTAAAAAATATAGCGGTCGATTGTCGACCGGTTATTCAAATAAACGTTATTTTTTACATTTTTTTTATTTATAGTTACTTTTTAAACTTTGTTGCAGAAAAAAAAATTAGAACAGAAAAGATTTTCGTAAAAATCGGTTCACGTCGTCTTCATAAACTAATAAAAGTTGTTGTTTTATACGACCCATTTCAAATTGATTAACTGCCCTGTCGTTAACTGTTGTCGGGTTATACTATGTCAAAGGTTAGCTGTAAAGCCACAAATTTATCGCTTTAATATGAAAAAAAAAACTCAAATTCAGTTTACTCTCTCTTCAATATTAAAAATAGCATTCAACTGGCTTATATGACATAAGAAATAGTCTATCAATCTAAAGGTCAAAATTTTTATTTTTCATTTCAGGTTATTTTTATTTTGTCACGCGATAACTTTTTTATTCTTATAGAATGTTTATCAATAGTTTTCTGAAATCTCAGGTTAATTTGTTAAGAGTCACTCGAATTCCTTTTCCATGTAACCTTTAAAACTTTTTATTTTTTCAGATTAATTTCATTTCTTTTTACAAAATAACGAATTGGGAATTGTGGAACTAAAGGTAGCTGAAAATCATTGATTTAAATTTCGTGGTAATCTCAATTCTTCGAATTCGTTAAACAAGAAAGCAGGATTTTTTTTTCCTTTTTTGTTAAAATAAATAAAAAGTCTGTTATAAAAATAAAAGTAACGTCCAAAATTATTTAAACTAAAATGATAGTTGATTGGATTTCGAAGAAAGGTTAAACAAAATAACGATTGAAATTATTTCTTTGTTTTGAAATGATGTATAAGTTTTTATAAATTAAATCGATAAATTATGCGAATTTGGAAAATATACTGAAAAAATACTAAAATAGACTGAGAAATAGATTGAGAAAATATTAAGTCTAAAAATAGACTGAGAAAATACTAAAATAGACTGAGAAATAGATTGAGAGAATATTAAGTGTAAAAATCATCTGAGCATGCGGCTTGCGACTCGCGCTTAACTCGCTCTTTTCATTTACAATTTGATGGCACAATCTTGAATCCAGCATCAAAGTTCAAACCAAAGTACACATTCTCAGCATGTAAGCTACAGAAGCATATTCTGCGATGATAATCTAAACTTGAAACTTCGACAACGGTTAGACAAATGCTACGTTTGATCAGTGTTATTACATGGAGTGGATTCATGGACCCTCAAAGTTGGTAGTATGAACCGACTGGAAGCATTCGAAATGTGGATGCACCGGAGAATGCTACGGATACCCTGGACGGATATGGTCAGCAACACGAGGGTTCTTCAAAGAGCTAAAGTTAATAGAGAGTTGCTGACTAATATTAAAATCCAAAAGGCGTCCTATTTGGGTAATGTACTAAGAAGAGCAAATTACAAATTACTGCACCTGATCATCCAAGGCAAAATAAAGGGTCGAAGAGGTATTGGCAGGAGGCAAATCTCCTGGCTCCGCATTATATATGATTGGACTGGTATAAGGAGCTTCGGGGATCTTTTTCAGGCTGCCGGGGACAAATATGTCTACTCTCAGGTGATATTTAACGTTGGGGTGACCTGACATGATACTGGGAAGAAGAACAAACTACAGAAAAAACATAAATCCAGATGTAAAACTGTCTATGAAGAAAACAAGTGTTGAAGGAAATTCGCCATGAATTAAACCAAGGTCGGCTATTTATTATGAATGCTAACCGTTAGACCACGTCCTCCATATTCAATGTCCTAACATTATCCTATAATACGCCATTAGTCTTTGCTTAATAAGGCAACCCAGATCAATTATATCCAGAAGCAACTACTTTGATTTATTATTAAGCTGTCCTAAGTTGTCAACAGCAAGATATTTTACAGTACGGTATGAGATAAGAAGAAGTGAAAGGAAAATTATAAAAAGAAAAACAACACAAAAATATTGATAAGTTTTTCACAAACTGTGTTTTATAGTATATCAGAACAGACAGGCCCCCGTTATTGCTTTTTCACGTCTTATGGAAGCGTTACTAGTTTTATTGGAATATTTTTATACAAACACGTAGTTCCGTGGCATATCCAGAAAGTAAGTGTACTGAATTTTTGTAGGTTACAATTTTTTGATATTTAAACAAAAAAATTACGTGGTTACCGTAGTACATATGTAAGCTATTTTTCGACATAGTCGCCCTTCCTCTCAATGCAGGTGGTGAAGCGGGGTATCAACTTTTTGATGCCTTCCTCGAAGTAGTTTCCCGCCAGCCCCTCCGCCCACTTCTCCACCTCCTCATTTACCTCCTCGTCGGTTGAAAACCTTTTTCCACCCATGTGCAGCTTCAGGGAGGTAAAGAGATAGTAATCTGAAGGTGCTAGGTCAAGGGAATGCGCGGGATGGTTCAGGACATCCCATTTAAACGAGGCGAGCAGTTCCTTCGTGGCGTTGGCCGTGTGCGGTCTGGCATCGTCGTGCAGCAAGCAGACTCCCTTCGTCAGCATGCCTCTCCTCTTGTTCTGAATTCTATATTCAATTAAAATTATGCCTTCACAGTCCCAAAACACGGATGCCATGATTTTCTTGGCTGAAATTGTGGTTTTGAACTTTTTGGCGGAGGGTGAAGAGGTGTGGCGTGACCGTTTTTAAACTCGCGACACCACTTGTACACACTTGTACGATTCGTAGCTTTATCACCATATGCAGTTTTCACCTCATTATAAACCTCAACTGGAGGTTTTCCCTTCCAAACGAGATAACGGATGACGCCGCGAATTTCGCACTTGGCGGGAGATTGGATTGACATTTTTCACGAAACGTGTTGTCGCGTCGACACTTCTCAACATACTGACCTCGAACCGGTCTCGTTGCGGAGGGGAAGGGTCAGGCTACAAGGAAGTGTAACCAACATGTCGAAAATAAAATCCATCCGGTCGTGAGAGCCACAATACACTTACTTTCTGGATACGCATAGTACATAAACATATTTTTCCGTTTGTTTATTTCTTCTGAATAAGTGATCAAAAGGCGTAATGCCAAAATAAAAGTAAGTTGTTTTTAACATCAAACGATAATGACTGTTTAAAAACGAACAATTAATTAAATTATTTGAATACAGAGTGGCCCATAAACCGCATTCCAATATATCTATTCAAGGCATTGTTGTGTATTTTGTGGCTTTAATTCTTGCTTCAAAGGAATTTGTATAGAAAAACGTGCAAATCAATTCTTAAAATTCGTTGCATTGTCAATTCTTAAAATTCGTTGCATTTCAAACATTACGAGCTGACCTTAACGTCATCTTATTGAATTTTATTAATCATCAGCAACACTCTCCTGTACCCTTTGAATACTAATCGTCAATTTGGCAGAGCAATCTTCATCAATAAAGGAACGTTGATATACACATTGTATTTAAATAATTGAGTTTTAATAAAGTGAGAAGCGCATTCCGCGATGATAATCTAAACTTGAAACTTCGACAAGGGTTAGTCAAATGCTACGTTTGGTCAGTGTTATTGCGTGGAGTGGAATCATGGACCCTCAAAGTTGGTAGTATGAACCGACTGGAACCATTCGAAATGTGGATGCACCGGAGAATACTACGGACACCCTGGACGGATATGGTCAGCAGCACGAGGGTTCTTCAAAGAGCCAAAGTTGATAAAGAGTCACACTCTTTATAATTTAAGACTGTTTAGAAAATAAATTTAAACCCGTTCCAAACAATTTCAATAAACTGTCTCAATTATTTAGAAGTTATTTTTTTCCCTTTTTTTTTTTTAACCTGGCGAGTTTATTGCCATGTAGCAATCTCTTTCAACCAACCAGAAAGATGTTTTTAAGGGCCCTAAGTGTTAACCAGACTGGAATCCTATTAAAAAAAATCTGGGTTCCAGCGGGGATCGAACCCACAACCTCCGGATCGGCAGACAAGTGAAGACACTGGTGGTAAGATACCACCAGGCCACGGAGGTCGTCTTTATACTTTGCATACAAATTTCAAAATGATAACATCAATAACAAAATGTTAATATTAGAAATAAATTTTATCCTTAACGAAATAAAAATCTCATTAATTTATATTAATATTAAATTGAAATTGATTTTCTTGACGTTTCAAAACACACATTAACATAATAGCTATGTATTCTACATACAAGTAATAAATAAAAAGTTTATTTTACAGAGAACTACAATATAATGTTTTTAATCTAAAAAAACTAACTGAACACATTATTTTAAAGTGTTTTTTGTACTTGCTACAATGTTGAATTGACTTAAATGAAGTTCGACTTAGATCAAATGATTGCATTCCGAAGGCATTGCAAAATTGTAAAATAAAATTGATAATATTGTAGTTTTAGACATCGACCTGAAGATGGTGGTCTTAACATCTTTAAAACCTGTCATAATATAAACCAGCTCAATATGGCAACAATTTTGGAAAACCACAGTGCAATTCAGCGAACTTGCTTAAATCCATATTTTTTTCTGACAATTGAATGCGTGCTGCGAATAACATAAGGTGGTAACTAACATTTTATCAAAATCCAGTTTTTTATGAAATAACGTGCTACGTGGTTACGTCCTTCATACCCTATATTAAAATATTCTCTCTCTTTTCCATTTCTACTGATAAGCCAACATTAACGTTGGATTTTTGCGCGCGCTCAGTGGAATAACGTGGTTTCAAGTATCAACATGTCTGGAGAGGCGCCCGTCGTTCACTCTGCTAGTGTAGAAAATAAACTTAATTTCGGTAAAAAACGACAACCAACGGTTGCAGAATGGTCAGATAATAAACGGAAGAAACTGAGAAACAGCGAACAATCCTATATACGATAAGCAGAAAAGACAAAGAAGTAACGAGTAAAAGAAGATCAGAAGAGATTAGTGGAATAACGTGGCAACTAACGTACATGATTGATTTTTCTTATAAAAGTTGTCATTACACAACTTGTTTGATTTATATAAGAATTGTGGAATAACGTTGTAACTGCATTTGCAAACCACGTTATTCCACATTTTCATAGTGTTTTTTATGTTTTTTTTTTGTTGTTTTTAATATAGTTTGGTATTTTTTTATTTTTTAATAAAGTGTGTGTATAAAAAATATATCTTTTGATTTAGAAAAACTATTAAAATATCGACACTTAATAAAAAAAGTGTTTTTCTTGAATACTGTAAAATACAAGTTTTGTTAGTTACCACCTTATTCACGGCACCTATTCAATTGTTGCTTGAGTAATTAATGTTTTAATTTCAACAATATATTTTTCAAAAAAATGGCTGTGAGGGACATCATGAGTACTTCCATGTCTTTGAAGGGGTGAATCAGAGAGAATGAGGTTCGAACTGATGACCTTCCGCACAGAAGTCCAGTTTATTACCACTTGGCAAGACCACAATTCTTATCGTTAGTCACGCTGCGAGGCCATACCCCTCTTATTTCAGTCATATAAAACACATTAAAGATTTAAAAAAAAAACTGTACGAAAAAATAATTATATCTCTCATAAAGTTATCGAAACCCATTTATGTATTTTATACCCACTTAAAAAAATGTGAAATGCAATAAAAAATAAGTTTATAAAATAGCTAAAATGAAAATACAAAACCTTATCTGTTAACTAGTGAAGTTTCTTCACTTAATATTGTTTACGTATGTGTATAATAGACTTGTTTTGTGAAGAAGAAAAAAACAATGCTCATTAATCAATTTTAAGGTCGACACGACAAGCACATATAGAAATATTGTATCCAACAAGCGTTCCAAAGTGGCCAACAGACTTAAATTGGTTGGCTATTTCCTGCCAATTTGACGCCAATTTATTATTCATAAGGTTTACGGAACCAACTTTATTTGGAAAGAATGCCTTTTATATTCTTGTTTGTATTTTTTTTGTATAATAGAACAAATTGAAAATAAAAACATATTGAGTGAATACGAGACCTTTGTTATATATTTTCAGGCTATAAAAATTCTAAAGCTCTGTAGTTTATTTAATTTCTTAGAATTTTTTTTAATCAAAAAATTTAACGTCTTAGTTAAATTTTTCATATTAATTTACCAATATTTAATTAAAACTCGGTCACTTTGTTTTATATCACGTTTTTTTGTAATAACACGATGTATTTAAACATTTACTGTGGCATCATCAGTGAGTTGACAAGAATAAAGTATTTATTATTAACATCATATTTATATGTGTATTGTTTATGGCTTTTTAATATCACGATGCATTTCAACATTTACTGTGGCATCATCGAGTGAGTTGACAAGAATAAAGTATTTATTATTAACATCACATTTATATGTGTGTTGTTTATCGCTTCTTAATAACACGATGCATTTCAATATTTACTGTGGCATCATCAAGTGAGTTGACAAGAATAAAGTACATATTATTAACATCATATTTATATGTGTGTTTTGTTATGGCTTTTTAATAACACGATGCATTTCAACTTTTACTGTGGCATCATCAAGTGAGTTGACAAGAATAAAGTATATATTATGAACATCATATATATATGTGTGTTGTTTATGGCTTTTTAATAACACGATGCATTTCAACATTTACTGTGGCATCAAGTGAGTTGACAAGAATAAAGTATATATTATGAACATCATATTTATATGTGTGTTTTGTTATGGCTGTTTAAAAACACGATGCATTTCAACATTTACTGTGGCATCATCAAGTGAGCTGACAAGAATAAAGTATATATTCTGAACATCATATTTATATGTTTGTTGTTTATGGCTTTTTAATAACATGATGCATTTCAACATTTACTGTGGCATCATCAAGTGAGTTGATAAGAATAAAGTATATATTATGAACATCATATTTATATGTGTTTTGTTATGGCTTTTTAATAACACGATGCATTTCAACATTTACTGTGGCACTACCAAGTGAGTTGACAAGAATAAAGTATATATGATTAACATCATATTTATATGTGTGTTGTTTATGGCTTTTTAATAACACGATGCATTTTAAAATTTACTGTGGCATCATCAAGTGAGTTGACAAGAATAAAGTATATATTATGAACATCATATTTATGCGTGTGTTGTTTATGACTTTTTAATAACACGATGCATTTCAACATTTACTGTGGCATCATCAAGTGAGTTGGCAAGAATAAAGAATACATTATTAACATCATATTTATATGTGTGTTGTTTATGACTTTGTTTTGGAAGCAAAGTTCTTATAATGTTTGTAGTTTAGGGTACTAAAGGAAAATATAGTAAGAAGCGGAGGAAATGATAAATACTCAATAAAATCTATCCCCTTCTTCGCTTCTTACTCTATTCTTCTTAGTACCGTGAACAATGAAAAGTAAAGGCACTTCTACTCTATTCCCCAAAAGGAAACCATAAACAACGCACATATAAATATGTAATTAATATACAATTCAGTTATTATCAACTCACCTTGTAGTGATAAAGCAAATGATGGAATGAATTTTGAAATGCAAAAAGTAAATTGAAATAAAACAAATTGACAGTGTTTTAATGTTATATAAATTATTAGATTCCACAAAGTAAAGCTAGAGTCCTTTAAACAAAAAATACAAATGAATGTCCCTATAAATAATCAAAATGAAACGATTTCTTAAAGAATTTTTATAAAAAATTCACTTAAATTTTTTATTCATTCGATGCCAACCTTAAAATAATGTCCTAATTTTTTTTACATTTTCAACCATGAATATTATAGCTTTCATTTTTTTTTTAACTGTAATGAATAAAACAAACTGTTGAGCATTTTCAAGTTTTGTATTACGCATTCTAATCTGAATAAATAGTTTCATTGTTGCTTGTTTTGAAAAAGGCTTCAATTAAATTTCATTATTTCTTTGAAAGCACTATCATATTCATACACGAATATTGTATTTATAGTTAGGAGACAACAATGTATTCGGGTCAATTAAACAAGCCAATTACTTAAGAGTCAGAGCAGTGGATATGTCACTTTCATTTCGTATATCTCGCAAAATTCTTTTAACCAGACGAATCCATATTTCATAATCTCCTTGACCTGGTTTTCATAAAGCTTATCTTCTACAAAGTGGCGCTTGTTTTGAATTCCTGAAGGGTCATTTTCTGTTGAATAAATTTGGTCGTGATTCAAATTAAATTATTTGTTAATTAAAATTTCATCGCCAAAAAAAAAACAAATAATTTAAAAACAACTAATATTTCTTAGATTTAAGTTAATGAATTTAGTTGTATTTATTAAAAGTATCGAAAAATTAACATTTTAATGATACTGACAAGGAATAAAAATTAATGTTATTCTTTTTCCTAGCTCGCTTTATTTAACTATGTACACTGCTCCATTTATTTGCAACAAAAGTACTTTTCTTTAATAATGAAGATTTGATATCCACGAAAGTGAAACTTTCAAATAACTTTCAGCAGATTTATCACAAATATAATTTTGTAAGTAAACTTGAAATCAAAGAAAGCTTTTGTTCATGAAATGTTACCTGAAACTTAAGTTTTCAAAAATATTTTTTGCTAGCAAAAGTATGGGAGGAATACTCACATTCCTCCAGCTAGATATATCTCATTGTTGCACTCTACCTTACACTCAATAATAAAAGAACTGCCTGAAAGCAAGGCCGAGATGTGAGTCCATGATTGGACTCCAAAGCCACAATTAGATATATGCTGGAGTTTCTGCAACATTCCATCGTCTCTCTTAGACAAAAAGAGGCCAACATCAAGAACTAGACACTAGGTGGAGTCTCGCAATTGTATACTAACTTACAAGACAACCCTTAGAACCACTGCACTTAGTTGTTTTATTTAGCTTGTAAATATACATCGATAATCTGGCACCATTCGACCTACTTAAAATAAATAGTTGTTGCGCTGATTGACGTTTACTAAGGCTAAACGAATTGACTTAAAACCACGAAAAAATAAAAGTTCCACAAGGTTTCTGCTTACATCGGTTTGACGAAAGACGGTACTGTTTTGTAAAAAAAATGTATTGAGTACGGAAAGCCTGAACAGGCTTTGTACATACTTTGGTCTTGATGCTTTCGAAAGACTGGTAAACAGACTACTACTTTTACTATCTGAAGTAGAAAATTTTACCACCAGAGAAAGATAAATTCACCACTTGAGTTAGATAATTTTACCACCCCAGGGACATATTTTTTCCAACTGAGGAAGATATTTTTTTCAACAGAGGGAATTAATCGCGCATATTTTACCCTATCCTTGATTTTAACAAAATCTTGATGAGTCTGTTACAACTTAAGTAACGGTGGCGAAAACTAACTGATCTCAGATAAACTGATCAACACATAAAAAAGAACATTCGTGTTAGTTGGATTTAAGTAAAAAGGCAAAACTTGTCTAGGTGTCTTAGAATTGCTTTAACTCTTTCCCCGCGGGGAGCACAAACGCCTGTGATCTGACGACAATCCAAGTTTCAAATCACAAATACTTAAAAAAAATGACACAAAACCGGAATAAAAATTGAACTAAAATTTAAAATAATCTTTATTCTAGCGACATCTCTGAAAACCTTGTCAAATAATATATTAGTTTATGAGATATTGTTGAATAAACAGAGCGCCGAATTTTTTTGGTTTCTCAATATTTCCAGCATTAACGACCTGTCGCGCGGATCGAGTCCTGCGATGAGTCTCTCTTACGTAAATAAACATTACTAAGTCTCTCTTACGTAAATAAACGTTACTAGTGCAATATGCATTTGATTGGGTGAGTGTCATGAAGCATTGATTGGATCGTAGCATTCCTTTGTTTATTTTACATAATGTTAAGTTTATCTCCTTTATTTAATGAGTCTCCTTAAGAGTAATGACTATTATTTATTATCATAAAATTACTTAAGTGTCATGTTTACTTGGTGTTGTAATCAAATATCAGTGGTTCTAAACAAAATATGTGTTTAAACTTAGAAATTAAAAAACGCTGAAATTGTGCCGCGCACAGGATTCGTGGAATTTGATTTTTAACGCGGTGAACAGGTTAAATTACCAAAAATAAAAAAAATCATTCAGTCTAAATGTTTCTTACATCAAGATATCTGAAAACAGTTATTTTATTTACTTAAAAGGTTTTCGTTATACAGATAATTTTTATAGCAGGGAATTTTCAAAAAAACTAAACATGTTTTTTTTTTAAATACAAATTTAACTGAGTCAACTTATTCCTTAGCTTTTTTCTTCAGGTTTGGCTTATATTTTTATTTAAGTTTTATAAACTTTAGTTATTTTTGTGTTTTCATACACAAAGATACGAGTACTTTTGAAGATTAAAATAAAATGAAATATAATAACTAATTATATTGAATGAAAAACGATTTTAAATGCTAGGCAAAAAAAAATATTTTGTTTTGATTCAATATAATTATAATATATTGTATGAAGTGACTTAAGGTTGATGTATCGAATAAGGTAAGGAAGAACACTCTCAGATAGTTAAGGCATTTAGAACAAGTGAAAGATTAAAGATTTAAAACACAAATCAATCCTCTCTGCCAACCCCGACGGGGAAAGGATGTGATGGTATGTATGATTGTTTTTTTCTCAAACTATAACAATCTTTAAAAAAAACAGATGCGTGAGACTCTCGCGTGGTAGAAGTGAAACTTCTTAGCTCCTTGGAAAAGTTGATTTTATGCATTGCTTTTTTTCCAATTGTTAACAATTTTTTTTAGGATTAGGAAATGGTTATGTGGAATGTAATTCAAGAAAATCTCTCTAAATTAAATAAAAAATGGTTATGTGGAATTTAATTCAAGAAATACTCTCTTAATTAAATTTAAAAAAAATGCAATTTTTTTTAATAATAAATAATAATTTTAATAGTAATATGATACACTTAATAATATATAATTTATATTCTTTTATATTTAATATATTAATAATTTTATGTTATTATTAATTATTAAATTAATTATTATTAAATCCTTATTTTATTATAATATTATTTTTATTATATTATAAATAATATATATTATTATAAATAATATTATTATATTATAAATTAATTATATTACAATCAATAATAATATAGTATAAATATAATTATTAATATTATAATATTGTACAATAATATATACCACATATGTATATAATTATAATTATATATTAAATATAAATTAAATAAATATTAAAATAAACATTTAATAAAATAATTTAATATAAAATAAAATTAATAATTATTAAATATGTCAATATGAAAATAATATATAACAAAAAATATTTTACTTTTAGTGATAAAAATTAATAATAAATAATAATTTTAATAATAATACAATACACTTACTAATATTAAAATAATATTAATTATAATTAATAATAAATAATTATAAATATTTAAATAATTAATAATGATTCAATAATAAATTAAATAATAATATAATACACCGTTTCACTTTTCGTGACGTTCAGGACAATTTGCCCTACCGCGCCTATACAAGTTTCACTTCAAAAAGAGAATTAATATAATACCGTTTATAGAAAAGTCTTCATCAAAGAGCCCACAAATCCCATTCTTTCCCAGCAAATGCAATGTAAATTGAAATGTCAATTTATACGAAAAGGCAATTTTTCCTAGATATTTTTTTCCTAAAAACGGTTTATTTTATCGAATCATCCCCTTCAGGAAAAAAATCACAGTCGTTAATATTTCTGTTTAAACTAAATAACGGAGATCTAATAAATGCATGCCTTTACTTTGTAAAAGCTTTGCTTTACCCACGTCATTACCAATCAACATCAAAACTCTCAATCACTTACCGATTTTTGATATTCCCTCCATGTCATATATTTTATCCCTAGGACATCGAGTACATAGGAATTGACCAAAAAATACATCTACGAGTATTTCCTTCTTCAATACTTTTAATTATCACTAGTGTGAATACAAGCATTCAGATTTATTCGTATGTATTTGGTGTTAACATAACTTGTGTCCGGATTTTTCAAATTTAAAAATGAGCAGCAAAAGTAATACAAAATGGTAAAGGTTATACTCGTACGTCATCCGAAAGAAAATTTTCTGCTCTACAAGATATTGTGTTTGCTTTTACGTTACACATATTATTTTATTTGATTATAAGCCTTCAAAATGGAATATCAAGTAGACGAAAGTGAGCATTTTCGACACCTGCTTCTGTTCGCGTTCAATCGAGGGAATAAAGCTGACAAAGCTGCTCGCGATATTTGCGAGGTGTACTGTGAAGATACTATGAATGAAAAGACAGCTCGTTGATAGTTTTTGCGTTTCAATGACGGTAATTTCGACCTGAAAGACATGGAGCGTTCCGGACAACCGGTGGACTTCGATGAGGGCCGCTTAAACCATATTATTCATGAAAATCCCCTTCAAACCACCGTGGAATTGGCTGAACAGATGAATTGTAGTCACATGACTGTATACCGCCATCTTAAATCAATGGAAAAAGTCCAGAAGTTCGGCGCTCGGGTTCCACATGTTTTGAGTGAAAACAACAAAAATCAATTGTCGAACGTTGATTTTGAAGGCTTGTAATCAATTAAATAATATATGTAACGTAAAAGCAAACACAATTTCTTATAGAGCATAAAATTTTCTTTGGAATGACGTATAACTTTTACCATTTTGTTTTACTTTTGGTGCTCATTTTTTAATTTGGAAAAAACGGACACAACTTATGTTAACATCTAATATATAGATGGATAAGGCATTCGATTGTGTCTAGGCAACGTTAGTTGCAGGAAAAAAAATGCAAGTATTGTTGGCCTGAAAAATAGTTTTACTACCTACACTTGGAAGTCAACTGCTGATGATGTGATTTGACATGTAACAAGCAATATTAAGTGCCAATTATTTGGCGTATCTGAACTAGACTTCCGGTAATAATTGGCTGAAATAAATAAACCGTGCCAATTATTAGCGGAAGCTGAATTATTTTAAGAATATAAATAAATGTTGTCACTAGTATCAGAATGCGAAGAATTTAAATTTATTTTCATTTGTTTCGTAAACATTATAATACAAATGTCAGTTTAAAAAAACAGATGTGTGAGATTCTCGCGCGGTAGAAGTGAAACTTCTTAGCTCCTAGGAAAAGTTGATTTTATGCATTGGTTTTTTTTCCATTTATCAACGATTTTTTTTTAAATTAGGAAATGGTTTTGTGGAATTTAATTCAAAAAAATCTCTCTTAATTAAATAAAAAATGGTTATGTGGAATTAGATTCAAGAGAATGTATCTTAATTACAATAAATACAAATATAAAAATATTTTTAATAATAAATAATAAAAATTTTAATAATAATATTAATATAATACACTTAATAATATTAAAAAAGCGTTAATTATAATTACAAATAAATAGTTATTAATATTAAAATTATAATCCGAAAGGTGTCCTGCTTGGGTCATATAACAAACATTGAGGAGCAAAGCACCAATTACTGCACCTGAGCCTCCAAGGCAAAATAGAAGGCCGAAGAGGTGTTGGCAGGAGGCCAATCTCCTGGCTCCGCAATATACGTGATTGAACTGGCAAAAAGGGCGTTGGAGATCTTTTTCGGGCTGCCGAGGACAAATATATCTACTCTCAAGGGATATTCAACGTTAGGGGGACCTGACATGACACTGAGAAGAAGATTAAAATAATTAAAAATAATTTATTAATAAATAAAATATTAATAATACTAAAAAATAATTTAATAATAATTATGTAATACACCGTTTCACTTTTCGTGACGTTCAGGCCAATTTGCCCAATCGCGCCTTTAGAAGTTTCACTTGAAAAATAATGATCAAATTTAATATTGGCTATTCCAATTGCTGATTTATTTTGATTCGAAAACATCCGTTTGAAAATTGGAATACTTAGTTACGCAGTAGCTTTTGCATATGTTTCGTTTCATTTTTACTTCACAGTCACATATTGTTAGATTTCATTTTTGGCTTCACGTTATAAGGCAAATTATATAATATACGAGTAAATACCACACGTGTTAAGCCTTATAATAAATTTAAGGATTTTTGTCCAAAATTGAACATTTTGTAATATGTATGAGTTTATTTTATTCTCCTTTTTTTACTCAAGACATTATATACCTTATATTCAAAGGTTGCTTTCGAATTATTATCCAGAAAAATTATTATTATAAATCTATTCGAAACATTAATATTTGGACACAGCATATATTGATTTTCCAGGTAGACCTTTCACACTTGAGAACACACGTCTCTATCTTATTAAATATTACATCGATAAAATTGTTGAAAGTTGATATTCAATATTTGCCATTTATTCATCTTGATAAATCTAAATACAATTGACGTTACAGTATAAAAATCTGGGAGGGTAGAAATTTCTCGCGCAATTTGAATATTCAGTAATTTTCTGTTTATTTAATTAATATTTAAAAAAAAGTCAGGGGGGGGATTAATTTTTATTTACAACACTTATTTTGAAGTCGATCGATAGTTAATTGAAGATCTAGCAATAAAATGTTGCTGATAAAAAATACGATATACAAGTTCAAATAATCTAATTAGAAATGACTTTTATAGCAACACTCATTGGTTTTGGTTGTATAAAAGAGTTTTCAATACAACTATAGACAAGAATAAATCTTCTTTGCTTAAACTTAATGAAAGTGGGGCTCTCGATATTGACTATTTTTAAAGCGTTTTCATTAATTTTCATCCTGAAACCGTCTATCATTGAAAAACGTCTATTAAATATTTTAGTTTTGAATGTGCTAGTTTATAAATTTAGAAGTTTTATGTTTCTTATAAAGGAGCATTCAAATTGAGCGGTTTTTTTAATTCTTAGATAAAACACAGATGGCGTCGTGAACTGGCCTGAGTTTTGTGACATTTAAGAAGTGTTATGTATGACATATATAAAAATGGAGTCATATACAATACAATGACACGTTCAAATTGAGAATTATTTTATGTATTGTAATCTCCGGAAACGGTGATGTTAATTGCCCAACAAGATCATGTGATCTGACACCGTTGGACTATTTTCTCTGGGGTCAACGTGAAAAGCCAGGTCTATAAGAATGACCCTCGATCAATTACTGAGCTGAAGAACGAAATTATTCGCGTTATTGGTGAGTTAGAACCGCAATTATGTCAAAATGTCATCGATAATTTTGACAAAAGAGTGGACATGTGTGGAGCTGCAAGAGATGATTGACATTTGGCGTATATTGTTTTTTTTGCGTTTAAATGTTATACATTATACTTTAATGAGCGATAAAATTTTTTTTGAAATCAAAGCAAATTGTGTGTTTCATTAAAGAATTTAAAAAAATATAATTAAAAAAACCGCTCAATTTGAAAGACCGTTTGAATATTTTCGTGTTAATTTCAGCATAAACTATCTCGCACCATTTTGGTACATGCAAACTTAACACTTGCCACTCTGTGATACCATTTTGGTACATGCAAACTTAACACTTGCCACTCTGTGATGGATAACGAATGGCCAGGATTTTATAATTAATTTGATTATTTGACGTTTTAATACATAATAAAATTATTTTTATAGCTGATTACAAAAAATAACCTAGCAGATTATGCATAATTTTAATTTAAAACATACATTTTTCACTGTACTCTTAGCGTCCAGCACCGTGGCTGACGGATTTTTTGAGCACAGTAAGGCAAGTGTTAATAAAAAGCTTAAAACAAGTATTTTTTTTTGTGAACTGTGATAAAATGTAAAAATTACTTTTAACTATACCAGTTAATGTTATTTATGGAAGTGAAGTATGGAAAAAGACAGCAAGAAGCCGAATAAATGCTATAGAAATGTGCACACGCATGACACACGTATGACAGAATAAGGAATAACGTGATTAGGAGATGAGTATAAACTTATGGCTGATATGTTCGGATATATAGAACGAATAAATGAAAAACCAACAATGTTAATATACATGGTGCAAATATGGTGGAATAAAATGTGGTAGAGAAATACGAAGAAAGACATGGTTGGATAAAGAGAATGATATTTTTAAAGAAGGAAAAGTAAAAAGTCAGAAAAAACGTAGGAGTTTGTAGCGACCGTGCATGCGGTCACTGAACCCACTGAGGCGACCCTTGCCCGCGCGGTCATTGATCTCGCAAGTGGCGAGTGCGAGGCGGCACCGAGTGAAGGTCGCCCGCGCGGTCATTGAACTCACCAGTAGCGAAGAACGAGACACCGATATATCTCTTGCCTCTCCTGCAGACCGTAATATGAAATATATATATAGAACGTGCAACAATAAACATGTGTCCAGCGGAAGCGAGACAGCGACACGTTCTGCGCCGTTCTATACATTATAAATACAGACGCTTACAATAAACTTTCTCTTTGCTTATTCCGATCTCGAGGACTTTTATTCAAATAACCATCATCCTTCTATTCGGAACACAAGTCCCTAAAAGTTATTATGAAAAGATATATAGATGTAGAAGAGACAAAGGACGTGTGTCAAGATAGGCAAGTTTGGAGCACTGTCTTCTCGGCCTGCGCAGACTGGTACTATATATATCAGACATGAGTTAAGAACAACATAATATCAAAGACAAGAAATGCCCGCTTGAGAAATTAAGATTTCCAATACAGAAATTACTACTTAGATATTTATTTCAAAAATGGTCTTTTATTTTATCAAATTAAATGAACTGTCATAAACACGATGCTTTATTAATTTCCAAAAACAAAATTGTATTAGTGTGTCAGTTTGTTACAACCAGAATACAAAAGGGAATGTTTTGTTAATTTAAAATCATTATCCTAACTGTAGCAGGATTAAATATTTCGATAAATTTCTGGAATAAAATAAATATAGAGTCTACGATTATCTCGAACCGACGTCATAAATCAAACCCCCATCCCACGACTCGAGAGAACGAGAGCGCTAAAAAAAGCGACGCATTTAAAAGTAGCGTCGCTGAAAAACAAATGTAGTCCATTTTCGTGTTATATCTTCTGCGACACTTTAAAAATATTGTAGATTTTAATATTTTATGTGGCGTATACTATAAAGTGATCCATGTACACGTAACAACAAACGTACTTTTATTCGGTGTTATTTTTTCAGGACTTATAAAAGTGTTGTTTAAATTATTGTTATATATAGTGTGTATATTTTATATGCAAGTAATAACAAATATAAAATTTTTTTAACAAATGTAGTAATTTTTTAACAAATGTGGTAATTTTTTTAACAAATGTAGTAATTTTTTAACAAATGTAGTTATTTTTTATGTGATAATTTAGAATCGTTCACAATTTTATATTGTATAATAACGATCTATCATTAAAACTAAAAACGCAGTTTTTAAAGCTGTAATCATACTGTCTCTGATTTATGGATACGAATCATGGGTTCCCTACAGAGCACATTAGGGCGCTCGAAAAATATCAGCAGAGGCAAGCCAGGCAGATTAAGGAAGATTCAACGGTATCATAAAGTATCAAATGAGGAAATTTTGAAAAGAGCAAACAACTCAGATCGAGATCGATTCAGATGCCATGTGTTCTTCTTTGTTGGTTTGGAAACGAGACGCGCATGCCCGAGTACAGACTATAGCTTGGAAAGTCTAGGATGAGTCCTGTGACAGCTCACAAATTTGTCCCAATACAACCTTCTAACGATGTTCAGTAATTTGAATTATTTTATCAACTTTAATATGAGCCTCAATTCTAATAAATATCAAGTTATTAAGGTAAATACATTACACAAGGTTGTATTGGGGCAAATTTGTGAGATGTCACAGGACTCATCCTAGAATTTCCGAACTATAATAATAAATGCTTCTTTGGCAAGCTGACAGAAGACAAGGTAAAGCACGATAGGCAGCGCAAGAGATATAAGGACGTCCTGCATGAGACACTTTTTTTATTAATGCTTACCACAACTGGGAGGAAACAGCAGCATATAGAGCCAAACTTAGGACCGTTGCTTGTTATTAACACTTGCCTTACTGTGCTAAACAATTCCGCCAGCCACTGTGCTGGACGCTCAGCATCCAGTGAAAAATGTATGTTTTAAATAAAAATAATGCAACATCTGCTAGGTTATTTTTTGTAATTAGCTATAAAATTATTTTATTATGTAAGTCCTGGTCACTCACTATCCATCATAGGGTGGCAAGTGTTAAGGACCTGTACCTGCCTGTATACCTACCTAAATGAATTGTCAAAATAACGAGTGAATTGTTAAAACACAAATAAATTAAATTAATTATTGTTGATCATACAGGGTCATTGACCGATCAAGTATTCATAGATAGCTATACGTCAAGAACGGCGACAATGTTTACTATTTTTATAGTACCCGCGATTTGTCCAGTCATCTCCAAATATAAATAATTAACCTACCGCCAATTTACGTGCCAGAGCGAGACGGAGCATGAAACGCGAACTGGTTCACCCATTTGTATAAAAGACCGGCGCTCCGATAAATAAACATATATTCGTATTGTCATTCAGTCAACTGTCAAGACTTTGTTATTTATTTACCTGCTGTCCACTTATCGATTTATATCCGCATTCCTGAGCCCATATTTATTGACAACAAATCAAGATCATCATGACTTATAGAAATAAGCAATCCACTATATTGATGATTCTGTACGAGAAGTAACGCAGAATCAGCGAAAACGAAGATAACGATGTCGGTATCAAAATCATCAGCACGTCCTAATAGGACACGTGCTACACTGATAGCGACCATCGTTACAGACCTAATAAAGAAAAACAACGCAGTAGAGCTGCAAATACTGAAGCTCTTTGCCATATATACAACAGGTTATGCCATTACAAATTGGCTTGAGTAATCATCTCCGGTGACATCAGTCATGTATCCTGATCCACCATTTTGAGACCTTCTATCATACTCGTGCCTTCTATGCCATCTTTTGTGTATCATACTCGTGCCTTCTATGCTATCTCGTGCCATCTTTTGTGCCTTGTATCATACTCGCCATGGGTAGTGTGCATTCATTCATTCATCGTATGAGGTGTTAATCATAAAATTCTCTTTGTGTCAATAACAACAAATGTGTTTCAATTTTATTTAGTAACATATACACAGTCTGTCCAATGGGAAAGGTGACTAATATTATTTTTGCGTAGCCACCAGCGCCATCTGTAGATAAATAAATGAGTTAACTAACGACACATTTCGAATATCTTCCATAAAAGCTTTAATTGACAGTACCTTCTGAGTCTCGGTCGAAAAAGTTACAATGGAACAACATGCCAACATTGAATTTTGTTTTAAATTGGATAAAAGTGTCACAAAAACTTTTTTAATTATTCAAACTGTTTATGGTAGTGAAACAATGAGTCGTAAGAACGTTTTTAAATGGTATACATGATTTCGTGATGGTAGAGAGAGCATTACAGACGACCCACGGCTTGGACCATCATTGACAGTTCAACTTGAAGGAAATGTTCAAAAAGTGGCTGAAATTCTTCAAAATGATCGTTGTGCGTCTACTAGACTCATCGATTAGCTCACTGGAATTTTTAAATCCTTTGTCCATCACATTTTAACGGAAATTTGGGGCCAACCGTACCGCACACACACAGATTGACGATCAACAAGTTTGCAGAGTTGAGCACTGCGAAGATACGAAAAGATTGGTTGATATGGATCCAGACTTCATGTCAAGCATTATAACAGGTGATGAAACATGGTGATTTCAGTATGAGCTACTTACAAAGCGCCAGAGCTCGGAATGGAAGGATCTACAATCTCTGAAACCTAAAAAAGTGCACATGCTGAAGACGTCCTGTCAAGACTGCTCACCGTTTTCTTTGATTCCATATGTCAAGACTCTGCTCACCGTTTTCTTTGATTCCAAAGGAGTTATCCATAATTAATTTAAGCTAAAAGGTCAAATGGTAAACGCTGATGTGTACTTGGATGTTTTGAATCGTTTAAGAAAATTTTAAAAATTGCTTTCAGCATTGTATTGACTCACAAGAAGTACACTTCTTTTGAATAAAAGGTAATGTAAACTAGAAATAAACTATGTCCTGTATTAAATTTCCCGTCAGTCACCTTTCACATTGGACAGCTGGTATATTTTATAATATTAAAAATATTGTTTGATTTTGTACTATATGCAATGTGTGCTATTGGATATTTTACATTCCAGACACAACAAATGTATTGCAAACAAATGTTATATCTTCTACTACTAAAATTATGGTTTGATATAATACTATACCGTGGATATTTAAGGTGTTAGCAATAATACTATACAGTGGATATTTAAGGTGCTAGAAATAATACTATACAGTAGATATTTAAGGTGCTAGCAATAAAACCATTTACTTCATTTTAGTGGATTAATTTTATTTATTTATTTACACATAAGAAATATACTATGCGTATCCAGAAAGTAAAGGTACTGAGGCTCTCACGACCGGATGGATTTTATTTTCGACATGTTGGCTACACTTCCGTGTAGCCTTACCCTTCCTCTCCGCAACGAGACCGGTTCGAGGTCAGTACGTTGAGAATTGTCGACGCGACAACACGTTTTGTGAAAAATGTAAATCCAATCTCCCGCCAAGTGCGAAATACGCGGCGTTATCCGTTATCTCGTTTGGAAGGGAAAACCTCCGGTTGAGGTTTATAATGAGGTGAAAACTGCATATGGTGATAAAGCTATGAATCGTACGAGTGTGTACAAGTGGTGTCGCGAGTTTAAAAACGGTCACGTCACACCTCTTCACCCTCCGCCAAAAAGTTCAAAACCACAATTTTAGCCGAGAAAATCATGGCATACGTGTTTTGGGACTGTCAAGGCATAATTTCAATTGAATATATGCCTCAAGGGGAAACCATCAACTCTGCAAGATACTGTGAGACCCTTAAAAAATTGCGGAGGGCGATTCAGAACAAGAGGAGAGGCATGCTGACAAAGGGAGTCTGCCTGCTGCACGACAATGCCAGACCACACATGGCCAACGCCAAGAAGGAACTGCTCGCCTCGTTTAAATGGGATGTCCTGAACCATCCCGCGCATTCCCCTGACCTAGCACCTTTAGATTACTATCTCTTTACCTCCCTGAAGCTGCACATGGGTGGAAAAAGGTTTTTAACCGACGTGGAGGTAAAGGAGGAGGTGGAGAAGTGGACGGAGGGGTTGGCGGGAAAGTTGATACCCCGCTTCACCACCTGCATTGAGAGGAATGTCGACTATGTCGAAAAATAGCTTACATATGTACTACGGTAACCACGTAATTTTTTTGTTTAAATAAAAAAAAATTGTAACTTACAAAAATTCAGTACACTTAGTTTCTGGATATGCCTCGTACATAATTTCCGAAAAAACAACAGGTAATTTAATTCGGATACACAATTTTAATGGATCTGAGTTCGTTGTCTTTCATTTGTCGTGTCCCCGGTAAACTAGGCTTTTGCCTGTATCTCACTGAGGGCATTGACAATATCAAATTATTGTGTAATTTAATATTTTATGTAGTGTTCAAGTTTAAAATAAGATATTTATTATTCTTCATAGCACTGTATGGAATGGAAACATGGCTGATGAGAGGGAAGGAAACAAACAGTGTTGATGCCTTCGAGGTGCGATGTTGGAGGGGAACACTCCGTATCGAGGTGTACCATCGTCTTTAAGCATCCTGAAATTAAAGATTTAGGAGCATGCAGTAAAACGTGTGTTACTAAAAAGAATGGTGATATTCTAAAGAAGTTGGTGATCACAGGGACAGTTGAGGTATTGCGAGCAAAAGAAAAGTGTTATATATTTTTTGTTGTTTTATATTTGTATTTTTGCTTTTATTTTTATGATTGTGTACGGTATATTGAGGGATGAACGTTTTTGGTCTGTCTGGAGTGGTGATGTGTGAGGAGTTTGATTTCGCATGATGTTTCCATTTGTAATTGAGTGTCACTGTTTGGCAGGTTGATGAGAATGTGTAAAGGGGTTTGGTTTTTGTATAATCGAAAATAGAAAGACGTATCAATTTATTTTTTTCATGGTAAATGTTCTCAGTGAGATGCAGGTGTGGGAAACCACGGTCGTCGCATGATATTGTCGCATACATACGGTCAATGACCGATGAAACGACCTTCGGATTCCTCGATAAATTTTAGTAAACAGTCCAAAGGTCACATTCCAGCGATTGACGCCGGCCGAGCTCTCGCACCTCACGCCAGAGAAAGAGAGCGCACCACGGCTATCTCACCAGTTCCGTATTTAGATGAATACCCACATACGACAATAAACCATTTCTGCATTCACAGAAGCGAGACAGAAGCATATCGCGAGCGCACTCTCGTGCACATTCCAAAAACATATAAATACCTACGTTACTATAAAAATAAACACTCTCTCCTTCCGCATTGCGATTTAATGAGTTATTTTATTTACCAACAACTATCATCATCTCTTCCTTAACGACTGATTCCCGTAGTTGCTTGATACTGTCGATTAAGCTGCAGATGGCATCTGACGTGGAGGGTTGCGGGGCTACCGGTGCTTCGGTGATGGCGGAGTGTGCCGGTACGATGCTCATGGTTGCCACATCCTGCGTCTGCTCCAGCATCTTGTCGACCAGCAGTGCGAGTTCGTCGTTCGTATCTCACTGATGATATTAAGCATGAAAAAATAAATCGATACTTCTTTCCGATTTTGTTCCCCACACAGGCAAAAACCTTGTTTAATGGGGACACAACAAATGAAAGGCAACAAACCTAGATCCATTAAAATTGTATGTCTAAATTAAATTACCTGTTGTTTTTTCGCACATTATGTTTATTTCTTGTCATGTGAAAAATAAATAAATAAAATAAATTAAAAAATGTGACATGGACGGATCAAATACACGAGTAAACAGGATCCTCTTTAAGGGCTGCAATCAACATGGGCCAGAACTGGAAGGACTGGATAGAGGTGGTGTGCTTGGTTCAAGACATATCAGAGACCCATGACGCTTAACATTGAGCATTAAGAAAATATTATATTATAAAATGTTCCATGTGTCAATTAGAAAAATGTACTACAATTTTGAGTAGGAGACTAGTACTCACAGATTTTTTTTATGGTATAGCCCAGGGGTCGGCAGACTTTCTAGTGAGAAGAGCCAAATATAAAATAAACAGAATCTCAACATTTTTGTAGAGCCGCAACATTTATTTTCACTGTAGCTATATAAATATTAATGGCGAAAAAAAAGCGGGATAAAATCATGATTTTTATTTAAAACTCAAATTCACAATACAGACGTACTTAGAAGAATAAAATATCATATAATATGTTATATGGGAGTCATAGGCTTCAGTAGCTCAGTGCAATACTTATTAAACAAGAAAACCTTAATAACTAAACACTAATAAAACACTTTTTGGGCTTTGTAAAGTCTACTATGTAGTTAGAACGGTGGCTTCGCATCGCTTTGCTATGTCTGGCAAGTAACTACTTGTTGTCAATTTTAGGCATGATTGTAAATTATCGTCAGTTAATGTACTTCTTTACTTAATTTTTTATTAGATTCATGGAAGATAATGTTTGTTCGCATAAATAGGCAGAGCCAAAGATTGTGAGAATGGCAAATGCTAGTTATTTTATTATGTCACATGTTTCAGGCAAACTATTCCATGTATCAAATATAATTGTTCCTATTTTAAGCATTTGTTTGTAAGTAACTACTTGTTGTCAATTTTAGGCATGATTATAAATAATCGTCAGTTAATGTACTTCTTAACTTAATTTTTTATTAGATTCATGGAAGATAATGTTTGTTCGCATAAATAGGCAGAGCCAAAAATTATGAGAATAGCAAATGCTACTTATTTTATTATGTCATATGTTCCAGGCAAACTATTCCATGTATCAAATATAATTGTTCCTATTTTAAGCATTTGTTTTGCAGCTGTCCACTTATGCTGATCAAATTGAAATTCTCTCTTTCGAGCTCTTCCAAGCGGCTGGTCAGATTTGTGAATTTGCTGCTCCACAGTTCCTTGCCTTTTGTGAAGCTGGATTTGAAGAGTCGCAAATGCCTATAAAAGAGACGCGTACGGCTCACTTGCCGGGGTTTGCCGACCCCTGGTATCGACTAAAGCGAGATGTTGGGCTAAATGTTTTCTTTGTTATTCAAAGGAATATTTGTTTATCCATTAGAATAATTCATGCCCTGCGGTCAATAAACTTATAAAATATACGAATTTTAAGTCAACATACCATGTTTTCTTAATTCGTATTTTAGTATGGCTGGCATTATAACGTTAAATAAATTTATTCTAGAGTTTTAAAATATTTAAATGTAGAATTTTAGAAGATGGTATTAAACATGAGAAGTAGTTTATTATTTCTCATTCATTGTAGATGATGTTAAACAGAACTACACTTACAATAGGACCTAGAATCTCTTGTCTCATGAACTGAGCCAAATCCTCTACTGTTCAATATAAATAAATGTGTCTATGTATCCCATAGTCTATATTTTTTCCCACTCCCCCATCAGTATGCTATAAAACGAGTGGCATTAACCTTTCCTTCCGTGTGTTGGGTATCTTCTACACGTTGCTTCTAATAACCATCAATATCTCTATAAATATTATAAATACAAGGTTAACATTTTAGGTATTCCTCCATAATATATTTACGCATCGATTTAAAAAATAATATTAATAATAATCAGAATTTATCGACTACATCGTAAGTATTTTGTGAATATCGGAGACAAATTCGCATTTAAACGCTGTGAGTGCCTCGATCTTGGGTCTTGACGATAGGTGAAGAGTATACGGGAAGCGCGACACTATATTCGCATCTCACTCTTGCATACTCCACTGAATAGCGAGGAGCTCAATTGTCTCAACCTCGCAAGTGTAAGCCACGCCCAAGTTAACCACCAAACCCTGCCGCGCCGCAGTAGCTGTTGGGCTGGCAACGAGACTAGATCTACGCCCGTGCCGTGAGCGTTGATAGATGGTTTTTTAATGTTTTCAGCAAATAAATCTCAATTATTATATTTTTTAACTTCAATTATAATTAATTAAGGGGATTATCTATGAATGTTCTTATTTTTCCGATTTAAAATCGCTAATTTTTTATCGCGTACTCACTACCCAACACCGGAGCGCGCGTTTCAATTTTAACACCGTAAGGGAAGGGTTAACATCACCGTATCCATCACAATACATAAAATAATTCAACAATTTGAACGCGTTGTCGTATTTTATTGTATGCTATTCCATTTTTATAAATATCATACATTACACTTCTCAAATGACACAAGACCCAGGCAAGTTCACGACGCCATCTGTGTTTTATCTAAGAATTTAAGAAAAAACGCTCAATTTGATAAACCCTTTATGTGTTCGTAAACTGAAATTCCTTGTTGTAACACCCACGTACACTGCATTGAAATCATTAGAGCTGATTTGGTAAACCCCAGTCTTTGAAAATATGTTTTATGAATATAATAGTTAATATTGATATTAGTCAGTGAACGATAAATATTATTTCCTGAATAGAACGCTAGCAATCTCATTAAGTTAGAATTTTACGACTTGATTAGTTATGTTATTTATAAATAAAATTCTTTACCGTATCCTTTTTCCTTAACCCTTCCCTTACTTCCCTTTTTCCTTAACCCTTCCGTTGGGTAGTGAGTACGCAATAAAAAAATAGCGATTTAAAATCGGAAAAATAAGAACATTCATAGATAATTCCCTTAATTAATTATAATTGAAGTTAAAAATTATAATAATTGAGATTTATTTGCTGTAAACATTAAAAAACCATCTGGCAACGCTCACGGAACGGGCGTACGTCTAACCTATTTGCAAGCCTAGAAGCTACCGTGGCGCGGAACGTCAGTCGCATACCCCGGCGCTTACGCTTTTGCTTGCGACGTTAAGACAATTCAGCTCCTCGCAATTCAGTCTAGTATGCAAGAGTGAGATGCGAATATAGTGTCGCGCTTCCCGCATACTCTTCACCTATCGTCAAGACGAGGCACTCGCAGCGTTTAAATGCGAATTTGTTTTCGATCTTTACAAAACACCTACGATGTAGTCGATAAATTCTGATTATTATTTTTTAAATCAATGCGTAAATATATTATGGAGGAATACCTAAAATCTTAACCTTGTATTTATAATATTTATAGAGATATTGATGGTTATTAGAAGCAACGTGTAGAAGATACCCAACACAGGGAAGGAAAGGTTAATTGGGTAATTTTGGGTAAATATAATTATATATTAAATTTCTCTTCTCTTCATTAATTACAAATCTCATTTTAAATCTATATTTTATTATTATTACCCATTATCATTATTACCAAATACAAAGTAAAATATTTAAATTTTTCTGCAAAATTATTTAATGAGTTAGGATCATAATATAAATTCAGTTCAGAGTGTATCTCTTTAAAATGATAGCCTTTGAATATCAAACAAAATCTTGGCGGAGTGAAGATACATTTTTGAATACGGGCAACTTAAAATATTTTAATTATAACTTATAATTTATTCATTGAATATTTGATAAGTATTGAATAATTTTATGAATACATTTAGTCATTATTTTGATTATTTCAATCTTAACAGAGTACTTATTTATTTAATTAAGTAAGTTATAATGCATAATGACTTCGTTTTAATTTTTTGCAGGTGCTTTGTCAGTTACGGATATTGGTATAATTATAATAAAATTACAATTTATACAGCGCTATTTAAAGAGCGTATTATTTATTTAACACTTTTATTGCAATACAATCTGGCGGGCTTATTGCCAGGCGGCAATCTCTTCCAACCAACCAGACAAAAGTAAATGAAGCAAGTTACGTGGTCGCATAAATCATTCAAATGACTATCCATCCCCACGAAATCCATAAACATATACGTGAGAACATGCCCACAAACCCCACAAAGACGGACAATCACCCGAACATTATTTTTCATATAAAGTGAGATATCATCAATCAAAAGGAAATGAAGGGTTGGTGGAGAGGAAAGGAAAACAAAAATCAGGAATGAAACACGTTATTTTACTGACTAGAAATTAAGAGTTTTTTCAGTCGTTTCTTAAAGCATGCCAAGGACGGAGCGAGTCTTATATTGGTTTGTAACTGATTCCAGAGTCTCACTGCATGGACAGTAAAGGACGACGTAAAGAAAGAAGAGCGGTGAACTGGAAAGGCCAATAAACAATCTCTGTTTGAGCGTAGCGCTAATCCATGATTGGAAAGACGCTGAAAATTTTCGGCGAGATAAGAGGGTGCGGTGAGGGTATTCTCCTCAAGGGTGATATTACTCGGAATTCAAACCCACAGTAAACCTATTATAACAAAATAAAAATATATAAGTTTAATGTAAGGAAAGAAAAATGGTAGTTGCCGCCATTAGATTAGGTCCTTCACCGCATTTACATATTTAGATGTATTTCATCACCTGTGTTATTCAATCTGTACTCTGATATAGTTTTCAAGGAAGCACTATATAACTTGAATCTGGGGGTCAAAGTGAATGGTGTATGCGTCAATAACATCAGGTACGCTGATGATACGGTTGTTCTGGCAGACAGTATTGACGACCTTCAAACCCTGCGCCATAGATAGAATTAATGGAGCCGGTGTGAGGCTGGGGCTGAACATGAACGTGAGTAAAACTAAGTTCATGGTGTTTGGCCGGCAGGATCACGCAGGAGCACGTCTTACATTGAACGGTACTGATATAGAGAGAGTGAAAAAGTTTAAATAACTCGGAAGTATCCTAGGGGAAGATCTCGACCCAGGAACCGAAGTCAAGTGCAGAATTGAATCATCTTGTGCGACTTTTAATAAAATGAGAAGCGTATTCTGCGATGATAATCTAAACTTGAAACTTCGACAACGGTTAGTCAAATACTACGTTTGGTCAGTGCTATTGCATAGAGTGGAATCATGAATCTTCAAAGTTGGTTGTATAAACCGACTGGAAGCATTCGAAATGTGGATGCACCGGAGAATGCTACGGATACCCTGGACGGATGTGGTCAGCAACACGAGAGTTCTTCAAAGAGCCAAAGTTGATAGAGAGTTGCTGACTAATATTAAAATCCGAAAGGTGTCCTATTTGGGTCATGTACTTAGAGAAGCAAAGTACAAATTACTGCACCTGCTCATCTAAGGCAAAATAAAAGGTCGAAGACGTGTTGGCAGGAGGCAAATCTCCTGGCTCCACCATATACGTGATTGGACTGGTATAAGGAGCGTTGAGGATCGTTTTCGTGCTGCCGGGGACAAAGATGCCTACTCTCAGGTGATATTCAACGTTGGGGGGATCTGACATGACACTGGGAAGAAGAAGAAGAAAAAAGAAGTTGGTAAGACAACCGCAGATAACTTTATAATTGTAGAGAGGTGTAAGCTAGAGTAGGCTAAATATGTGTGTTGTGATAGAAAAGTCTAATCCTTTATCATTTCTGCATAACCCAATGGATAAACGGTATGATTTCACGTATGTATGTATGGTTACTTTCATAAGAGGAATATATTAAGAAATGATAGTTTAGACCTTGATGTATTTCGAATTTATGAGAAACTAAAAGGTTTTACAAACCATAACGACTCTCTGACGTTCTCCATCTGATCCCATGGGATCCACATCAATATGACCTTAACTTCCTCACTAAAGAACTCAAGTACTTTAATGGGTTTGGTTGAATACCATGCAAATACTTCAATGCCTACAACTTAACATGGCAACTATATTTATCCACATAACTTCAAGTGTTTAGTGGTCAAGAGATTTTTCCAATTGTAGAGGTCTCAAAATCACGTTTTTATTTCTTTTTTTTTTCTTTCCTTGACTCATTTTTTTCTTTTCTCCGGAATACATAATTTCAGGCTGAGCCGTATTTGTCAACAAGTAAATATACACATTTGTGCATGGGTACCAAGCTTAAGGAGGTGACCAAAGATTCATAATGGGTTACTAAACATGTACAAGAACAACTAAGATGAATGCTTTGTGGAAGAAAGCGTTCACTTCAATTCATACTTCAAACGTAATTTTAACAACGACTGTCCAATAATACAGCTAGCAACTATATAATTATGCGCAATAAAATAAACATTAATTATTAATCGAAATATTTATTTGATTTTATTTATGTGAACCATTACTAATTGTTCCACGGAAAAACAGTAATTTTTGAAACGATAAAAAATATTGTAATTTGTGTTATCAAACATTGTTTATTCCACTTTTAGTAACGGTATAACCCTACCGGTTTCAAGGTGCACACCTAATCATCAGGGGAGTACAAACAAGACTGAATTCTGTTCGAACTGGTACCGAGATACACGCTTCTAACGGTAAACATTCGGATTGGGGACTGAAGGTTGAGGGAGGCACGGGATAACCTCGGCGAGTAGCGGAAAGATTCTTGGGATATATGTGTTTTCCAGATGTTCACCACGATGCACTGATTTAGAAATTTCTAGGGCCTCTAATCTGTTCAATTTATTTCCGTTACTACTGATATGTAAGAGTTTGGCATCATCGATAGAAAATGTATGGTTTTCACTAGACAATGATTAGCCATTTGTTTGATAAAACAAATTACAATGTATTTAAACCTCCACAATGTTTATGCCTTAACTATGAATAATTCTTCTTCCCAGTGTCATGTCAGGTCCCCCCAACGTTGAATATCACTTGAGAGTAGACATATTTGTCCCCGGCAGCCCGAAAAAGATCTCCAACGCCTCTTATGCCAGTCCAATCACGTATATTGCGGAGCCAGGAGATTTGCCTCCTGCCAACACCTCTTCGGCCTTCTATTTTGCATTGGATGATCAGGTGTAGTAATTTGTACTTTATGAATAATATATATATATATAAAAAAACATATTTGAGACTCACGCTAAAATAGACAGAAAGTGCAAGGCATATTCCCAATAGAATCAGATATAAGGGTGAATATGGACTTCACATGTGAATTTGCAGAAAAGAAAGCAAGGCATAAACTGTAGTGGTTTATTGAGTGGCCCCATATACATCATTATCCAATGTAAACACCTGAAAAGGAAAGAGTAAGCATATTGTTAATTACTTATTGAAGGGTGGGAAAGCGCAAGTTGCTAACTGCTGTTCCAATAGTTACCCCTATATTTATTAATCACAAAGGTTAAAAAAAACAGACGTGTCAGACTCTCGTGCGGTAGAAGTGAAACTTCTTAGGTCCTAGGAAAAGTTAATTTTATGCATTGCTTTTTTTCCATTTCTCAACGATTTTTTTTAGGATTAGGAAATGGTTATGTGGAATTTAAATCAAGAAAATCTCTCTTAATTACCATAAAAAAAAATTGTTTGATTTTATTTTTTATAATAATTATATAATACATTTAATAAAATTACATTTATATTTTTTAATATCAAATAAATGTATATTTTTACGTTATTATTATTTATTAAACTAATTATTTTTAAATATATATTTATTTATTATTATTATATTATTTTTATTATAATATTAACAATGTATTATTAATAATGTTATTATATTATATAAATATTTACTTATATTATAATTAATTATAATATAATATTAATGTAATTATTTATAATATAATAACATTAATATATTATTATAATTATATATTAAACATAAATTATATATTAAATAAAATAAAATAATTTAATATAAAATAAAATTAATAATTATTAAATATATTAATATAAAAATAATGTACTAATTATAACAAAAAAAATTTTTGGTTTTATTTTTAAAAATAAATAATAATAATTTTAATAATAAATAATAATTTTTATAATAATGTAGTACACTTAATAATAATAAAATAATATTAATTATTATTAATGATAAATAATTATTAATAGGAGTTTGTATAATAATATAATAATTTATTAATAAATAAAATATATAATAATAATTTAATAATAATATTATAATATAATACACCGTTTCGCTTTTTGTGACGTTCAGACCAATTTGCCCTACCGCGCCTCTATACAAGTTTCACTTCAAAAAAGGTCACATTTTATTTAGGTATGCAACCATTTTGTTGAAATACAATATGTACTATATGTTTTTTAGTTTCGCAATTGTGAAAACTTATTTTGCGGTGGTATCGCTGGTATAGAGAACAAAGTACGAGTATCAGTAGCGTCTCGTGATGGATTGATCGAACCCAGTGGTGTATAAACGATTTCTTTTAAAACGGAAATTGTACTCTGAATATTTTAACAAAAGGATATACCACGTATATTCACTTTTATTTCAGGAAAAATCAAAGCATGGTGGACGTGGAAAAAGACTGAAAGAGACCGAATAAATGTTGAAGAAATGTTTCCATTGAGAAAATACTTCTTCTTCTTCTTAAACTTTCTATAAACTCAAGAGTCTGTTACTGCAGGATTGTCCTCATGTGATCCTAAACTCCAGCTAACTCTCCATCGTTTCAGGGGTCTATCTGGTGGACGCCGTCCATCCAGTACCCCATGCAGAGCTATGTATGGAATTCATTCTCTATACATATTGATACCAGTATCGTGGACGCTGTTGTCTCTATCTGACCACATCTTGAAACTCACAGACCTCTCGGATTGTAGTGTTCCTTACACGATCACGCAAAGTCTTCCCAGCAATAGCACGCAGAGTTCTCATTTCCGTTGTCCTTAGCATACGTTTTGTCCTGACAGTGTCCGCCCTCGTTTCGATGCCATATGTGAGGATAGGTCGCACACAGGTCTTATAAATGCGTACCTCGCTATTTTATTTTTATTTTATTTTTATTAGGAAGACATACAGTGTTAATGTCGGTATTATTACTGATATCTATGGGTTTCGAAACACCATTTAACAGTTTTCGCATATGGTTTCAATATGTACACTTAATTATGTTAGGAAATTGGTAAGAAGGTAATAGGTAGGTTTTAAGCAATATTGAGAATTGTTAACTAGGAGACAGTCAGGGATGAGACAGTCAGAGATCCACACCAAACCAGTTCTCGTCTATGCGTAATCTAATCGAGTTCGTAGAAGAGTTAAATAAATCGAATTCCGGGAAGTCTTCCAGGTTGTTTACGAAGTTAGATGCTCTTACAAAGAATGGATTTTGTCTGTACTTGGTCGCACTAAAGGGGATGTTCAGCCATTTAGTATGTCTCGCGGAGATTCTGGGGACGTTAAGGTTTATGTTTGAGAGTAATTCTGGGGCATCAATGTGATATTGTGCTATTTTCGTTAATAATATAATATCGGCTAATTTCCGTCTTTCGTGAAGTGGTAGGAGGTGCTGTCGCTTGCATCTGGCTTCGTAATCGTTGTCGTACTTTTTGCATTTAAATTGAAGATATTTGACAAATCTACGTTGGATTGATTCTTGCCTGTTAATATATATATCGTATTGGGGGTTCTAGATTTGTGAGCCATATTTGAGTATGCTACGGACGTAAGTGCAGTACAGTGTTTTGATCACTTTAATGCTAGAGAATTGAGAACAAGATCTTTTTATAAATCCAAGAGACTTGTTGGCCCTATTTGCTATGTCATCAATATGTTTGTCGTATATAAGTTTAGAGTCGTGAATTACGCATAGATCTCGTATCTCGTTTACTATTTTGATTGGTTGACCCTTAAGCATGTAGTTAAATTCAATAGGTATAGATTTACGAGTAAAAGAAATAGCATAGAATTTCGTAACATTCAAATCTAATTTATTCAGGTGGCAGTATTCTTCGAATCTACATAGATCCTGCTGCAGCAGACGACAATCATCTGTATCCGTTCTCATATTTTTATTCCTCCATGTGACATCTCTCAGGCAGCCCGTCACAACTGCAGCTTTATCTACCTGAGGCCTTACTTCTCTGGGGAGATCATGAGAGCTGAGTAGTTCACTGCCGAGATATCTGAACTGGGTTGCTTGTTCAATTGGCTCGTCACGTACTGAGATTTTGCACTCTAGTGGGTTTTCGGAAAATGTCATTCATTTGATTTTTGCTACGGAGATAATCATATTGTACTTTGAGCAGGATTCATCGAACTTTGTGAGTATTCTCTGTAAGTCATTTTTATTTTCAGCTATGAGTGTAGCGTCGTCAGCATACCAGAGAATTCTCACCGTTTCCTTACCAAGAGTGTACCCCAACTTTAGAGATGCAACACAGTTAAAGAGAAGTGGGCTTAGGCTATCGCCTTGTCTGATTCCAACCGATGTTTTTATGGCTTTAGTATATTTCCCATTTGCTCTGATTTTTGTGTTACTATCCAAGTTGCTCTCTCTTATGACATAAATGAGTGATAGAGGTATCATTTTTGTGGATAAAGTGTTCCGAAGGTCCTTCAACCGAATCTTGTCAAAAGCTTTTGTAAGATCGACTAAACAGAGGTAGGCTGGTTTGTTGTATTCTAATGCTTTTTTCTTTAATTTGTCTAAGATTGAATATAGCGTCGGTAGTAGAGCGGTTCTTTCTGAATCCCTGCTGTTCCTCTCTATTTGTAATATGTATTTCAAGTTTTTCTTTTGTTATAATTGTGAACAATTGAAGAGTAGAGCACAGCACTGATGGGATATTCCTCTGTAGTTTTCAAGATTGGTTTTCTGTCCCTTTTTAAAGATGGGTATTGTTATACTTGTTCTCCAGTCGTCAGGGATAATTGATGTGTTCAATATTTTATCAAACAGTTTAGAAAGTTCAGCTACTAATCGATTGTCGGCATTTTAGCATCTCATTGTGAAATTCGTCTGGTCCTGTTGATTGAATTTATTCCAGATTTTCACAAAATATATCTGGTGTGGCCGATAAGAGCTAATTATTATTAATAATATTTTTGCATTCAACGCGTAAATGTATTACGGAGGAGTACCTATAAACTGAACCCAGTATTTATTATATTTATAGATATATTAACGTTTTTAGAAGCAATGTGTACTAGTTTACACATCACATGGAAGGAAGGGTTAAGAAACAGTTCATCTGGTCCTGTTGATTTCTGGTTTTTCAGTTTTGCTATAGCTGCTTTGATTTCATTCTGAGGCAATGGGATTTCTTCATTTTGCGGTGATATCGATGGGATGAGAAGATACATGATATAATAATGTATGATATAATACGGAATGTAGTGATAAGGGGTGAAAGTAAAATTAAATAAGATGAAAAAAGACATGCATAGATGATTTGGGCATGTCGAAACAAATGAAAGAATAACTGTGAGGAATTGGCGTGCAAGAGAAAGACCAAGCTAAGTATGGTTGAATCAAGTTAACGAAAATTTGAAAGAAGGAAACGTTAGACAAATCGTAGAAGTTGTTTATAAATGAAGAGTGTTTAAGTTGTGTGTCATCATCCGAAACGTAAAAGGTAATTTTTTTATCCACTTTGCACGGATTTCTCATGTTACACAAAGAGGGTCTGCTTCTAGTGTTAGCTTATTCGCTAGAAAGAATATCAGCCAGGATTCTTCTCATACTGCTAGGCGATACCGAGACTATATCAACAGTGTCATTCAGTTGGTTCAATATCTCTATACCACGCGTGACTGACTGTTTAGCCATGATATTCGTTCTGTAAGTTGGTATGTATGATAGAAGGTGATTGCTTGCACGGCTATATTTATTTAAAAAAAAATCAAAATAAAAAAATGCGCTCCGCTCCCGGCAATGAGTTGAATGACCGGCGCATGGACTTGGTACTTGTTTGTTTTGCATTGCTAAGGAATGCAAAGGTCATTTCATCGGTCATTGACCGCGTGTGCGACCGCCACAGTTACATATTAACTTAGTGCTTCTAGAATCGCGACACAGTTAATCTTTACAGTACGGAAGTGTAAAAAATTACGAGCGTTCCAAACAGGGAGACGAGAGACGCCCCGTGAATATTTAATTTGAATACAGTTTTTTTTTAATGAAAAGCTGTTTTTAGGTGTAGCTGAAAAATTCATATTCATAAAAAAAGCTTTATATGTATAAAAAAATACATTTTTTGTATATCTAATATTTTGGCTTTTTTATTATTTTTTACGTCATTCATAATTACACCGTGTCGTGTGGTTCTACTCGTACATACTTTTTATGTTTCAATCATCACCCTCTTCGTTCACTCTACAATAAATTATTGTAGAGTGAACGAACACTAGCTTTGACAATATATTATTTTACTTTAGTGTTTATGTAGTACGCACATAGCATTGTTGCAAAATTTGCAACGTACCTTGGATTTTCTATCTTCATTTCTAGGACGAAAACTACACCTTTTCCTCGTCGTCAGCATATCCTACTGACAAATAGCGTTTGGGAATTGGCGAACGGACAGCGGACACGCCGACTCGGTCACCGTTTTCAAATCGTCAAGTTATTAGTTAAGCTGGGAACTCGCCAGTAGGGGATGAACCATTTCCTTGACGTAAATTTGAAATGAGCTCAAAAGAGCTTGTTGGTCTGAACATTTTTATTTATTTATCAAAGCGAATACTCGCATCTAGGGAAATTTCCTTTGTCTTTTTGAAGTGAAACTTCCATGGGCGCGGTAAGGCAAATTGGCCTGAACGTCACGGAAAGTGAAACGGTGTATTGTATAATTATTTTATTATTATTGTTAAATTATTATTTACTTTTATTACAATAAATATTTTATTTCTTAATAAATTTAATTAATTATTTTAATATTAATAATTATTTAACATTAATAATAATTAATATTATTAAGTGTATTATATTATTATTAAAATGATTGTTTATTGAAAAAAAAAATCTATTTATTAAAATTAAAAAAAAATACATTTTTTTTATTAAATTAAAAGAGATTTTCTTGAATTTAATGCCACATAACCATTTATTCTAAACCTAAAAGAAAAAAAATAAATGGAAAAAAAAGCAATGCATCAAATCCACTTTTCCTAAGAGCTAAGAAGTTTCACTTCTACTGTGCGAGAGTCTCAGGCATCTGTTTTTTTATGAACAGGAAGAGTATGATTCTCTCGTTCTCATACATTTAAAACACGTGTCTTCAATGCATTTGTACGAGTGATATACGAGTAGAACATAGCACTTTCGCTAACGCGCCGGATCTCGCCTATTGTTTATGAATTCTTTTCTATTTGAAGAGTATACGAGTATGTTTCTCACTCGCACACATTTGGAGTTGAGATTTCAATGTCTCTCTCTCTGTGGTTGCAGTCCTAAGACTGGTTTGCAGCAATTTCAACTCTTCTCCTCCATTCCTCCCTGTCCTGTGCGGCTCTTTTTAAATCTGTATATGTTGAGCAGCGCACGTCCACCAACAGGTCCTCCAGGTACTCTCGGCGTGGGCGTCCCCTAGAGTTTGTCCCCTCGGTCATACCCTCCATTATGGCATGCAAAAGGCCCTCTTGTCGTATTATATGACCGATCCATCTTGCACGCCTTTCGGACAAGATCCTGAGCAGGTGCCTTCCTCCTTCGATTCGTTGGAGAACCTCTTCATTCGTGATGTGGTCTCTCCAGGAAATTCCTAATAGTCTTCTATAGGACCACATCTCAAAAGCCTCTAGTCTTCGTCTATCTCTTTCGGATAGGCACCATGTCTCGCAGCCGTACATCAAGATACTCCATACATAGGTCTTGATGAGGAGTATTCTCAGTTTTAGGTCTATATTATTTGATTCTATTATTTTCGACCTTTTATTAAATGCAAGTCTGGCCTGATGTATACGGCTGTCGACCTCGCTCTTAGACCGACCGTCCCATGTTATTTTGCTCCCGAGGTAGACAAACTCTTTGGTGTTCTTTAGTGGTTTACCCGACATCACTATTCTCATCTGGTGTTGCGCTCGGCCTACAGTCAGCAGCTTTGTTTTGTCTTTATTTATCTTCATACTGTATTTATTTTGAAGAATGCTTTCCATAGTTGTTAAGGCCTCTTGTAGTTCCTCTTTCAATGTAAAACAAAGAATATTGTAAAGACAGACGGGTTTTGACTATACATATTATGTTTTTTTTTTTTACATTTTTATCGTAAATAAAGATTTTTCAAGGTTTATCTAACTGACCCGCGATTCTAGAAGCACTAAGTTTATATGTACCTAATAAATATGGTATACCCGTGCAAGAAATCACCCTCTGTTCTACATACCAACTTACAGGACGAATATCATGGCTTAGCACTCAGTCACTCGTGGTATAGAGATATTGAACCAACTGAATGCCACTGTTAATATATTCTCGGTACCGCCTAGCAGTATGAGAAGAATCCTGGCTGATATTCTTCCTAACGAATAAGCTAACCCTTGAAGCAGACCCTATTTTTGTAACAGAAGAAATCCGTGCAAAGTGAGAAAAAAACAAAAAAAATATGTTCAAATCATCTCAGAGTGCTAGTCTTAGCTCAAACCATCTCAGAATGTTTATATCACTCAACCAATCTGTCTCCAGTTAACTTTCATCCCTAACCCTTTCTTTTCGTTTTCTGTTTTACATTGCCCCCTCGTGCACGCATTTCTACACAGTTTATTTGGATCCTTACAATCTTTTTCCACGTCCTTGGATCACTTCCATACATGAAGTTGTCACTAAAATACTGTGTGAACTATCACCACAGTAAATTTAGATACTTTTCGATCTGAGTATATTTCTTTTAGTGCCTCATGGACTTTGATTCCAATCGCAACAAGTCGTTCGATATCTCGTAATTTTTCCATCGTTTGAGAAATTACTGCTTAAATAGCAGAATTCCAAAAGGTCCAATATTGCATAACTCTCCCATATATCATATTGCATTTACTTTTCTATTAGCACTTTTCTATCATCATGAAATAATGCTACATCAATTCTCAAATCTTAGCATATCTTATATAATTTCTTTAACAAACGCTGTATTTCTCAAATCTTACCATATCTCATATAATTTCTTTAACAAACGCTGTATTTCTTATTTTTCTTTTGCTTTTAAAATCTGAAAACTTATTTCATGAAGAAGATAATTCCTTAACTTGCTCTAATCTTCATACATACCTCTAATCTTAATTACGCCAAATCCTTGACTGTCCCGCCGCCCCCTCTTATCTCGCCGAAAATTTTAAACGTATTTCCAATCATGGATTATCGCTACGCTCAAACAGAGATTGTCTATTGGGCTTTCCAGTTTACCCCTTCTATTTTTTTACGTCGTCCTTTACTGTCCATGCAGTGTGACTTTGGAATCAGTTACAAGCCAATATAAGACTCGCTCCGTCCTTGGCATGCTTTAAGAAGCGACTGAAAAAACTCTTAATTTCTAGTCAGTAAAATAACGTGTTTCATTCCTGATTTTTCTTTTCCTTTCCTCTCCACCATCCTTTCTTTTCCTTTTGATTGATGATATCTCACTTTATATGAAAAATAATGTTTGGGTGATTGTCCGTCTTTGTGGGGTTTGTGGGTATATGTTCACGTATGTATTTATGGATTTTGTAGGGATGGATAGTCATTTGAATGATTTATGCGGCCACGTAACTTGCTTCATTTACTTTTGTCTGGTTGGTTGGAAGAGATTGCCGCCTGGCAATAAGCCCGCCAGATTGTATTGCAATAAAAGTGTTAAATAAATAATACGCTCTTTAAATAGCGCTGTATAAATTTTAATTTTATTATAATTATACCAATATCCGTGACTGACAAAGCACCTGCAAAAAATTAAAACGAAGTCGTTATGCATTATAACTTGCTTAATTAAATAAATAAGTACTCTGTTAAGATTGAAATAATCAAAATAATGACTAAATGTATTCATTTACTTTTGTCTGATTGGTTGGAAGAGATTGCCGCCTGACAATAAGCCCGCAAGATTGTTTTTGCAATAAAAGTGTTAAATAAAAATAAATAAAATAATCTTTCATACCCATATATCGCATTTACTTTTCCTTTCCTACTTTTCTATCTGCGTCTACACCACCATCGATTTGGTGACAATGTCTAAAAGTGGAACCATTATTCTTCGGTCATTTTTTTAATATCAATTTTAAATAATATAAATAAATATTTATATTTTTACGAAGCAATTTCATAACTTGGCAGTAATGTTCTATTTCTTACATAACATCTTCAATGGAATTTTGCTCGAAGTCCTTTTGAAATTATCTGAAAGAAGTAACACTCTACCTGAAATTAATTCTAGAAGCACTCAAGTCTGTGGACTTATTTATTGAATAGATAGGAACTAGATATTTCTCAACTTTGTTCTTAGATTGAACGTGATTGTACTAGTCGTATTTTAGAAGAGCCTTTTCCAAGTTAATGTGAAATAAATTATTGCCAACAAAGTTTCTAAAAGCAAAAAATGATTCATAGACTTTTACAAGGGTAGTTTATCGCTTAAACAACATTTTGCTGAGGAGACAGAGGTTTTGACGTACATATTTATCTAAATCGCTTTTATGTTCAAACTAATAAAAAGTGTAATATTATAACAATGAGTTAATATATTTTAAAGTTATGTGTGGATCTTGAATACGCAGATGATCTTGCCCTATTCGATGTTTATTTGAGCGGATTACAGTGCAGTACTACAAGATTATGCGAAAATTCTTTGTGTTTCGGGTCAACGCTGGTAAAACATAATACATGTGCAACGATGCATGTCAGGATGGAGGCGCGCCGATGATGATTAATGGCAACCCTAAATTCAGGTACCTGGGTGCCACCATCACGTCCAATGGCAATCTCCGGACGGAGCTGCCCATCCACATCGGAGCTACCAGCGGGGTAGGGCGTTCAACATCATGGATAGGATTTGGAAAGCGACTGGATTCAGCGTCACAATAAAATGCCGCCTGTTTAACGCATATGTCATCCCTATCCTCCTGTGAATCTTGGCATCTCACCAAAGGTCAGGAGCGCAAGATACTAAGTTTAGAAAACAGGTGTCTCAGGAGGATATTGGGAATCAGGTGGTATTACCACATTACAAACGACGCTGTACGCGCGGCGCACCCGGCAGGGGTCTGTCGTCTCTGTAATTTGGGAGACGCGATGGTCCTGGCTGGGACATGTTCTGAGAAGGCCCGATGATAGTTGGCCGAGGAGAGCTCTGTTTTTCTGTCCATTGGGGTCCCGACAGCCGGGAAGACCCTCTCTCACGGTGTACAGTTCCTATGGCAATGAAGTCAGAGCGTTAGGTATATCGTGGAGGGAGATTACCAACACCACCCAAAACTGCTCTGAATGGAGAAGACTGGTAGCCTCCATATGCTTCCTTGTGGAGCTTTAAAAGAAGGGTGAATTGAAAGTTATGTATGTACTTTTAGTTCAATAAAAAACAAGAGAAGTTCCACTAAAAATATTAAAAATAAAAAGACAAAAAAATAAAAACTGAAAGAGATTTTTTTTTGTAATTTGTTTACTTGAATACTGTTTATTCCTCTTTATATTACGGTATAACCCTACCAGTCTCAAGGTTTTCTTCTCTTCATCAAGGGAGCACAAACAAGACTATGAAATCTTATCTGTGCTTACGAACGCATCACACCATACTTTAATTTGCGAAACTCGACGTGATTTTGGAACAAATGAGCGAATTGAAAAAAATAATATTAGGTCCTTACATATGAAATTGGCGTTTTGCCGTACTGGCAACTTTGATCTCAAATATCTTCTCTTTGGTTAGGAATTCCAAATTAAAATTTATACAGCTATTTACTCAAGTATTTGTGTTTCGAAAATTATAATTCATTTGTTTTTTCCTCAATTGTTTTTTTTCTTTGCGTCACTCAGTTTACAAAATGGAAAACTTGAAATATCGCGTTATTTACGGGTACGAGTTCCACCGTGGCACAAGTGCTGCAGAAACGGCTCGAAGGATTAATGATGTGTATGGCGACGGTGCCGCAAAACAAAACACAGTGCGTTTTTGGTTCCAACGTTTTCGTTCTGGAAATTTCGACCTGCAGAAAAAGCCCCGTGGACGGCCGGAGACCAAAGTTGATAATGAAGAATTGAAGGCTATTGTGGAAGCGGATCCATCGCAAACCACGTCCGAGTTAGCTGCAGGCTGCGGTGTTAGTGATAAAACTGTTTTAATCCACTTGAAGGAAATTGGGAAGGTGAAAAAGCTTGAAAGGTGGGTACCTCACGAATTGAGTGAAGCAAATCAACAAACGCGCGTTGACTGCTGCGTTGCATTACTCAACCGGCACAATAATGAAGGGATTTTGAATCGAATCATTACCTGTGATGAAAAGTGGATCCTGTATGATAATCGGAAGCGCTCATCGCAATGGCTGAACCCTGCCGAACCAGCCGAACCATGCCCCGAGCGAAAATTGACTCCAAAAAAGTTACTTGTGAGCAGTGGCGGCTGGCTCATTAGTGCTCTCGTGCGTCGAACTACTGAATTTATATAACAATAAACACCTAAAGAAGTATAGCGAAAATATGTATATTACCATAACAATATTTATGAAAAATAATATATATTTATGTCGACATGGCTCATCACAATATGCAACTCAATTTGTTAGAGTTCATTTGTTGTATACATGTGTTTTGCATCTGGACGCAATCTGCGAGCATGTTGGGTTCTGCGTGCGTTATAGATCGAGCTCCAAAGTCATAGAAATGTTTCGAAGTTAAAAGAGCACAGAAAATCTTGAGACAGCTATATTTGTATAGGGATTTCTAGGAATTTTACCTATGTTTGGAGCGCTGCACGAAATATCCGAGTGATCCCGAAAGCTTCCGAATGACAGTTTGCTGGGATAGTAATACATCAATTTAAAGTTTTTTTTTAAATATGACCACCGCAGAGAAGGGATGATTTGTTCGTAACGTTTAAACTGGGGCGTATTTTTAGTACATATGTCTTTGCAAGTATATGTCTCCAAATTAACAAACGTTTTTGCTTAATTAGGTAGCGACTTTCTTTCTTTACTTTAAGTATAACATGAGTTGTGTTTTATTACATTTTTCTTGCTTTTGCGCTATCTTACAGATGAAACATTTCTTTATTGGTTGAGTTTTTTTCCAAAAAAATATTGCCACACTGTGATATTTTATTTAAACAATTGCAATTTAGGAATTTAGATCCCGTTATAATTCGTAACAATATAAGTGAGTTTGAAAAATGTGTTCAAAATGTGCGTAACTCTACGGATAATTTTTTTGAACCACCGACTAAACGAATAAAAACCTCAAAGTCAGTTATTTGTAAAGAAGTCTGCGATACAATTTTATGTGAAATGAAACAACGTTTTGCATTCAGCGATCACTTAATTGCAGCAAAATTACTCTATTGCGAAAAATTTACTGAGTATAGGTCAAAATTTCCCGAACGTGATTTTGTTTTGACAGTAAAAACATACGATTTTTTAAATAAAGTTCAATTAAAAGGTGAACTCAGTGCAATTTATGCTCGCGATGATTTTGCCAATGCTGATGGCGCTTTGTCTATTTTACAACTTTTTTATAATACTGGTTTACTAGAAGATTTTTCTCAGACTGTAAAGTTAATTAAACTCGTATGCACTATTCCAATGACTTCTGTTGAGAGTGAAAGGTGTTTCTCTACGTTAAAAAGGATAAAATCATTTTTGAGAAATACAATGAGCCAGGACAGGACAGACTGAATGCTTTATCAATATTAAGCATCGAAAAAGAGCTAATTCAGTCTATACCTGATTTCAACAAAAGGGTCATTGAGGTGTTCGCTAAACAAAAAGAGCGGAGAATAGAACTTCTGTATAAATAGGTATGTAATTTTTTTTTTCTTTATATTATTTGGTATTTGGATACCTACTCTGGTGAACCCCCAATTATTTGGTCCACCGGCCGCCACTGCTTGTGAGCGTTTGGTGGACTAGTGCTGGTGTCGTTCACTACAGCTTTCTTAAATCTGGCCAGACGATTACGGCAGATGTCTATTGTCAGCGACTGCAAACCATGATGGAAAAGCTAGCTGCTAAACAACCGAGGCTGGTTAATCGCTCTAGGCCACTGCTGCTTCATGATAACGCTAGACCACACACTGCACAACAGACGGCTACCAAATTAGAAGAGCTTCAATTGGAATGTCTAAGACATCCACCGTACTCTCCGGACCTTGCCCCGACAGATTACTATTTTTTTTCGAAATTTGGATAACTTCTTGCAAGGGAAAAAATTCAACTCCGATGGGGCAGTCCAAACCGACTTCAAAGATTTTATTGATTCCCGTCCGAATGGTTTTTTTAGTAAAGGGATCGATGAACTACCTATGAGATGGCAAAAGTGCATAGATAGCAATGGTACATACTTTGATTAAATAAATATATTATATTATAAAAAATCAACTTTATGTTCCTCCCAAACAAAACGCCAATTTCATATGTAAGGACCTAATATTATATGTTGCACAGAATATCATGACATCTTTATTTTCAATATAAACGAATATGTGTTCATTGTGTCTTTCCAGCATTTTAATACAACACCGAGTGTACCTACATAACATAACATATATGGTTAAATCAAAGCATTCTATGCTGATAAAAAATCACTAGATGTCCTGTACGGCCGACAAAAAATGGAGGTAGCCAAATACCCTTATATAACAAAATTTGCCGGGTTTCACGAATACATCAGGTACAAATGTGAAAACTGCAAATGACAGTCATAGGGGTGCCCTCACTCAGCATTGGGTAGAAAAAGGGCAGATAAAGGTAAAGATGTCACGCATATTTTTTTTCTTAAAATCGGTCATGAATTGAACAGTTTGATGAATTAACCTTTCTCTTCCTGTGCTGAAAAAATCGCGCGTTCCGGTGCTGTGTATTCAATACGCATGTAAAAATGAGTGATTTAAAATCGAAAAAATAAGAATATTCATAGCCAATCGCTTAAATTAATTAAATTTGAAGACAAAAGTGATAAAAAAAAATATTTGATTGCTGAAAATATGAAAAACACATTAGCCGACGTTTAAAAAACGGGCGAAGCGACCACTTCAAATGAATGCCCTTGAGCTATCGAAGCGAGAGAAGTGATCGAACTGAGATTCTATTTCTTGCGTTCCCATATACCGAAGTAAAGTGAGAGTGAAACGTGAAAAGCGTCGTTTCCTCACACACAGCGTTTTTTTTTAGAATAATTATATCTACGTCACACACTGGTACACTTTTGATTGTATTGGTGAATTTATTCCAGATTTTCACAAAATATCTCTGATGTGATAATTATTATTAATACTATTTTTTTCATCCAATGCGTAAATGTATTACGGAGGAATACCTAAAATCTGAACCCAGTATTTATTATATTTATAGAGATATCAAAGTTTTTAGAAGCAATGTGTACTAGTTACACATCACAGGGAAGAAAAGGTTAAAAAAGAGATGGTTAATTGGAAGATTTTCTGTTTGGCAATAAGCCTGCCAGATGTATAATTTTAAATCATGAACACAATAAAATTTTTATGTAAAATTGTTTTATACCACTGGTCTATATATAATATTGATGTTTGAGAAACAAGATATTTTCAGTTCGTTAACTGAAACGGCTTTATCCAGGAAAGTTGGTGAAGGGATGATTCATGAAAATAGTTTGGGTGTAATTTAGTTTTTAAATTAGACAGATAACTTTTGGAATGCTTTCATAAGTAGAGTAATAAACATTTCTTCATTCAGGTTCCCTAAATACTTCCATTATCAAATGATTATTGAAATTAGTGAAAAGATTTCGTTAATGCTAAAAGTTAATCTTTTGACAGTAAAAATACAAAAGATAAAGTTCTGAATAGTCGTGAAAATAGTTTTCAAGTTTTGGTTTACGTCAATTACAAAGGAAGAAGGAAATACAGAAAATGGGGTGTTTTATAGAAAATTGAATTTGTTTGTTTCAATGGTATTTTTTTTCAATATTGTTGTTTATATTTGTGTAACCAGTTTTTATTAATGAAAAAAAAAACAGATGTGTGAGATTCTCGCGCGGTAGAAGTGAAACTTCTTAGCTCCTAAGAAAAATTGATTTTATGCATTACTTTTTTTTTCGATTCTTTAAGGATTTTTATTACTTTTTTGGGATAAGGCAATGGTTATGAGAATTATTATAAATTCAAGAAAATCTCTCCTAATTAAATAAAAAAATAAATGTTTTTTTTTAGTTATTATTAAATTAACTATTTTTAAATAATAATATAATACACTTAATAATATTAAAATAATATGAATTATTATTTATAATATTAAAATATTTATTAATAAATAAAATATTTTATAATAATAGATAATAATAAAACCATAATATAATACACCGTTTCACTTTTCGTGACGTTCTGGCCAATTTTCCTTACCGCGCCTATAGACGTTCCACTTCAAAAAAAAAAAAAACAGAAGTAGATATGTTGGTCTCGCGCTTAAATTATAATTATCATTTATGGTTTTTATTTACATATATTGACCTTGAGCATACATTATCCGTAGGTGACAAATTCGGTCTTGACTTCATATATTTTTTTGTTTCAGTTTTGGTATGGTGGTCATTTTATAACAAATTGCGGTTACTGTGCCATGTTATTGACAAGTAAATCCAGGAAGACGCTGTTAGGTTAAAACCAACTTTAAGCTGCAGAAACCCTGATGCTTAAAAGAAAATAAACGCAAATTCTATGATAGATTTCATCCTTATCAAATACATTTATGGTACTGTTCCGCAGGGATCCAGTAGGGAGGAGTACAATGAAGGAATTTTGCCGTTGTTGGCCCTATGGCGTGATATTGTCTGCCTCTAATACAAAAGTACCCAAAGTGCTCGATATCGACTCTCTCTAGTATTTTTCATAGCACTGTAAGCAGTAAACGACGAGAATGAAACAAACATACATGAAAAGATCAAGAGTTCTCCTAATTAAGAATATTTGTAATTAAGTACGTACTGGAATTATAGATATTTTGAAGTAACAAACAAATAACAGTAGTAAGAGGACCTCCAAATTTTTTATTTAAACTAGCGACCCCTAGAAAAATCAAATCGATCCCAGGGAATCGATATCGACCACTTTGCAAACGCTTGGGCTAGGACGATAGCTTGCCAGAATAAATAAACTTGTGTAGATTTTTCGATGTGTGATATAATTACGTTCGGCTTTAGGTGGACTACACTATTAACTTGCAGCCCTATTAAAATTGGAATCTTTTTTGCTTTCCTAAATGTAATAATATACAGTGAATTAAAAAAATCAATGTACTTGTAATACCAATTAAAGGTGAATCAAACTCTCTTACACATTCAATTATTCAATGATATATACAAAAGTAGATTTTAAAAATTACCCTAACTTAAAAATAGATAGATCGGTACGATTTCTACGAAAATTAAAATATTTTTTTCATTTGAAATTCCATAGTCAATTTCATTTTCATTGCTTAGCCCCCATTTCCAGGCAAATGTGTATTTGAATGGAGAGAAAATTGTAAATTTGAATATGGCGAAAACTCGGAGAGAATATCTCACATACCGTAGAGAGGAAATGTTTCAAGAGTTGGATTGGCTCATGTCTGAAGGGTGTAAAGAGAATTCGTAATATTTAATGAACTATGTTTATATGAATATTTTAATGGGCAATGAAAGCCTTTTTTTACTGAAAGTATCTATTCAATCTCTTCTTTTCAAAAGCTGAATTTATATCGCAAATGCTGAATTTATATCGCAAAAAAATCTTTTTTAGGTTATGGAATAGTAGTTACTAAGGCGTTTACAAAATCTATGAAATATAAATAAACTGGAAAAATGGAAAACAATGTGTTTTGGTATGTTATATTTTTTTTACCTTCAAACAACCCAGTTTTAAAAAATATTTAAATGGAATTTCCCAATCGTGTATGTTACAAAACTTTTTGAAAAAGTAGTGATTTTTTTGGATTAACTTTTAGGTTAGAATTTTCGAACCTTTTATGAACAAACATCATAGTATTAATAGGCCAAAACCCATACGATGGCTGTCGTCAAAGAAAGAATACGAGAATTGAATTTTGAATACAATAGAGCGAGAGAGGAATACTTGGATTCTCTCCGAAAGTAATTCGAAATTTGAATCTCGGTGGGTCCGTGATACTGAACGAATTTTAA